>CM075970.1:550968-918468 GCA_038048745.1 Coluber constrictor foxii | reverse complement strand
CATCTCATTGTCTAACTATGTAACATAATCAGTGCTGAAAGGAAGTGGGGTTTCCAGGGAGGAGGAGGAGGAGGAAAGTGGGGTTCATTCCTAGAGGAATGAAATATTTTTAGGAAATATTAAAAAAGGCAGAATACTGTATTTCCCTGGATGAGAAATGGAGAAGCATGTTTTGAAGCAGCTCCCATCTTCCTGCCCCTACCTTTTGTCAATGGGCCATTAAGGCCTGGGCCAGTCTATTCTACATAACAAAGATCTACCTCCTTCAGGCAGAGCCATAGTAGGAATTGCCAAAGATCCAACAAAGATAGGATTAGCCCTCTACACAATAGCAGCAGAAACTCACCACATGTGACCTGGGTTGCACATGTGATCATCAGCCAGCAAGGCTAGCTAAGGCCCCCACCCCTTGGGAGTCTGACAACCAATCAGGATACTCTTTCGGGGCCCCAGGAAGTTCAAAGCCAGAGAGAGCATAAAACCCGAAAACTCCCTGTATCTCCCCTTCCTTTTCTGTTCAGGAACTCAAGCCATGTGATCCTGTCCACCATTAAACCATCTTTCCAAGCAGTCTCCATGTCTCCAGTGTCTTTTTCCCCACTTGGAGCAGAACCCAGAAGGATGTTTCTTCCAACAAAACCTCTGCAAGAAAACCACCAAACTCAGAAAGTTCTCAGAAAGGAACTTCACCTTTCAAATTTGGTCCATAACTGCTGGCTAATGTTATATTCTGGGTTTCAACCCCCTACCAATATGAAGGCTGGGTCCCAAGCACTGCCTTCCCTCAATTTACTGAACCCGACCACTTTAAGAGATACTCATTTTAATCACAGTTCTCCTTCTCCTTCTCCTTCTCCTTCCTTCTCCTTCTTCTTTTTGTTTAACCTGCTGAGTGACTCCCTTGGGTTACTGTACTGGTGCAACAGATTGTAACCAAGGTAACTCCAACATCTGTGGATTAAGCTCCAGTCGGGGGAGTTCACTTATTACAGGAAGATATAAATCATCGTTTAAAAGACCCAACGGTTGGAATCATGCAGGAGGAGATGCCAACATTCAACCCAAGGCCCCTTTTTAGCAATTAAGCTGGCTGTGACTTTACTGGGACCTGTTGCATTTATGCCTCCATCCTTTGGGTGGGGGGGGGAGCAGCTGCCTGCCACATATCTTGTGCACTAGTTATTGCTTTGGTGAGTTAAGAGAACCAGTAAAAGCATGAGTAACAGACTTGGAAGGGATCTTGGAGATCTTCTAGTCCAACCCCCTGCTTAGGCAGGAAACCCTACACCACTTCAGACCAAGAGTTGTCTGATCTCTTCTTTAAAACTTCCAGTGTTGGAGCATTCACAACTTCTGGAGTCAACACTCAGTGGCTAATGGTTCTCACTTTTAGGAAGTTTCTCCTTAATTCCAGGTTGCTTCTCTCCTTGATTCATTTCCGTCCATTATTTTCTTCTCCTGCCTTCTGGTCCTTTGGAGAATAATTTGACAAAAACCCCTCCTCCTTCTTTGTGGCAGCCCCTCAAATACTGGAACACGGCTATGGTGTCACCCCTGGCCCTTCTTTCCATTAAACCAGACATCCCCCAATTCCAGCAGCTGTTCTTTATATATTTTAGCCTGCAGCCCCCTAATCATCTTGGTATCTCTTCTCTTGCACCTCTTTCTAGAACAGGGGGTCTCCAACCTTGGCAACATTATTATTATTATTATTATTATTATTATTATTATTATTATTATTATTATTATTATTATTATTATTATTAGTTAATCGGTAGTGAGATTCACAGTCTTTGAGGTTGGTTAATAGCTCAGCAGCTCGAGTCCTAACCAAGGACCTAGGAACTGTTAAGATATCGTCGGAGGATGTAAGCTGTTCCGAGTAAGGTGGTTTTTTGTAGAGTCAAAATGTTCAAGTCCGGTAAATTTAGAATTTCTAAATAGCGGGGTAGCCCTTTGGGTATTGCTCCAAGGGCTCCAATTACAATCGGAACAACACATGATTTCTTTTTCCATAGTCGCTCAACTTCGATTTGCAAGTCCCGGTATTTTGTGATTTTTTCTTGCTGCTTATCTTCAATCCGTGCATCACCAGGTATTGCAATGTCAATGAACCATACTTTTTTCTTTTCAACTACCGTTATGTCAGGTGTGTTGTGGATCAAGTGCCTGTCAGTCTGAATCCTAAAGTCCCACAAGATCTTGAGTTTCTCATTCTCTAGAACTTTCTCAACCTGATGTTCCCAGTGGTTTTTGCTGTACTCAAATTATTATTATTATTATTATTATTATTATTATTATTATTATTATTATTATTATTATTATTATTATTATTATTATTATTATTATTATTATATGCCGCCCTTCTCCGGAGACTCAGGGCAGCTTACAATGCGTTAAGCAACAGCCTTCATACTTTTGTATATTTATACAAAGTCAGCTTATTGCCCCCACAAACTGAGTCCTCAACTCCCCAAATTCCCCAGCCAGCAAAGCTTGAAGTCCGCCAGGCTTAAAGTTGCCAAGGTTGGAGACCCCTGCTCTAGAGGATGTTGAGCCTGGACGCGCAGTCAGCCGGCGCCCTTCCTGGAAGCGGTGGATGTCACGGTGGTCGTGTGAACGCGGCCAGGGAGAGAGGGGGCAAACACGTGTAGAAGGGCCCTCACTTCTGGGGCTCCCGCCGCGGGTCCTCCGCCTAAGGTCGGGCCAGCAGGTTTCAGGGCAGGGCTGCGGGGGACGCGGCTCCACCGCCCGGCTCGTCCCTCCTCCGCCTCCCGGCGCTGCCAACCAGCAACCGGAGCGCCCCTCCGGCCGCGCCCCAGGCAACCACTCCACTCCACCCCAAGCCGCAGCCCCAGCGCCTCCCCCGGGTGGCACCAACGCTCCAGCTCGCCCGGCTGCGCTCCGGAGCCGCGTCCCCTTCTGCGCTCCTCGCCCTCTCGGCCCTCTCGCCCTTTGCAGCTTCCCCCGGGCGCAACGCGTCTCCTCCGGGCCGGGGGCGCCCAGCCGGCGGGATGACTGAATTCCCGGCCAAAGTCAGCACCCGCACCAGCACCCCCGCCGGGGAGCCGGCTTTCCACGCGCCCTCCTTGGATCTGGACTTCGTCAAGTCTCCCTTCGGCATCCTGATGGTCGTGGAAATCGTGAGTAGCAGCCGCACCGAGCGTGCCTCTGAGCTCGTGCAGAGGGCCCCCTCCCCCAAGTCCGGAGAAACAAGCGAGCCGCCTTTCTGCCGCTGTCCAGCGGACCTAGGGTGGACGGGATCCTCTTGTTTGCGCCCAGGCAACGGTTCGTTTGCACGGGGCGGAGAAGCGGGGCGGCTCCTTCCCAGGTTGAGCTAAAGGGTGGTACAGGTTTCCTTCCAAGGCAGGAGGGAAACCCTGAATCCTGGCTTGTGAAACCTCGATCGTCTGGGCTTCATCGTACCAACTGTTAACCCAGATGCGAAGAAAACACCTGCAGCTTTGGTGCGCTTGGTTTCTGTCTTTATTGCGCCCAGGAGAAAGGATGGTGGGTGGGAGACCACGAGGTGTTTCTTTCTCCTGCAATGATCTCCTTTGCTGGTCTAAACGAGAGGGACGGGTCTAAAGTCCCCAGGGAATGTTTGTGGGCCAGAGTAAGATTCGAATCTGAGTCTCACCCAAGCTCTGTTCCAACACTTCCCCACTGCCCGTAGGAACTTGGTACTGACTTTCTTCTATCAGCCTAGAACAGTCCTCCTATCCCATAAAACCCAGTTTTATACAATAACCATTAATATGGATAAACAATTAGTTTCATGCTTATTTTATAGTAATAATTCTTTTCAGTTCTTTATGGTTAATACCCCAGATTTTTTAAAAATCTTGCAGGATAATTCTGTTTATATGGTACCTCCTTCTACGCTAATATTTGCTTCCTTTTTAGAAATTTAGAGATACATTTTATCTAAGAATTTTAGTTCTAATAATGTACATTCGTCTGGCATTTGTTTTATTACATCATGTTAGCACACTTGATCTTATCATACCTTTCCCTTTTCTCTTCTACCTTTGCTTCTCCTTTTCCTTCTCCCTTCCCTCCCTTTTCCCTCCCTTCTCTTCCCTTCCCTATTCTCTCTTCCCATCTCCCTTTCCTTCCCTCCTTCCCTCCCCTCCCCTTCCTTACTTTTTTCCTTGCTCCTTTCTTCTTCCTTGTTCCCTCCCCTCCCCTTCCCTTCCTTGCTCCTTTCCCCTTCCCTCCCTTCCCTTCTCTTCCTTACTCTTTTCCTCTTCCCTTCCCTTCCTTGCTTTTTCCTTGCTCCTTTCCTCTTCCCTTCTCTTCCCTTCCTTCCACCCCATTCCAGGGGAAGGATATTGCAAAATCCCCATTTCCTCCCCACTCCTGGGGGAAGGATACTGCAAAATCCCCCTTCCCTCCCCACTTCTGGGGGAAGGATACTGCAAAATCCCCATTCCCTCCCCACTCCTGGGGGAAGGATATTGCAACATCTCCATTCCCACCCCACTCTGGGGCCAGCCAGAGGTGAAATTTGCCGGTTCTCCAAACTGCTCAAAATCTCTGCTACCGGTTCTCCAGAACCTTTTAAAACCTGCTCAGTTTCACCCCTGGGTGGGGGACCCCCAGAAAGTGGTGGTTGAGCACCATATTTTCCACCTTAGTTCCCTGGAGTAGAAGCTTCTAGGATTTCTGCCTTTAAATAACTCGACAATGTAAAATTGCGATGGGTGGAGTAACCTTCAGTGCAGGCAAAGAATCTGTTCAGGACTTGTGGTGTAAATATAAACATCCACAACTTCCTGTGAGTGGAATAATAATAGTACTGCATGGAGTAGTGTATTTCCAATACTAATCCAGCTGAGAATGGTGATTCCTGCTGTCTTTTTAATGCTTACAGAGTAAGTTGATGTCCACAAGTCGTAAAGTTGCCAAGGTTGGAGACCCCTGATCTAAGAGACCAGAATCAGGGCCATATAGAGACGAGACCATTTTATACAAATTGTGATGCTCAGCTCAGTAGTAAGAGCTTTGTAGCACCACCCACTTGGAGGCCACCGATGTGGGGAAAGGGGGAAGGGGATTCTTTTTCAAAGGCTGGGATGTTTGGGGTGCAAGGATGTAGGTGTGCAAGGAATGGGGTAGATCAGGTTACCTTTTGGATGCAAAACTCATAGATTGTCATGAGGAGTGGGAGATGGAGGGGGAGTTTGAGGGGTGATAGAGCCAATAAAGCCAGTTCGGTCTAGTAGTTAAGGCTAGAAACAAGGAGATGGTGAGTTCTAGTTCCACCTTGAGCATGAAAGCCAGTTGGGTGACTTTGGGCCACTCACCAGGAGACGGTGAGTTCTAGTTCAGATTTAGGCAAGAAAGCTGGCTGGGTGATTGTGGATCAATCACCAGGAGATGGTGAGTTCTAGTCCTGCCTTGGGCATAAAAGCCAATTCGGTGACTTTGGGTCACTCACCAGGAGATGGTGAGTTCTAGTTCAGCCTTAGGCAAGAAAACTGGCTGGGCGATTTTGGATCAATCACCAGAAGATGGACAGTTCTAGACCTGCCTTAGCCATGAAAACTGGCTGAATGACTTTGAGCCAATCGCTAGGAGATGGTGAGTTCTAGTCCTGGCTTAGCCATGAAAGCTGGCTGGGTGACTTGGGCCAGTCCCTCTCTCCTAACCAAACCCTCTTCAAAAGATTGTTATTGTGGGTAAAAGAGGAGAAAGGCCTATGTTTCCTGAATAACATAAATTAATAAAGGCGGGGTCACTAATGCATAAACAATACGTCAACGGCAAATACCAACTCCTGCCTTTGCTAAAACCAGAAATAAAGGATGATAATCCGGAGCAGAGATGTAGCCTCCATGTCAAAAGGGGGAAGAGGGCAGATAATGCTAAGAAATCTCCATGCTATTTCTCATGACCCCCCCTCCCCAATTCTTGCCTTGATCCCTTCCCATAAAAAAATGTATACAATTTGGTTCCTGCTTTGAAAGGGTCAAAAGGTCCTCCCACGGGTTTGGAGAGGACAATGAACACACCACAAAATAGTTCACGGTGGCAGAATGCGTCATAAAACCCTGGGGTTGTTTTCAGCAAACCGAGTCCTGATGGCGGCTAAACAGACGGCCAATCTTCCCACAAACCTGAGCCACAGTACAGATATTTGTTTGTTTGTTTGTTTGTTTGTTTGTTCACTTTATGAGAATCATTTATTGTTTATATTCCAGCTAAGGAAATGCACAGTGGTTGCATCTGTGTCACCGGTTCCTCTGGGTGGAGGTTTTGCAACAGGCAAGCGGTGTTCATTTGTGGTAGCCAAAAGCACCAGGAAAAGCATATATGACTTCTCGTAAAATTTGTTTGTTGGAAAATGTGCTGGCAAGCTCCTTCCGGTTTTATATTACTTTGGGAATCATATTGTGCATTGGTTTAATCCAGTGGTGAAATCCAATTTTTTTTACTACCGGTTCTGTGGGCGTGGCTTGGTGGGCGTGGCAGGGGAAGGATACTGTAAAATCTCGATTCCCACCCCACTCCAGGGGAAGGTTACTGCAAAATCCCCATTTCCTCCCAATCAGCTGGGACTCGGGAGGCAGGGAATAGATGGGGCGGGGCCAGCCAGAGGTGGTATTTGCCGGTTCTCCAAACTCCTCAAAATCTCCGCTACCGGTTCTCCAGAACCTGTCAGAACCTGCTGGATTTCACCCCTGGTTTAATCCTTCCCCCTCGGTTAGTTGAGGGTGCGGTACGCAGAGGTAGAAAATGTTTCCAAACCAAACCCTACCTGAATTACTGACTAGCTAAAATGAATCCCATGTTAAAAAATAGTCTGTTTCTTCCTTCTCCTTAATTTCAAGTGTAATCTATCCATTTCTGCACATTCTAATATTACACTTCCTTCTGTAGGGATCCCTTCATTGTTCCACTCTTGTGCAAACACAATTCTCGCCCCTGTTAACCCATGTAAAATTAAATAGGTATTCCCCTTTTTTGTACTTTTCCGCTAAAATACCCAACAAAAAATATTTCTGGTTTTAGGTCTATATATGTTGCTTTACCATTTTTTCCTAACCATGTATGTATTTTTGTCCAGTGACTAAGTAACAGAAAGAGAAGTTAGAATTTTAAAAGCATAAGAGAATGGTTAATTATATCAGGAAGGTTTATTGAAATGGATAAGCAAATATTATGATGATGTGATTATTATCAATGTTATGAATATTGTTGTTATTATTATTATTATTACTATTTCTCAAAATTAACTGTACTCATGAATTACTGACTAACGAGTCAGTTTCAGGGGGCAATTGCCTCCCCAGAGTCTTGACATGGAAGCGGGTGCTTCAAAGATGCCACTTCCCTCAATGTCAATCAGACTAGAGCTGGAAGGGACATTGGAGGCAGTGGTGAAATCCTTCGCGGATTGCCACTGGTTAACTGCCCGTGCATGCATGATGCGGGCCAAAAGCATGCTGCATGCATTGCACAGTGCACACCAAATGTGTGCTTTGCACTGAAAAAGGTAAGTAGAACAGCGAGGAGGGAGGTACAGCTGTGCCGTGCGATTTAGATTTGCTAGAAATTTATTATTTATTTATTAAATTGGGTGTTTTAATTTTGGGTTTCAATTCCGAGCCAAAATTGTTTACTACTTTTAATTGGTTTTTTTAAAATTAATGTATGTATACATATATATATATTTTCTGAGGTTTTCGCGGGTGTTTGTATGTAGGTCTTTGGTTATTCGGGTCTTCTCCCGCGTAAAATTGGAAGTGTCTTGGCAACGTTTCGACGAAGTCTCATTCGTCATCTTTAGGCTGGTGTTCTTGGCTTCGTGCTCCTGATCTTAACCAGTTCCAAGTTAGTTTCTGGTCAGCTTTGCCTTCAATACTTCTCAAGTATTGCCATGCAGAGCTTTGCTTTTCCAATTTTCAGCTCGCTGCTCAATTACTTCTTTCTTATATTCTGCTTTTGTTTTAGTTGTCTTTAAAAGGCCTCCTTTATTTACTTCCTTAATCATTGGTTCTTCACTTTTCTGGATGTAATCATTCAAGCTGCATTTTTCTTCTTCCACAGTCTGCTTTACTTGTAGGATTATTATTATTATTATTATTATTATTATTATTATTATTATTATTATTATTATTATTATTATTATTATTATTATTATTATTTTGCTCTGGGGGGAAAAAGTTGGAACGCTCTTTTTTTCCCCCCCTCATCCAACTGGCTGAAGATGGGTGGGTGGATGGGTGGGTGGGGGAATCAGGCTAGAAAAGTTTTCAGCACTGCCCAGATTGAAAGCAGCAGGTGCCACAGCTAGACAACTTTTAAAAAATTATTTCATAGATTTTTTTAAAAATCCTGCTTTTATTACTTTATAAGGACTTCAAAAGTGGTGAATGTTCATAAAACTCCTTGCTCCTCCACTTTTCCCCACACAACAACTCTGTGAGGCGGGTTGGGCTGAAAGGGAGTGGTTGGGCCAGTTTTTCGTGCCTAAGAGGGGACTAGAACTCACCCTCTCCTAGTGATTAGCCCAAAGCCATCCAGCTGGCTTTCACAGACAGGGACTTCAGAGGATAATTAGAACTGCGGAAAAAACAATGGCTGCCTTCCATTGAGGACCTGTATATTGCAGTCAAAAAGAGGGCTGTGAAAATATCTACAGACCCCTTGCATCCTGGACATAAACTGTTTCAACTCCTACCCTCAAAACGACGCTATAGAGCACTGCACACCAGAACAACTAGACACAAGGACAGGTTTTTCCCGAACGCCATCACTCTGCTAAACAAATAATTCCCTCAACACTGTCAAACTATTTACTAACTCTGCATTACTATTAAACTTCTCATCATTCCTATCACTCATCTCCTCCGACTTATGACTGTATGACTGTAATTTTGTTGCTGGTATCCAAGATTTATATTGACTTCCTAATATGATTTGATTGCTTATTTGTTCCCAATGACTATCATTAAGTTTTGTACCTTATGATTCTTAACGAATGTATTTTGTCTTTTTATGTACACTGAGAGCATATGTACCAAGACAAATTCCTTGTGTGTCCAATCACACTTGGCCAATCAAGAATTCTATTCTATTCTATTCTATTCTATTCTATTCTATTCTATTCTATTCTATTCTATTCTATTCTATTCTATTCTATTCTATTCTATTCTTTCTTTCTTTCTTTCTTTCTTTCTTTCTTTCTTTCTTTCTTTCTTTCTTTCTTTCTTTCTTTCTTTCTTTCTTTCTTTCTTTCTTTCTTTCTTTCTTTCTTTCTTTCTTTCTTTCTTTCTTATCTAATCTATCTTTTCTTTTATGTACACTGAGAGCATATGCACCAAGACAAATTCCTTGTGTGTCCAATCACACTTGGCCAATAAAGAATTCTCTTCTATGACATCTTTCAGTGAAGCAGACCCATTGAGCAATGTCTGGCTCAAACATTCTTTTTTTAAAAAAAAATATTTTATTTTATTCAAAAGGTTAATATCCAAAATCCAGAAAGATTTGGATTTGGGTAATGCCTTCTTCTCTCCTCCTAGAAAAATTTGGGAAAACTGCTCCTCCACTTTCTCCACTTACAGACGGAGCAGAGAACTTCAGAAAGCCAGTTATGTTTCTAGCAATGTACGAGTAGTTCTCCGCTTATCAGTGCAATTGGAACAGAAAATCTACTTGTTATTATGGTTGTAAGTTCGAGGAGACCACGTGACCGGAAGTGATTTTACAACCTTGTTGGTGGCAGTTTTTGGGTGAATGTGGCAGTCATTAAATGAACACGGTGGTCATAAATATGAATCTGTTCATTTGGATGGGCATTTCTTCTTGCCAGAAACTAGCCCAAACATTGCAAACTGTACTCCCGTGACTGCAAAATGCTGCAATCGGTTATAAAAGCGACGTGTTGACATGTGTTGACATGTAGTCATATGACCATGGATGGGTGACACAGCAATTTATGATGGCTGGACAGTCCTTTATGGACTGTAAATTTGTTCTACTTTAGGGACTGTAAAGCATATAAATGCAAATGCCCTTTAAGGGATGGTCATCAGTGGAGGAATATCTGCATAATTATTTTCTATCTATTTATTTGGTATCCTTAAGATTTATATTGACTGTTTCCCTATGACTACCATTAAGTGTTGTACCTTATGATTCTTGATGAATGTATCTTTTCTTTTATGTACACCGAGAGTGTATGCACCAAGACAAATTCCTGTGTGTCCAATCACACTTGGCCAATAAGGAATTCTATTCTATTATTCTATTCTATTCCTGTATTCTGAAACCTCTTTCAGAGTGCTATTTGATCTGGGCTTGCCTGATTTTCCTAACCTGTATTTCCCACCGAAGAACAATTTGGCTTTCACGTTTCATAATCCACGGAGGAAACAAAAGCTGCAAGACAAAAGAAAAAGGAAAGACAAAGAACTAAATCGGAAAGCGAGCAGGCCAGGAGGAGAGCTGCAGCTTTCAAGCAAAACTGGAGGATTAGCCGTTAAATGAAGCATGAATGGGAAAGGAGTTTTGTCTCCACTTGCTCTCACCAAACTGAAAGTCAATTTATTCTCCAAAGTGTGTGAGATGCAGGACAAGAAGCAATGGGTGGAATGTCATTAAAGAGAGATCCTATCTAGAACTAAGGAGAAAACAGTGAGAACAATTAAGCAGCGGAACGACTTGCCACCAGAAGTTGTGAGTGCTCCATGACTCCATGCTTTTAAGAAGAAATTGGATAGCCATTTGTCTGAAATGGTATAGGGCTATGATGGCGAACCTTTTCCGGACTGAGTGCCCAAAGCATGCTTGCATGCCCGAACCCCCCCAAATGCATGTGTGGCACATGTGCCCCGCTATCCATTTATGCATGCGTGCCCCCTCGCACATGTCCCACCCACCGCACATGCACACGTGGCCATCCATGCATGTACAGCCAAGACCCACCGACCAGCTGGCCGGTGGGAGGCGTGTACCAGTGGTGGGTTCCTCCCGGTTGGGCCTGGTTTGGCTGAGCCGGTAGCGATGACAATGTGACGTCACCGAACCGGTTCTCTTTGTTCAGGAGCTGGGTCCTCCCACCAGCCCGCCCCCGTGTTATTCTTACCTTTTATTTGGCCCCACCCCCAATCCATTGCTGCCTCCCGAGTCCCAGCTGATCGGCTGGAAGGAAAAAAACTGTTTAAACTCTTGCCGCGGGGCTTCAAAGGGCCGCCCTACAGCTGATCAGTGTTAAAAAGCAGTGTGGTGGTAGACCGGGGCTTCCAAAAACAAATGAGTAGACTGGGGCCTTCAAAAATAAATGAGTAGATTGGTGCCTCCAAAAACAAATGAGTAGACCGGTGCCTCCAAAAACAAATGAGTAGACTGGTGCCTCCAAAAACAAATTGGTAGACTGGTGCCTCCAGAAACAAATGAGTAGACCGGGGCCTCCAAAAACAAATGAGTAGACTGGTGCCTCCAAAAACAAATCAGTAGACCAGGGTCTCCAAAAACAAATGGGTAGACTGGTACAGTTCTGCAAGCAGTTAAAAGCCTGGTAGACCAGTACCTCTGCTAAATCCTAAAGAATTGTCACATGACCATCAAGCCACGCCCACAAAATAAGCCACACCCACAGAACTGGTAGTAAAAAAATTTAGAACCCACCCCTGGCACGTACACATGCATGATGGAGATGAACTGGGGCGACCGCTCGCACGCCCACAGAGAGGGCTCCGCGTGCCATAGGTTCGCCATCACGGGTATAGGGTTTCCTACTTGTGTAAAGGGTTGGACTAGAAGACCTCCAAGGCCCCTTCCACCCCTGTTCTTCTGTGTTTTATGGTCTACAAATGTTTGCTCATTCGAATAAAGTTTCCTAACTCTGAATCACTCTTGCTCTGTTAACGTTTTTATCTGCTGTAGTATTTTTGTTTTTTCTAATGATGGATGAGTTTAATGTGTTTTAAAATTGTAATGTTGTTAGCTGCCCAGAGATTCATTGGATATGAGATGGCTTGCAAATAAATGTTATAAACAAACAAACAAACAGCTGTTTTTTAATTTATTTTTTTCCAAAAAGTTTTTATTATTTTTTTAAAACAAAAACAACATAAAAACGTCATCCTTCCAAACAATTACAGACAGTGTTTCGATCGGTTAAAATCATTTCGTGCTGTCAAAATTTACAAAATCTCAATATATGACAAATGTTCTTTCCTCTAACAAAAGATAAGTGTTTACACATTTTATCAAAACTTCATTTCATATATAATATTTCATCTCCATGCTTTATTGTCTATCCATTGATAAAATAGCTCCCGTATCAAATAATATTGTTTATCTTCCTGTTCTCTTATTTCAAATGTCAATCTACTCCTTTCAGCACAATCCAACATTTTCTTATTTATTTATTTCTTATTTATTTATTAATTCAATTTGTATGCCGCCCCTCTCTGAAGACTCAGGGCGGCTCACAATGCATTTAAAATCATTATAAAAAACATTTAAGAATTAAAAACATTAAAAACATTAAAACTCATTGACACCATTCATAGCCGGATCTCACCGGATCGCAAGAGCGAGATCAACGGCCCCAGGCTTGCCGGAAAAGCCAGGTCTTCACCGCTTTTCGGAAAGCCAATAGGGTGTGGGTGGTCCAGACCTCAGGAGGTAACTGGTTCCAGAGAGCCGGGGCAGCCACAGAGAAGGCCCTCCCACGCAGGCCCACCAGCTGGCATTGTTTAGCTGACAGGACTCGGAGGAGACCAACTCTGTGGGATCTTACCGGTCGTTGGGAGTTATGCGGTAGAAGGCATTCTCGAAGATACCCTGGCCCTGAGCCATGTAGGGCTTTAAAGGTAATAACCAACACCTTGAATTGTGTCCGGAGACCAATAGGGAGCCAGTGCAGCTTGCGGAGAATTGGTGTAATGTGGATGTATCTAGGTGCACCCATGACAGTTCGTGCGGCTGCGTTCTGGACCAACTGTACTCTCTGAACACTTTTCAAGGGTTAGAGCATGTTGCAATAATCTAACCGTGAGGTGATAAGCGCATGAGTGACTATGTGGAGAGCTTCCCGATCCAAGTAGGGTCGCAATTGGTGCACCAGGTGAACCTGTGCATAGGTACCCCTAGCCACAGCTGTCAGATGTTGCTCTAATCTTAGCTGTGAGTCTAGGAGGATGCCCAAATTGTGAGCCCATTCTGAGGGGGACAATTTCTCCTCCCCCCTCCTCCAGAACCAAGGATGGACAGTCAACATAGTCTTCAGGAGGGAATACCCACAGCCAATTGGTCTTGTCTGGGTTATGTTCTGTCCCCGTCTCTCACACACACACAGATAAACAGCAGGGGGTTAAATAAACTGGCAGACAACCAATTCTTCCGATAAGACGCTTGGCACCACCCAGTAGCTGCTTGCCAAGAACTTTTATCAACAAACAAATACCTCCCATAAGGAATAGTCCCGTTTGTAAGAATAAAAAGCCAAGCTGAAATTGCTGTTTCCAGAGATGCAATGTGACTCAAAAGGAGTTAGTTTTGTCCGTCACAGAGTCTGAAAGGCTAACTCACCCCCTTTTATACCCTGTGGGGTGTGGTCCAGTGACTCAGCCTAATCTCTGGCACGCCTTTTCTTCTGTTGCACGCGCTTGTCCTTGCGATGCTGCTGAGGATCCAGCCAAGACTCATTACCCTCATCACTGTCCACCTGTGGCTGTGAGGACATGCTTGGCTCTGGGCCTATCTCTTGCCCTTCGGTGTCCTCCGGAGGCATTGCCAGAGAGGAGGTTCCTGGAGTGGGAGGCCTTGCCAATTCCTCCCCCTCACTCTCAGAGTCTGTCTCTGCCGATGACACAGGCTCAGGCAACGGAGCCACAACAGGTTAAGTCTGAGCCTGTTGACTCCCATCAGTAATTATCTTCTCTCCTTTCCAATTTTTTGCAAATACAATTCTAGCTCCTGTTAGAATATTCACAATTAAATATTGCAATTCTTTATTAAATGTCTCTGGTAAAGATCCCTAATAAAAATATCTCTGGTTTAAGGTCAATATGTCTCTTTGTCATTTTTTCCAACCACATGTGTATCTTAGTCCAAAATCTCCTTGCTTCTACGCATGTCCACCACATACGGTGATAAGATCCTGGGGTCTGATGACACTTCTAGCATTTCTCCGATTCGTTCTTGAACATTCTGTCTATCCTCGTCGAGGGTAAATGCCACCTGTAAAACATCTTATACAAATTCTCCTTATATGCCGTAGACATTGTCATTTTATAATTATGTGACCACAGTTTTTGCCATTTCTCTAAATCAATACCATAACCAAAATTTTTCCCCATAACTGGTGTTTGGTTTTTTTTTAGACCTCCAAGGTTGTCAGCCTGATATGAGCCTTGCTGAAGGCCTTGGAGAAAACCCTTGGAGAAATCCTGCTTTCGGTGGCCCTTTGGGTTGGAAAGATTTTTTTAAACATAATTTTTGATTAAGATTATAAAAACCAAGAGCCTTGGTGGTGCAGCAGCTTAAAGTGGTGTTAAAGTGACACCAGCTGCCTGCAGTTACTGCGAGTTCGAATGTCACCAGGCTCAAGGTTGACTCAGCCTTCCAGCCTTCCGAGGTAGGTAAAATGAGGACCCGGATTGTGGGGGCAATAAGCTGACTTTGTATAAAAAAGAACACCGCTTGGGGGGGGGCGAAAACCATATTAAGCAGGTATATTTATTTATTTATTTATATATTTATTTATATACAAAAGTATGAAGGCTATTGCTTAACACATTGTAAGCCACCTGAGTCTCCGGAGAAGGGCAGCATATACATTAATTTTTTTTAAAAAAACGTACAATGCAAATGCAAATCAAGGTAATAGGTTGTGGGAAGCCCCCCTCTCCTAGAAGAATGAAATATTTTTAGAAATATTAAAAAGGCAGAATGTTATATTTCCCTAAATGAGAAATGGAGAAACGTGGGGGTTTTTTTTTAGAGGCAAGAGGCAGCTTTTAGAAATGTAGATTTGGTAATTCATTCAAGACACGATTAAAACCCCAAGGAAGCCAGCATCTAGGATTAAATTATATTTGTTAAACAAGATTAAAAATCCGAGTAAGGAGCAATTTAGACTCATTGCCGGCCTTCGCGAGACAAACTAATTAAAACCGAATAACAAACTGCACAAAACCAAGCCTCTAAATTCAAAATGCTGTAGGGAAAAAAAACCAAAACACAGTATAAAAATCCATGTACTCATCAAACCAGTTGGTCAACTGACTCAGGACTGCTGTTGATTCTGCTTCATCAGTAAACCCTCTTTCCCATCAACCTCTGTGTTTCCAGTCTCTTTCTCCCAGCTTGGAACTGAAGCAGAACCAGATGGATATTTCTTCCAATAAGGGAAATGGGAAGGGGAACAAAAAAGGAGGAGGAGAAGTGAGGGATGAAGGGAAAAGAAAAACAAATGAACAATTGGCTTCCAACTTGTTTTCAGCACAGTAAAATATGAAAGAGAATTACTGCCTCGATTTCTTTACTTTTACATACCATATTTTTTGGAGTATAAGACGCACCTTAGTTTTGGGGGAGGAAAATAAGAAAACAGCTGATTGGCGGGTGGATCAGCCTCCCGGAATACCCCCCAATCAGCTGTTTCCAGAGGTGAATTTTAGCAACAGGTTCCTTGGTTGTGAGTTCTGTGCCTTGCTTTTTTTCTTTTTTTTGGCTTTTTTTCCCTGCCTCTAAAACTTCTGAAATTCCATTTCAGAAAAAACTTTTTTTCTTGCCTCTGAAAGCCTCCAAAACAGAGCTTCAGAAAAAAAAAGCCTCTGAAGCTCTGTTTGGGGGCTTTTTTTCTGATGCTTTTTTCAGCCTCTGAAACCTCCAGTTGAGAGGCTGGGCGGGGCTATATTCGGAGTATAAGACGCATCCAGATTTTTACTCTCTTTCTTGGGGGAAAAAGGTGCATCTTATATTCTGAAAAATACTGTACTCTGTCGGGTATGCTTCCTTCAGTATCCAGGAAAGGAAAACCCAGACTTCATCATAGGTTAAAGACTGGTACTTTTACTAGATATGAAATGAACGCAACCATGGAAAGCAGGATTCTGAGGCAAAAAGCGCGAAAGTTACATATAGAAAGCATCCCCTCCCACTGTCCACCGTAAATCATCCAATCCAAAGGTCTCCCAGAGGTCAAGTGGGAGCACACGTCTGGCCGTGTCAGCATCCAGGAATGCAGTGTCCGTTGGCCTGATAACAGCTTAGGAATTGGTTTCGTTTCTTAGATTCATCCATAGCCCAGCTACCTAAACCCCTCTTCCCTCCATTACTATGACAGCCAAAGCAGGGAAAGGCGGAGGCTGACATACTCAGAGATTAGTTTCGGGCAGGGGGGTACCTGTGAGGAAGGAAGGAGAGATTAAAAAAAATAGGTCCAGATTATGACTGCAATCGCAGGACCGAAATCCTGCCCTATTGTGCATGTATCCTTGTGATGTGCTGCTATCTTGGCAGCTCAGTTGTGTAGTAAGGACCCACATCTTGTCTAGACACACCAAAGGCATGACCTGCTAATAAACACAGAGCTGAAAGTGAATATAGTCTAAACCAGGGCTGTCCAACTTTGATAACTTTTAAGACTTGTGGAATTCAACTCCCAGAAGTCTACACTGGCTGGGGAATTGTGAAGTCCACAAGTCTTAAAAATTGCCAAGGTTGGACAGCCTTGGTCTAGAGGCCATGTTTAATATCACAGGCTTGTTTTCCACCAAGGTCTCAAGACAGACCATGATTGGGAGCCCAGAGAATAAGGGTTAACAACCCAGATAAGTTATTTTCTTTAATTTCCTTGTTTGGCCTCCATCCGATCATTGTTCTTCCACGGAAAAGTCCCAGCTGGATTCCTAGCCAACACCCCCACGTTGGGCATTGATTTGATTTCTTCCCCAGAGCAGTGGAGAAGAATTTCCATCCCGCTTCGTGGAACTGGGATATCAAGGGATCAGGGCATCAGACCCCTGACCCTGCTTTTCTTGGCAGCCTCCCATCCCCACAGCTCCTCTGTCAAACTATAATTTCATGGCTTGGTTTGTAGAATAGCAGTGCAAAATGGAAGGGGATTTTGGGTGACTTTCCTAAGCAGCTAAATCGTGGCAGTCGTGTGAATAATTCAGAGACCACAAATCAATAGAAGAGAATCTGTGTAACTTGGGGGTCCCTGCTCTGCAGGAAAACAAGAGAGCATCAAGGACCCCACAGTTATTTTCCTCCTCCCCTCCTCCTCCTCCTCCTCCTCCTCCTCCTCCTCCTCCTCCTCCTCCTCTTCTTCTTCTTCTCCTCCTCCTCCTCCTCCCCCTCCCTCCTCCTCCTCCTCCTCCTCCTCCTCTTCCCTCTTCTTCTTCTTCTTCTTCTTCTTCTTCTTCTTCTTCTTCTTCTCCTCCTCCTCCTCCTCCTCCTCCCCCCCCTCCCTCCTCCTCCTCCTCCTCCTCCTCTTCTTCTTCTTCTCCTCCTCCTCCTCCTCCTCCTCCTCCTCCCCCTCCCTCCTCCTCCTCCTCCTCCTCCCCCTCCCTCCTCCTCCTCCTCCTCTTCTTCTTCTTCTTCTTCTTCTTCTTCTCCTCCTCCTCCTCCTCCCCCTCCCTCCTCCTCCTCCTCCTCCTCCTCTTCCTTCTTCTCCTCCTCCTCCTCCTCCTCCTCCTCCTCCTCCTCCTCCTCCTCCTCCTCCTCCTCTTCTTCTTCTTCTTCTTCTTCTTCTTCTTCTTCTTCCTCCTCCTCCTCCCCCTCCTCCTCCTCCTCCTCCTCCTCCTCCTCCTCCTCCTCCTCCTCCTCCTCTTCTTCTTCTTCTTCTTCTTCTCCTTCTTCTTCTTCTTCTTCCTCTTCCTCTTCCTCTTCCTCCTCCTCCTCCTCCTCCTCCACCTCCTTGAAAATGGAGGGTGTTGAAGTCCACCCATCTTCAAGTGGCCAAGGTTGAGAAACATTTCTTCAGAACATTTCTAATTATTTTTTGTGGGTTGCCTCTTGTTGTGTTCCTAACAAAAATGGGCTTTTAGGGGGAGGAACTGCAACAAACGTCCTGAAATAAAATGCTTCCTTTTTCTTCCCCTTTTCTGGAAAAAAAAAATGAAATGATAACCAATCTTTTTTCCACTGGACAAAATCTCTCATCTAGAGCTGCTATGCCCCTGGTGGGACTCTGGCCTCAATCAAGAGCTGTGTTTCTGCTGTACTTTTCAGCTCCTCAACAAATGATCTTTTTTTAAAAAAAAAAAATGCTTGTGCTTCATCTGTTCTGGGAGCTGCCATAGGGTGGGGGGAGGGGAAAGGACACCATTGTCCAGGCGGAAAGAATCGGGGGTGGGGGGGAGGAGCGTTTGTGTTGAGTCAAACAATGTCTCTTTGGCAGCTCTGTGGCTGCCTCGTGGCTGCAGCCGAGTGAGAGCTTTGTAGAACATAGAATGCTTGGCCTGGAAAGGACCTTGGAGGTCTTCTAATCTACTCCAATCATCTGCTCAAGAGGCAGGAGAATATACTGAATCTGGCTCAGATTCTGCTTAATGTCAGGTATGCTTCCTTCAAAGCCCAGGAAAGAATGACCCAGACTCCACTGAATATAGAGTAAGGTACTTTTACTAGGAATTGAAGTGATCGCAACCAAGGAAAAGCAGAATCGGAGGCAAAAAGCGCGAAAGTTACAGATAGAAAGCATCCCTTCCCACTGTTCAACCTAAATCATCCAATCCAAAGGTCTCCCAGGGGTCAGGGGGAAGCATACGTCTGGCAGTGTCATCAATCAGGAATGGCGTGGCCATTCCTGGCGTAGCAGCTTCAAAGATGCAGCAATAAGTCTTAAGTATCACTTTCGATTCCTCCCTCCAGCATTCATACAACCCAAATTAACTTCCCCCTCCCCCCGCCATTACTATGGCAGCCAAAGCAGGGAAAAGCGGAGGCTGACATTATACTTATACTACCCTGGTCAAATGTCAGGGCTGCATTTTTCCTATCCAAGCTTCATGATTTGACAGCCTGACACTTGCAACGGAGGGAGGGGGAAGGGAAAGATTGGAATATAAGAAGGAAGAACAGGGGCAGGGGGGAATGGAAGCCCAGTTGAGCCTTGTGAGAAGCTTCTGCCAGCCACGGTCAACCATCTGGATGCAAGGGTGGAAACCGATAACCTGTTTCCTAAATGATGATGATGATGACGATAAATAAATAAATAAATAAATAAATAAATAAAATGAGGATAAGTGATACTGCCATTCAGTTGGGAGAAATGGGGGCCCTGGATTCGATTTATTAGCATTGACTGTGTCAACAGATATTTTACAACCTATATCCTGGTGCCGGAGCGCCTTGAGATCTCCTTACCTTTGGGAAATGTTTATGACGGCCATGTGGGTTGTTTCACTTTAAAGGATAACGGAAGATACCAATGGAATGCATTGGGTTGGATTTTACTTACCTTTACTACCGGTTCACATTGTGCCTGCTTTGCTCGTGCGCACGCACATGTGTTCTTCTGCGCATGCGCAGATCACTTATGATGATGTCCGGGTCAGTGGGTGGAGCCTCCCGCTGGTATTACTGCCAGTTCTTGCAAACCAGTCCAAACCGGGGGCAACCCACCACTGGAATGCATGCTTATCCAGTTCTCAGGGCAGCTGGTAAAGAAAACATCTTCACACTTGTGTATTGGCTAAAATCTGCATTCTGGCTACAGGGAGGGGTCTCTACTGCTTTAATCCTACTTGTCTTGCCTAAGGGTATTCAGACCTTGCTTTGAACCCATTGCTGTCACTTCTGCTTAATAAAAGGGTCCTTTTGAAATGCTCCGTTTCAAGAGTCTACACTTTCTTAAGTTAGAGGGAGAGGCAATCCTTATACTCTACAGATAACCGCGGGATAGAGGGGGGGGAGGGAGGGCGATTTACTTTGCTTTGTGCGGGAAAACCTCAGATTCGGCTTTGCTACTTCTGTAATCTCTTAAACTTCAGTAAAGTGTGTACTCTTGGCAAAAACAAATGGCCAGGGGTCTTTCTTTGCTATGTGACTGAGTGGGATGGTTGACACCTTTCTTGAAAACCTCCAGTGATGGAGCACCCACAACTTCTAAGAAGCAAGCCGTTCCATTGCTTAATTGTTCTCACAGTCAGGAAATTTGTCCTTACTTTCAGGTTGCATCTCTCTTTGATAAGCTTCCATCTGTTATTTCAAGTGGTTTGGAGAAGAGGTTGACACTCTCTTCTCTGTGGCAGCCCCTCAAATATTGGAAGGCTGCTATCATGTCACCCCTAGTCCTTCTCTTCCTTAGGCTAGACATAGCTAGAGTCTTGGCAATTGCTGAAAAGTTTCATTTTTTTTCAGAGTTGAATACGAAGCCTCCAAGTTTCGTATTCAACTCTGAATAGCCTACAAGTTTCGTACTTATAGGCTTGTAGCCTACAAGCCTACAAATTTCGTATTCAACTCTGAATTAGTCTGTTGAGCCTGGATAGCTCAACAGGCTAAAAGCAGACTAAGCCTGTTATTTACATCCAGCTGTCTCCAGTTACACCAGTTCGAATCTCACCAGGCTCAAGGTTGACTCAGCCTTCCATCCTTTCTAAGGTGGGTAAATTGAGGACCCAGTTTGTGGGGGCAATAAGCTGACTTTGTATAAAATATACAAAAGTATGAAGGCTATTGTTTGATGCATTGTAAGCCACCCTGAGTCTCCGGAGAAGGGCGGCCTAGAAATCAAATTTAATAAAAAAGTAGTTTTCAATTAGAAATAAAAATAGATAGAATCTTTTCTTGAATAAAACAGTCAAATTTGCCATCTCCCTCAATTCCACCACCTTTACCATCATTCTTCACTTAGGGGAAAGAGTAGACTTGACAGGATAGGATAGGATAGGATAGGATAGGATAGGATAGGATAGGATAGGATAGGATAGGATAGAAATAAATAGAAATAGAAATTGGAATTGGAATTGGAATGGAATAACTTTATTGTCACTTCGAATGTACACTAATTGGCATACATTAAAAATGAAATTTCGTTGCATACAGCTCTTAAAGGGTCACCACCTCCAATTTTACACTACATAAACATGACAAGATAACTAAAATTATGTATATAATATGTATGTATATACCCACATATATTATACAACACTAATGCATGTAGACTAAAGAAGATAGCGATCGGGTCCCAGGGTGTGCGTGACCTTCTTCTTCTTCTTCTTGTGTTTTGCACAGGTGCTGGGCTGCTTGGTGTGGGCTCTGATTGCCGACACGTACTACCAACCCTACCCTTCCTACGGCTGGGTGATGTTCGTAGCTATCTTCTTCTGGATGGTGACAGTCATTATTTTTCTGATGTATCTGTTTCAGCTTCAGCTGAAATTCTACATGATCCCTTGGCCTATTGTGGTGAGTGTGGAAGGCTGGGGAAAATACATAATGTTAGCTTCTTCTCAGATGGCCTTTGACCAGTTCCGTTGGACTGGTGGAGTGAGCAGTTGAGTTAGCCCTGCAGTACTGCATTTTAACCACTGTGCCACCACGACTCTTATTGAAGCGTGTATTGATTCTGAGCTAGTTCTAGTATGTTAAACCATGAGAGGTGAAATGCTGACCTGAAGGCTGAAATCTGTTTTCAGGTTCCCGAGCCAGATAGTTATTTTAAGTTTAAATAAAAGTGATCTTTTGTCTGGGGATCTCTGGTCCCACTTGAAACCTTACATATCACGGTAGTTAGCAGTAAACCTGAAAACTATACAGTAGGGTTTTTTGCCTAATCCCCCCAAGGGGAAAAAAATAAGGTGGGTAGAAAAGAGGAATATTTCACATCCCTATCTGAGAGTGTCGTACAGGTAGTCCTTGACTTATGGTGGTGGCTTAACAACCATTCAAAGTTACAGTGGCCTCAGAAAGGGTGCTTTTCAGCACTTCTGGCTGTTATAAAATGTTGCACCCCTGTTGTGACCCAGGCCCAAGTGGTTATTATCAGACGCAATCAGTTCGAAAACAAACAGACTTTATTAGAACAGCTGAGAATGAACTCATTCTCAGCGTAGTCCAAACTAATTCAAAACAAATTCTTCCTAACACAATTCTTCAGCCTTATCACCAACCTTGGTCTAATTAGGCAACCTGCCAAAGGCTTTTTTTGGCAAAAGTTCAGAAGCAGAAGACGCCGACAAGAAATAAATGCAGCAAGACAAGAAACAAATCTATCAACGTTGTTTTCCAACGAAGAGCTGAAGAGCCGTTGCTGGTCTTTTAAGCCTTATGGGAGGGGCCAATCATCTCTTGGCCTTACTCCCGAGTTGTCCTTTTTGCTTTAGCTGCTCTTGCCTTTTGGCAGCTCTTCTCATACATGCACTAGGAACAGGCTCCTCCTGTTCCTCTGCCTCTCTGCTGTCTGTGTCTGGAGGCTCCGGACTCTGCGCATCCCTCCCCGATGGCCCTGGTCCCATCTCTCCTCTGATGCAGAGCCCTCATCTGGACCTTCTTCAGCCTCCAGGACTGGCCCATGTTCTTCCTCAGCCTCCTCACTGTCCAACTCTGCTGCCAGCTCCTCAGGCTGCTGGCGGACCACAACAACCCCCTTCTGCAGTCATATGATCATGATGTGGGTGCTTAGCAATCTGTTTACACTAACAATTGGTTGCCAAGTGCAAACTTCTCTGCTGGCTTCCCCAGAAAGTCACTGGGGAACCCAGCAGGAAAGGTTGGAAGTGGTAGCTGCTACCAGCCTAGAAGATTCCCTCATCTCTGGGAACTGGCTAGAAGAGCTCCTAGTAAGGGGAGCTGAACTTCTCTGGTGGGCTGCAGAAACAGAACTCTGATCCTGAAATCCAAGGTCTGTTCCTGCAGACCGCCGGGGCGGTTCTCTTTCGTGCACAGATGGGAGCTAAACTCAGCTGGCAGCTCTTTCTCTCTGTCCACTTAACAACCCAAGAGATCTTTTAATGACCTCAACTGTGAGTACTGGAATTGCGGTTGTTGAGCAAAGCATTCATGTGAGCATCTCACTTAATGGTTGTTTTGCATAATGACCAAGATTCTGGTCCCATTTGTGCTTGTCTCGAGGACTACCTACCAGGGTAAAAGAAGGTTCAAGGGAACAGTGAGGAACAAGTCCACCTCTTTGCTTTCTCTTAAATTACGTGTCATCATGGGGCGTCTTGCGAGAGCAGCCACAGTAATTGCACATATCTCATCCCTTCTCAAAAGATCTCTTTCTCTTGATGCTCTTCTGAGAGCTGAAATGCTCCTTCAGCTTTGAGGAATGGCAAACCTCTGGCATCTGGAGAGGTCCAGGCCGATCCCTTGATTTCTCCAGCTCGGGTGACTCACCCTGAAGTCTGTGAGATGCTGTTGCTCAAAGGCCATTGTGCACCAGGCGTGGAACTCAGTTCCTGCACTGATTCATTTTCTGCACTCGCCACATTGTGAGCCGTGACCTCACTGAATAGGCTTTGCCCAGTGCCCTTAGCCACAATAAAAGCTTCGTATTCCGTGCAAGTGAAGCTGCTGCTTAATTAACTTGTTTAAACAGGTTGAGTAGATAGAGCCAATAAAAAACTAGGTGAAATACGCTTTTGACATGATGATCATTCCCTAAAGGAATCATACCTTCACTTTTGCCCCTCATTCTTCTGCTTTAAGTCATAAGACCAATGAAATCCATTTTTATCATAGTTTAACAGATTTAACAGTTTCACAGAGTTGGAAGAGACTTTGTAGGTCTAGAACAGGGATCTGTAATCTTAAACACTCAAAGAGCCCTTTGGACCCGTTTCTCACAGAAAAGAAAACACCGGGAGCCACAAAACCCTTCAAGTGCCTGACTATTTCTTGAGCGGCCACAAAACTAGCATATGTGGTTGAATTTAATGTTCTGTTTTCTTCTGAAACTTTTCTTTTCTTGGATTTATCCATGGTTGGCCAACTGGGGGTTGAAAAGCTCAATAAATCACGTGCCGGCAGATATTGCACATTGGTGGTTGGGACACATATTTTGAGTAACAAGGAGCCGCAGCAGAGGAGTGAAAGAGCCACATGCGGCTCCAGAGCCGCAGATTGCTGACCCTTGGTCTAGTCTAACCCCTTCCCACCCCCGTCCCAAGCAGGAGAGCCTCCACCATTTCAGACAAATGGCAATCCAATGTCTTCTTGAAAGCTTCCAGTGATGAAGCTCCCACAACTTCCAAAAGCAAAGTGCTTTTGAATAAGGTCCCAAAAGGTGCTTTTTCAGGAGGCAACTGGACTTTCTTGTTTTTTCTTTGAAGATGTTTCGCTTCTCATCCAAGAAGCTTCTTCAGCTCTGACAGGATAGTGGGGAATGGAAGGATTTATACTCCTTGCAGACAGCTGGTCCTTTGCATCCTTTTGTATGTCCAGTTGCCTCCTGAAAAAGCACCTTTTGGGACAACCATGACCTGGATGACTGAGATTTTCTACAGACTTTTAGCTATACAAATTGGGATGAACACCATTGGAATGGTGTGGGAGTAGGAAGAGATTTCCAGAGGGGGGAAAATTGCAGACTACAGGAATCATTTGCACCTATTCAGGTGACCCTGAGGACACAGCAAAACCTCCAAGTGGCCTCAACGATCCTCTAAAAGGATGCAAAGGACCAGCTCTGTCTGCAAGGAGTATAAATCCTTCCATTCCCCTCCATCCAGTCAGAGCTGAAGAAGCTCCTTGGATGAGAAGCGAAACCTCTTCAAAACAAAAAACAAGAAAGTCAAGTTGCCTCCTGAAAAGGCCCCTTTGGGACAACCATGACCTGGATGACTGAGAATCTCTACAGATGTTTAGCTATACAATTTGGGATGAACACCCTTTGAACGGTGTGGGAGTAGGAATCGATTTCCAGAGGAAAAAAACTGCAGACTACAGGAACCATTTGCACCACTCAGGTGAACCTGAGGACACAGAGAAACCTCCAAGTGCTTCAAGGACCCTCTAAAAGGATGCAAAGGACCAGCTGTCTGCAAGGAGTATAAATCCTTCCATTCCCCACTATCCTGTCAGAGCTGAAGAAGCTTCTTGGAGAGAAGTGAAACATCTTCAAAAGAAGAAGTCCAGTTGCCTCCTGAAAAGGCCCCTTTGGGACAACCATGACCTGGATGACTGAGAATCTGTATAGACTCTGAGCTATACAATTTGGGATGAACACCTTTTGAATGGTGTGGGAGTAGGAATAGATTTCCAGAGGGGAAAAAAATTGCAGACTACAGGAACCATTTGCACCACTCAGGTGACCCTGAGGACACAGATAAACCTCCAAGTGGCCGCAACGACCCTCTAAAAGGATGCAAAAATGACCAGCTGTCTGCAAAGTATCTAAATCCTTCCATTCCCCACCATCCAGTCAGAGCTGAAGAAGCTTCTTGGAGAGAAGTGAAACATCTTCAAAAGAAGAAGTCCAGTTGCCTCCTGAAAAGGCCCCTTTGGGACAGCCATGACCTGGATGACTGAGAATCTCTACAGACTTTTAGCCATACAATTTGGGATGAAGACCCTTAGAATGGGGTGGGAGTAGGAAGGGATTTCCAGAGAAGGAAAAAAATTACAGGAACCAGGAGCCCCACTCAGGTGACCCAGAGGACACAGATAAACTCCAAGGGCTTCAACGACCCTCTAAAAGGATGCAAAGAACCAGCTGTCTGCAAAAGAAAAACCCCAAGGAAGTCCAATTGCCTTTTGGAAAAGCAACTGTGGGATAACCATCATCTGGATCAGGGCTGTCAAACTCACAGCCAGCAGGACGGATGCGATACGTGCTGGCCATGCCCATGCCTGGTTTAGCAAAGGGTGGGGTGGGGGGAAGTCCCGATACATCACATGATGCTGCCATGACGATGCGAGTTTGACATCCCCGATCTGGATGATTTAGAGAAGCTCCATCGATGCTTGCAACACAGAAAATTGTTTTAACTAGGAAGAAAATTGGTCAATAGCAGAAATGGGGTTACATCCAATAGTGGGATTCAGCTGGTTCGGGCTGGTTCGGATAAATCGGTTGTTAAATTGCTGCCTGCCCCTTCCTGCCACGCCCCTTCTAGGAGTTCTCCCGCCCCCCCCCCCTTTTTTTTTATTTATATGCCGCCCTTCTCCGGAGACTCAGGGCAGCTTACAATGCGTTAAGCAATAGCCTTCATACTTTTGTATATTTATACAAAGTCAGCTTATTGCCCCCACAAACTGTGTCCTCAATTTTCCTACCTTAGAAAGGATGGAAGGCTGAGTCAACCTTGAGCCTGGTGAGATTCGAACTTACAGTAATTGCAGACAGCTGGTGTTTAATTACAATGCTTAATCTGCTGAGCTATCCAGGCTCCTTTTTTTTTTTGGCTAGGTAAGTTCAGAGAGGCCTACTATGCCCCGAACCGGGTACGGGAGGTGCGGTACGGCCCTCCTAGGCCCGTTTTGGCTCCCAGGGGATGCAGGAGGCTGAGTGCTGCCTGTCACACCTTCTGGCCACACCCACCATGGCCACACCCACCCAGCCGGTCATTAGGGCAGAGAACTGATTGTTAAATTATTTGAATCCCCCCACTGGTTACATCTCCACTCTCAGCTCCAACGTACGAGTCCTCTCTCCCAATAGTTAAGAGTCCCGTCTCATCTGTCCTAGAGTGACCAACAACCGCCTCTCCATTTCTGGTGGCCTTGCCCTGGGTTGAAGGAGAGTAACAGTGCTGCTCTTGTTATCCTTCCCTAAAGTGAAAGGGCACTGCTGACTGGCAAGTCACCGAAGTAGGCTCGTTTCAGCCAGAAAACATCCCACGCCAACGCCATGTGGCAGTTATAAAAAAATGTGACCAAATCATCTCTGCATGGGTCGCTTACAGAATGCAGAATTACAGAGCTGGAAGGGACTTCTAGTCCAGCCCCTAATGCTCTTATTTTGATTTCCATGTTGTTTCTTTGAATGGTGGCTCAGCTCCCAGGAATGACTGCATCAGTCATGTTTAAGTAATGGGAAACAAAGCCCACTGTAAAAGAAAGCACCACACTGGAGCATTTAGGGCTGTGCGTGCTGTCACAAAAACCTAGAAATGGCATTTTCAGGAACGCCAATGAAGCACTTACTTGCCTGCAACTCATTAAAGCAGCCATATCTTCTTACAGGTTTCCTGGCTGCAGAAATTTTCCCCCAAATGTGTGGCGGAAGTGACTCAGAAGTGACTTCACTAATCTGAAAGTCAATCTACCTTTTATAATATCTATAATACCTGTTTCCTCTTTCTTTGAGAAGGAAGAAGTCCCCATATTTTGTTTACATCTTCTCCATGTGTGGTGGAAGTGACCCAGAAGTGCCTTCACTAATCGGAAAGCCAATCTACCTTTTATAATACCTATAATACCTGTTTCCTCTTTCTTTGAGAAGGAAGAAGTCCCCATATTTTGTTTACATCTTCTTCATGTGTGGTGGAAGTGACCCAGAAGTGCCTTCACTAATCGGAAAGCCAATCTACCTTTTATAATACCTATAATACCTGTTTCCTCTTTCTTTGAGAAGGAAGAAGTCCTACAGGTTAAAGCAACCAACCAGGATGGGCATCCATTAGCAAGTGTCTGTGTGATCAAAGTTTTTGTCCTTTTTCAAAAGTAGGATGATAGCCTGTTTAAGGATGTATATACCTTAAAGCAGTGACAGTTAACCTTTTCGGCACCGAGTGCCAAAACTGGAGCATGCATGCACTGGAGTGCTGGAACCCGGAAGAGAGCAGCTGGCCAGTGCACATGCTCATGGCGGCCAGCTGCTCTTCCGGGTTCTTTCGCATGCATGTGCATTGGCCAGCTGCTCTCTTCCAGGTTGCGGCACACATGCGTGCACTGGAACCCAGAAGAGAGCAGCTGGCCGGGGCACATATGTGTGATGGAACCCGGAAAAGCAGCTGTCAACGGCGCACGTGCCCACAGAGAGGTTTGCCTGTCAGTGTTCCAGAAAAAACCCTACTCCAAGTAAAGACGCGGAAGCAAGCATTTTTCAAAGTCCTCTTTACTAGAATAGGCAAACTGGCACATCTGGGGAAACCCGAATCTGAAAAGCCCGGGTTTTCCTTCAGTAAGTCAAAGCTCCCCAAACCATCCCCTTTTCCACCCAGTTGGTCACATGCTCCAATCAACGTCCGTTCCATCTCGATCCAGCCCCCTGACCACTCCTTCTCCAGATGCTGGATCACCCTGACTTTGATCAACAGTAAGAATACTATTATGTCTACTAACCCCTTCTCCTACTTTCCCACACATGAGAAGGGGGCAGCATTGGAGCTTCCGGCCTAATATGGCTTCCAAAGCTGACATCGCCATCACAGCCTTAAAGGATATATATGGTGGCACAGTGGTTAGAATGCAGTATTGCAGGCTAACTCTGCCCACAGCCAGGAGTTTGACTCAAAGTTGACCCAGTCTTCCGTTCTTACGAGGTGGGTAAAATGAAGACCCAAATTGTTGGGGGCAAGAGGCTGACTCTGTAAACTGCTTAGAGAGGGCTGGAAAGCACTGTGAAGCGGTATATAAGTCTAAGGGCTATAGCTATATAACTGTGATGGCAAACCTATGGCATGCATGCCAAAGATGGCACACAGAGCCCTCTCTGTGGGCACGCGTGCCATCACCAGCTGCTCTTCTGGTTTCTGGCATGCATATTAGCTGGTTTTCACAGGCACTGGGACATCGAAAAATGCCCAAAAAACAGTTTTTGGGCCGTTTTTAGGCCGTTTTTGGCCTGGAAAACGGCCTGGAAAACAGCCTGGAAACATGCACGCGTGTGCCGGCCAGCTGGTCTTTGGATTTCCGGCACTCTGGTACATGCACACGCATGCACATGCATGCGTGTTCTGGTTTGGGCACTCGGTGCCGAAAAGGTGCTGGTCACTGCTATATAACATTGTTTAGATAGGAGGGAGATGACAAAGGAAGTCATCTTGTCAATACAACCTGTTTATCAAAAAGGAAGTAGATTGAGCAAATTGGTTGAGTAGAGTTGTAAACCTAAACGGTGTGCCTGTTTCACAAGGGGTGGGGAACTACTATTCTTTTAATATATTTTATCAGTTTTCAACTAGGGAGGACAATTTATGTGTATGGCGGTTTTTTTCTCTCTCTTTTGAATGCTCTATATTTTTACTTTTATTTTATATCTTCTTTATTTCTGTTTTTATATTTTTTTCCTTTCGTTTTGGACTTTTTATTTTTAATGTTGCAAATAAAATAATTAAAAAGAAAAAAAGAACAGGGGCCCAGCAAGGCTAAAACCTGGGCTGAGCCCCTGCCAGAATCTTAAGAGATTTTCACCTCTGGATTCCCTGGTTCTCTCCTCTTTTCCCCAGCTTGTGGTGTTAAATGTCTCAGCCGCCATCATGTATGCAACAGCCTTCATAACCAGTGCTGCATCGGTTGAACCGTATTCCTGGCCCCATTCCCCGGACTACAACAGAAGGGCCTCAGCATCGGTAGGTAACCATTAAGCCATGTTATCTCTTTAGGCTGAGCCATGGGGTAGCTGCCAGTCCCATTGAGTTTTCGTTGCCCCCTTCCAAATATGGTTGAGCTCCTTTCCCCAATCATACCAGAATAGGATAAGGATAAGGATAAGGATAAGGATAAGGATAAGGATAAGGATAAGGATAAGGATAAGGATAAGGATAAGGATAAGGATAAGGATAAGGATAAGGATAAGGATAAGGATAAGGATAAGGATAAGGATAGAATGGAATGGAATGGAATGGAATGGAATGGAATGGAATGGAATGGAATGCAATCCAATCCAATCCAATCCAATGCAATGCAATCCAATGCAATCCAATCCAATCCAATCCAATCCAATCCAATCCAATCCAATCCAATCCAATCCAATCCAGGAGTGGAGTGGAGTGGAGTGGAGTGGAGTGGAGTGGAGTGGAGTGGAGTGGAGTGGAGTGGAGTACAATACAATACAATACAATACAATACAATACAATACAATACAATACAATACAATACAATACAATACAATACAATACAATACAATACAATACAATACAATACAATACAATACAGGAGTGGAGTGGAGTGGAGTGGAGTGGAGTGGAGTGGAGTGGAGTGGAGTGGAGTGGAGTACAATACAATGCAATGCAATGCAATGCAACGCAACGCAACGCAACGCAACACAACACAACACAACACAACACAACACAACACAACACAACACAATACAATACAATACAATAATGGAACGGAACGGAACGGAACGGAACAGAACAGACTTTTTATTGGCCAAGAATGATTGGACACACAAGGAATTTTTCTCTGATGCATAAGCTCTCAGTGTATATACAAACAACAAAGTGATACGTCATAGATCATAAATCACAGGTACAATCATTAATTATAAGATATAAACAAGTGATGAATCATAAGATACCGATAGGAGAAGATAATAGGAAAGATGAGAAAAGATGAAAAATAAGATGAGAAAGATGTGAAGATGAGGAGGATAATATAGCAATATAGCCCTATAACATGGGTACACGTCTTTAAGCCTAAAACATTGCTGTGGGAATCAGGTGTTTAGCAGAGGGATGACACCGGGGGTGGGGTGGGGAGACAGACGGACGGATGGACTATCTTTGTGCCTAGTTGTTTTGGCATGCAATGATCTATAGCAACGTCCAGAGGGTAGACGTTGAAAGAGTTTATGTCCAGCATGCGAGGGCTCTGCAGATATTTTCTCAGCCCTCTTTCTAGTTTCTGCAGTGTGCAGATCCTCAATGGAAGGCAGGCTGGTTGCGATTGTTTTTTTCTGCAGTCCTAACTATCCGTTGAAATCTGTACCTGTCCTGTTTGGTTGCTGTGCCAAACCAGTTACTGAGGTAGAAATGACAAACTCAATAATTCCTCTGTAGAACTGTATGATATCCTGATGATTTCTCATAGGATGATATGCAATGCGAAGAATCAGCGGTGGCATCCAATTTTTTTTACTACCGGTTCTGTGGGCGTGGCTTGGTGGGCGTGGCAGGGGAAGGATACTGTAAAATCTCCATTCCCTCCCCACTCCAGGGGAAGGTTACTGCAAAATCCCCATTTCCTCCCGATCAGCTGGGACTCAGGAGGCAGAGAATAGATGGGGGCGGGGCCAGTCAGAGGTGGTATTTACCGGTTCTCCGAACTACTCAAAATTTCCACTACCGGTTCTCCAGAACTGGTCGGAACCTGCTGAAACCCATCTCTGAATGCAATGATTTCTCTCCCATATTTTTTGTTCTCTTCGTCTTGTTTCACTCACTGTGCAGCTTGCTTTTTCTTTTAAAACGGGGCTGGCTTTTTAAGCGTCAAGTCGTGTAATGCCAGCCATGAGCTAATCTTCATTCGTGAGTGAAGCAGCAGCTGAGAGCTATTTCATGCATCAGAACTCCTTTTGCTTTCCATGATGCATACCCTTGGATTCAAGTGTCAGTCACCAGCATGTAAACTGGGCCTTCCTCAAGTTGGCACCATCTGTGGGACCTGGGTCCCACCGGCTACCCCGGTGGGTCATTGGCACAACTTCTCTGAAGGAACCAGATGGAAAGAGCCAGCTCTTGAAACATCTGGGCTTCTTCGTTTCGGGTGAAATAGAAACTGGTACATTTTAAGATTTTTTAGCATAAAAAGAGCTCTATAAAGAGCCTTGGTGGTACAGCAAATTAAAGTGGTGTTAAGTGACACCAGCTGCCTGCAATTACTGCAAGTTCGAATCTCATCAGGCTCAAGGTTGACTCAGCCTTCCATCCTTCTGAGGTAGGTAAAATGAGGACCCGGACTGTGGGGGCAATAAGCTGACTTTGTATAAAAAAGAACACCGCTTGGGGGGGCCAAAAGCCCTACTAAGCAGGTATATACAAAAGTATGAAGGCTATTGCTTAATACATTGTAAGCCGCCCTGAGTCTCCGGAGAAGGAATCAAACCAATAAATAAATAATAAATAAAAAGTATCGTTTGCCTACTGGGAAATGACCAAACCCTCCCACCTCCGCCAAATTTTGCTTTGTTGGGTTTTTTTTTTATTTGATGGATTTATGTGTTCTTCATAACAGAGATCAGAACCCAAGAATGATTTTTATTGATGCTGCTTCAGTTTCTTGGCTCCTGCACGACCGTATTTGCATTCTGAACTGAATAGTGAATGGTGTGATTGTTTACATGTGAAAATCTAAAAGAAACTCTTGCATTGTCTCCTCTTTTAACTGAAATATTTTCACTGTCTTCAGCTAAACAGGCTGCTGGGCAGCTCACGTACAGTAGTGGCCAAAATTGTGGAAACCTTTTGGGAAAAATGTATTTTTGAGGTTTGATGGCTAATAATACCACTTTTTTTTTTTGGAGTTTAAAGATAATCCTATTCCACTGCTGGAATGGCTTGGAAATAGCCCAGATCTTAACCCAATTGAAAATCTTGGGAGCCGACTAAAGAAACTTGTTAGTCAGAAGTGATCCAGCAATAAAACCCAGTTAATAGAAGCCATCACTCAATCTTGGTTTCACATGATAGCAGCTACAGAACTAAAAGACTTGGTTCCCTCCATGGGAAGACGTTGTAAGGCCGTCATTCATGCTAAAGGTTACCCAACTAAGGATTCATTGACATGGGGATCATTTTTGTATATCTCATTTTTTCTATGGTGATAATTTTTATATATCTCATTTTTTCTTTGGTGATCATTTTTATATATCTCGTTTTTTCTACGTATTTCCCTTTTCTTCTTTATACTGTGACTGCTATTCTAAATAGCAAATTCTCCATAAAAGTGATTGCATTACATTCTTTTTTTTTTTTAATTTGATTTATATGCCGCCTTCTCCGGAGACTTAGGGAGGCTTACGATGCGTTAAACAATTCTTGATTCAATGATCTTTCCATTGATATATAATTTTATGGTACTACTCCCACCCACGCAAAAAAAAAAAGTGGTGTTATGAACTAGTTTTAGAAAATAGACTTTTCCCCAAAAGGTTTCCACATTCTACTGTACAGCCAGTGGGAAGAATCAAACTCTCTGCCATGCCAAATACAGGCAGTCCTCGACTTACGACCACCATTGAGAGCCCAAAATTCCTGTTGTTCAGCGAGACATTGGTTAAATGAGTTTTGCCCCATTTTACGAGCTTTCTAGTGAATCACTGAAGTGATTTTTTAAATTTTTTTTAAATTTCTTTAAAATTAGATTTGTATGCTGCCCTTCTCCAGAGACTCAGGGCGGCTTACAATGCGTTAAGCAATAGCCTTCATACTTTTGTATATTTATACAAAGTCAGCTTATTGCCCCCACAAACTGGGTCCTCAATTTACCCACCTTAGAAAGGATGGAAGGCTGAGTCAACCTTGAGCCTCGAACTTGCAATAATTGCAGACAGCTGGGTGTTAATAACAGGCTATTAGCCTGTTGAGCTATCTGAGGCTCTCAGATAAGATTAAGTTAGCAACCTGGTTGTTGAAGGCATCTGTCTTCTCCATGGGCTTTGCTTGTCAGAAGTCGCAAAAGGAGATGACACGACCCCGAGACATGGCAACCGCCATCAAAATGAGTCAATTGCCAAGCGATTGAATTTTGATCCCGTATCCCGTAAGCATCTGAATTTTGATCCCGTGACCACGGGGATGCTGCAGTGGTCATAAGTGTGAAAAATGGCCATCAGTCACTTTTTTCAGTGCCGTTGTAACTTTGAACGGTCATTAAATGAGCTGTTGTAAGTCGAGGACTATCTATAATCTTATGCTTCTTCTCTATCAGGTTTGAAGCTCCAGATCGCCTGGAAATGGACTTGAGATCCAGTCCCGAAGGTGTTTTTTTCCAAGAGGCAACTGGACTTCCTTCTTTATTTCTTTGAAGACGTTTTGCTTCTCATCCAAGAAGCTTCCTCAGCTCTGACTGGATGGTGGGGAATGGAAGGGTTTATACTCCTTGCAGATAGCTGGCCATTTGCATCCTTTTAGAGCAGTGTTTCTCAACCTTGGTAGCTTGAAGATGGGTGGACTTCAACTCCCAGAATCCCCCAGCCAGCAGCGCTGGCTGGGGGATTCTGGGAGTTGAAGTCCACCCATCTTCAAGCTACCAAGGTTGAGAAACACTGTTTTAGAGGGTTGTTGAGGCCACTTGGAAGTTCTTTCATTGTGATCTGTCCCCCTCTGCAGATACCCACAAAAACACAGCCAGTTGAGGGTTAAAGAAGCACTTGGCACACTCCACAGTTCTTATCTCAAACTTGGCAGCAATATGCACACCGTCTGCCAAGGGCTTTAATAGTACACAGAAAGAAAATCACAACAAATATTCAGCAAAGTCTCTGATCAGCTTCAGCTTTTAGCTCCAATGACTATCCGATTATCATCTGTGACTATCATCACAGAGATCATTAACCACCACCCTGTCTATTATAAAGTCTCTGGGTGTGGTCCAGTGACTCATTGGTCCTGTGACTCCAGTCCAGTGACTCAGGTCTATTCCCTCATGCGTCTCCGCAGCTGCTGTAAGCGTTTATCTCGCCTTCTTTGGCGTGCGTCCAGGAATGACGTCTCTCCCTCACTCTCATCTGAGACACCTGTTTCCCCACTACTTTGCTCTCTTTCAGCTGGCACCTGAGACGGTGCCAGAGGGGAGGGGCTGAGAGATCTGGCTGGCTCCTCTTCCTCCTGCTCAGAGCTTCCTTCCTCCAATGGGATAGGCTCAGAGGACGGGGCCACAACACATTGAGAAGTTTGAGTTGTACATTGTGCGGGATGTTTTCCTGCCCTGTGTCCCTTCCCTGTTGAAGACAGGCGGAGGCTTTTGGGGATGAGTCTCAGTTGTCTGCATCGCAAACTGAAGCGCCAATGGTTCCTGTCATTTGCCATTTTTCTGGGAATCCTTCCATTCCCCACCATCCACTCAGAGCGGAAGAAGCTTCTTGGGTGAGAAGCGAAACGTCTTCAAAGAAAAACAAGAGAGTTCAGTTGCCTCTTGGAAAAAAAGCACCTTCGGGACTGGATCTCAAGCCCATTTCCAGGCGATCTGGAGCTTCAAACCTGATAGAGAAGGCGGCTAAGATTACAGATGGCCCCTCAACTTAACAAGAGCTCGTTTAGTGACTGTTCATAGTTACAACGGCACTGAAAAAAGTGACTTATGGCCATTTTTCCCAAGAGACTGGACAGTCCCTTGTCTGAGATGGTATAGGTTCTCCTGCTTGAACAGGGGGCTGGACTAGAAGACCTCCAGGGTCCCTTCCAGCTTCTATTCTATTCTATTCTATTCTATTCTATTCTATTCTATTCTATTCTATTCTATTCTTTATTCTGTTCTATTCTTTTTACTCTATATTCTATTTTATTCTAATCTATTCTAGTCTTTATTCTATTCTATTCTTTATTCTATTCTTTTCCATTCTTCTTTATTCTGTTCTATTCTATTATTTTTACTTTATATTCCATTCTATTCCATTCTATTCCTCATTCCATTCCATTCCATTCCATTCCATTCTACCCTGTTTCCCCGAAAATAAGCCCTCCCCAAAAATATTTAAACACAGACCTGGAAATCAGGTAAGATGGCAAGAGGAGCCCCAACTTGCTCCAAGCACCCCAGAATAATAAGACCTCCCTGAAAATAAGGCTAAGCTTATTTCGGGCTTCAAAAAATATAAGACAGTATTTTATTTTCGGGGAAACACAGTATACCATACCATACCATACCACACCATACCACACACACCACACCACACCACACCACATACACCACACACCACACCATACCATACTACAGTACCCTGTTTTTCCCAAAATAAGACATCCCCTGATAATAAACCCAATCAGGCTTTTGAGCGCATGGCAATAAGGCCAAGCGCTTATTTCAGGGTTCAAAAAAATATAAGGCAGGGTCTTGTTTTTGGGGAAACATGGTATACTACACTACACTCCTTCATTCCTTCTACTCTATTCTGCTGCTATTTCTATTCTATTCTATTTTTTATTCTATTATTCTATTTCTTATTCCTATTCTGTTTTGTTCTGCTCTACTCACAAGAAAGCCCACTTGCCTCTTGGAAAAAAGAAAAGCCCCTTTGGGACAACCATGTCCTGGAAGACCGAGAATCTCCCTTGAGACTTCCCATCCAGGGTGATCTACAGCCGCCTCTCCCGTTGCCTACTTTAATCCCTACGTCTCTTTGTCTTTCCCAGTTCTTTGCCTGCCTGGTGATGATCGGCTACGGGATCAGTGCCTGCTTCAGCATCCGAGCCTGGAGGGGTTATGGGAGCGACGCGGCCACCAGCCAAGCAAACATCTCCAATCATGCTTAAAGAAACTGTGCCTCCTTTTGAATCGACGGGGAGGGGGGGCCGCAAGATGATGGTGATTTTGCAGCTTCTGTCCCTTCTCTTCCAGACGTACGTGGCCTGGCCTGGAAACAATGTCCCGTCCCAGCTTCAGTAGGGGCTGCTCCCATCACAGGGCTCACCTCCCTCTCCCGTGCCCTTAACCGGCCATCCTCGACAGAGTGGCTAAGGCCCGGATGAGATAGGCAGCCTCATGCTGGTTACCATGATTCCTGGTTTGTCCCTAACCCCCGAGCTAAACCTTTCGATGTGCCTAAATGCTACTTTCAGTGATTAACATTTATATGTATTTATATGTATGGGTGCAGGTATATGCATAGGTATGTATATGGCATGACTTATATGTGTGTTATGTGTGTGTGCACGTTTGACAGCAGGCAAGGGAATCTCATTTTTAATACGTGCCATTGTGCCCACAGTAAAAAAGGACAATAACGGTTATCAACCTTACCCTCCCCTCCCTTGGCAAAGATGATGTTAGCTGAGCATTACAGCTGAACATGGCAGTGTTAGCTGAGCATTAGTGGAGTGGAAAGGCACAAAAGAGCCTTTAATGTCTCTTGGCTAAACAATTGGGATTACTAATATTGATTGGGATCTTTTCAGAGCAAAGCCGGAATAGCCCTGGGTGGAAATTATGCAGACTTTCGTTTAAATGGGCATTCCTCAGGCCTGTTATTGGCATGCCTCCATTGGCTTCTTCAGGGGCACATGTGGAGCGGCTGTCTTAACTTAAGCTAACTTGGCTGTCCTCGCTTGTAATGCAACGGTGTCCAATCCTGGCAATGTTAAGACTTGTGGACTTCAACTCCCAGAATTCCCCAGCCAGCTGGCTAGGGAATTCTGGGAGTGAAAAAGTACACAAGTTTTAAAATGGCTACAGCTGGACATCCCTGCACTACAGTTTCTAGGAGTTGAAATCCACAGCTCTTCAAACCCTTGCATTACAGACTTCTGAGAGTTGAAAGTCCACAAATCTTAAAGTTGCCAAGGTTAGATACTCCCCTTTGCTATAAAGTTTGCAAAGGAGTGGAGTAAAAAATGTGCAAAGCAATCCAGAGATTGCATGTCTCTAGGGATGGCCACGCATTTCTCACCGGAATTAAGCAAACTGAAACTCGTAGGCTCATCACTTGCAGCTAGCGTCCGTAAATAATATTTAACAATTAATTCCGTTTTGTTTCATAGTACAGTAGCAGAAATGCCTCTGGCGTATACACCCAACAAATGTTTTATTTCTAAAAAAAAAAAATACACCTGTTTTAAATAAATTTTTAAAAGACCTTCTGCATTGTTCTCATTTGTAAAAAGGAGGCTTCTTCAGAACATCATTTGCTCGGAAAAGATGCATGCAGAATCCATGGGAAAAGTTTATCCTTTTGATGTTGAAGACCTGGATGATCAAGGCTAGGGAACCTTGGCCAACTTTTAAGACTTGTAGACTTCAACTCCCAGAATTCCCCAGAGTTGGCTAGGGAATTCTGGGAGTGGGAAGTCCACTAGTCTTAAAAATCAACAAGGTCAAAACCCCTGATCTAGGCTTCCAAGGTAGGAGTGTGTAAAATATACACACTTGATATAATGATTTAATATGAAATGAGAGAGCCGAAGTAGATCTGTTTTCCTTCCATGGCTAGCCAGACAAACAAACAGCGTTTTCAATTTTTCCACCTGCAGAAATGAAAGGGAAGGACTGCAGAAGTCCAGTAGACTCAGAAGGCAGACGAGAGGCTCAGCAACTGAGAGTTAATGAGTCTCAAGCATACCAGGAGATTTAACTATTAAAGTTATTTATTGCAGCTTGTCATTCTGTCCTGAAGAATCTTGTATCTGGGTGCCAAATAATTTGTTTCCTTCCAGGCGCTGCTGGGCCACGAGCGAAACCCTTCGGGTGGCTGGAGGATACAGTACATTTAAAATCACATAGAAAGCTGAATTATGAGCCTGCTCTCTGGCTCCCACAACTCTTTCCTTCATTAGTTCCACCTCAAGTCCGAGGGGAATATCGGCAGCCACCTCCACCATCTGCTGTGGAAACAGAACAAACAAGCCACCAAGGAGAATAGGGGTTTGCGGCTCTTTTTGGAGGCCTGCTTTGCTCTCCCATCAGCAGGGCTGACTTTTCTTTTAACAGAGTAAGAGAGTTAGAAGGGACCCTGGAGATCTTCTAGTCCTACCCCCTGCTCGAGCACGAGATCTTAGACCAGTGATGGCTGACCTTTTTGCTTTCGTGTGCCAAAAGTGGGGGTCGTGTGGGGGGGGGAGTCACACACACTTGTGCCCACCCATAATTCAATGCGCCCCACCCCCCTGCACATGTGCGCGCTTCCCCACACGCTCTCCCTGCTTTTGGCATGTGATGACATGGTGGGCCTGTTTTTTTGCCCTCCCCAGGCTCCAGAGCCTCTTTAGGAGCCTGGGGAAGGTGAAAATGGCCCTCCGGAGGCCAGAAACAGCCTGTTTCCTGACTTCTGGTGGGCCCGGAAGGCCGGAAAATCAGATGGCCGGCACGTCAATGCATGCTGGAGCTAAGCTAGGGCAATGCTCACATGCCCACAGATATGGCTCGGCATGCCACCCTATATCATTTCAGACCAATAGCTGTCCAGTCTCTTCTTAAAAGCCTCCAGGGATGGAGCACTCACAATTTGTGAAGGGAATTTGTCCCTTGGATAATTGTCCTCAATTTAAGTTTCTCCTTAATTCCAGGTTGCTTCTCTCCTTAATTAGTTTCCACCCATTACTTGCTTCACCTTGGACAATTTAAGCAGCTGACAGAATCTGAGATTGTTTCAGAGCTACTTCAGGGTCAAAACATGGAGCAGAATGAAAATAAGAGACCCATACTTACATGCTTCATTGGTTTAAAATCAGGAATTAGGGGAAGGGGATACGAAGAAGGACGTATCAAACGGCAAGAGCCATTGAAGAAATGACTTTAAATGCTCATTTTTCCCCCTCCAATAAAACCTCCCTATCATTTCTTATCTGCACACAGAGGATCACCTTTAACCTGTCGGAATAATTTATTTGCCACATTCCACAGGGTTAACTTTTTAACCAAGCATGCAGATTTTATTATTCGCACGAAGCAAGCAAAATACAAGAGAGGTGTTCACGTACCACCATGGGGGCTGCTGCCAGGAGACTCTGAGAGGCGGAGGTTTTCTAGATGCTACCTCCGTAACATTTTCTATGCAATGCTCTAAGGACTTCCCAAGCCTATTGCGTACTACAGGGAGTAGCTTCAAAAAAAAAACACAGGTAGCGCTGTGAATCCGGCACACTTAACTCAGCCTTTCTGACTTGGTGTCCCTGGCTGTGTTGACTTCTAATTCCTCCTTATCCTAGCCCATCTGTTATCCAAGTATCTAAGCCAGGGGTCTCCAACCTTGGCGACTTTAAGCCTGGAGGACTTCAACTCCCAGAATTCCCCAGCCAGCAAAGCAAAGCTGGCTGGGGAATTCTGGGAGTTGAAGTCCTCCAGGCTTAAAGTCGCCAAGGTTGGAGACGCCTGATCTAATATAACTGAAATGCCATTTCAACTACGGAAAACAAATATTTTTCTTATTGCTCTTCTCGATGCAGCTCTGGCCCCCGGGATGCAGAAACTTAGTTGCCTTCGCAATTAAATTGGCAATTATGACAAAATGAAAAAAAAGAGAGAAATTCTGCATAGGATCCTGCTAGCCAAGTACCGATTGTTACTGATGGAGAGACCGGGCTTTTGACAAAAAAAAAAAAAAAAGCCAACAGTGCCCAGGTAAATACTGATCGATAATTCCCAGCGTGCTTGACTAGGCCTGTCTGATAACGCATCACCTGCACAATTCAATCTTGGTAATAATGCCCACTACTTTTACATTTCGTGAACGGGAGAACCTGACAGAATAAATACTCTTGGCGGAAGAATTAAGGATAAATTTCTTTCCCCAAGCAGAACGGGCTTCCAGAATAAAGATCTCAAAAATGCCGCCGGAGACCAGCTTCCAACGAGAAGCTGAGAACGTTACGGAAAAGAAATTTACAAGGGAAACACTGCAGTAACTGTAAATATTGTAATTGCTTATTTAGAAACACTACGTTCTCGTTACTCTCTCCAGTCTTAAAATACAGGGGTCCCTGTTTCTGTATGGAAGATGATCTTCCCTACCCCCCGAGGGGCACCTAGAAAACATCTCGGGCTCCATTGAGGAGCCGCAGGTGAATATACTCGGGCCCCTGCCATAGGAGAGCGTAAAGAACAGCTGTCTACTGATCACGGCTGGTCCTCCTCCTTAATGGCACTCAAGATGGCTACAACTGCTCCTTTCTTCCCAGCAGGTGGAAGACAAACTTAGGCAGGGGCCAAAGAGAACGTGGATGAGGAGCTAGCTGTGAGTGGACAATGCACATCACTGGCACTTGATTTGGCTCAATACGGAGGGCGGCGTGGCTTTGCGAACAAGAATTTGACCGAAGGAACCAGAAACGTTCTCAAGAAGTCTTAATAGCTAGATTCATTGTAGGGCATGGCTATATCCTTATATGACGAGCTGCGGGTCATAGCATGGACACTGCGTGGTAGTTTCCCTAGAAAAGATGAAATGTACGTTTCAAAAAATATCATGACCCTCTTGAGGTAAAAGGGGTGAAAGCCCTACAATGTGGTGAGAAAAAGCATGTTGACTGGAGAAGGACTCAAGTTCACCATCCGTAGAGAACATTTTCATGCTACATATATTAAAAAAAAAAATTGCATCGAACACTGACAGAAAGCACTCAAATGCGTATTACCTGTTAAGCCAGGGGTCTCCAACCTTGGCAACTTTAAGACTTGTGGCCTTCAACTCCCAGAATTCTTCAGCCAGCAAAGAGGAATTCTGGGAGTTGAAGTCCAGAAGTCTTAAAGCTGCCAAGGTTGGAGACCCCTGTGTTAAGTCAACGTGTTCACAGCCACACATATTCACAGCCACACACAAAGACAATTTGCCAGCGGTCCTGTGGTTGTGAAACTCGAGGGCAGGAGGGCTATAGAGATGACCCCCTCACGCCCGACAGTAGTCTTCCATGACCATTGTCCCACCAAAAAAAAAAAAGACAGGAAGGAGTTTAGGATGTCCTCAGAGAAACGATTGCGCGTTGATCTCCGCAATGTAAAATCCGGTTGGGTGGGAATCACAGGAGTCTCAGTGCTCTGATGGAGAGATGACAGTGGTGGTGGTGGTGGAACCAGCCACAGAAGGAGCCGAAGAGAAGATCAGGCTTGCTGAGCTCCCTCATTCCTCTCTTTCCTATTGGAGGCACCCCAACAGGCCTCCTCTGGAGCCAAACGCTAATGCCACAGGCTGTTCTGGGGCGGTGACCTGGAGGGCTTGCTTAAAGGGGTGACCACCAACCCGGCACTGAGGTCCAGGCCTCGTCCTTCTTTCTCCTAGAGCGAGACACAAAAACACACTTCAATTCGGGAGGCATTTGTAAAGAAAAGACGTGGCAGATGAAAAAGGAAAGCAATTTAACAATACTGGGCTTTTATTTCCCCCCTGCCCAACTCTGGAGTAGAAATCACAATGCAATGTAACCCCTCCGGTTAAAACGTAGAATATTTTAACAACTACGGAAAGCAAGGATTTTAGTGGTGGGACACTGCTGGGGGGGAGGGGGAGAGAGATGGAGAGGATTCTAGGAGATCACTGGTCCCCTGCACAGCTGCCTACTCTTTCCTTTATAGAATGATAACTTAATTGTCATTTGGAATGTACACTCATTGGCATATATTAAAATGAAATCGCATGGCATGAAGCTCTCAAAGGGTCACCGCCTCCAATATACAATAAACATGACAAAACAAATAAATACAGAATTATGCACATACCCATATATATGAGACAGAGAAACAACACGGTCTAGTTCTGATGTAGAGAAAAAACAAATCTTGCAAGGTTACCAGATGGATGGCAGAGGGAACAAAACTGTTCCAAAATCTGGCTGTCCTGCTAGAAATACTTGGAAAACTCCTCCCAGACTGCGAAGTGGGTGTGTGGGGTCTCTAACAATGCTTCAAGTTCTAAGCAAATAGCATTTATAAGCAGTATCCTAAATGACGGGAAGCAAACTTCCTATAATCTTCTCGGTTGTCCTTACCACTTTCTGTAAGGACTTTCTATCTGAGTCACTTCTCTTCCTATGACCACTGTCATAATGGCAGAACCACTGTTAATGGGAAAATATGACCCCAGGTCAGAGGGACCAGCATACTGGTGTTCAGCACTCCCCACCCCCCCCTCTCCTTGCTCAGTTTTGAAATACTCACAGCTCTGTAATCCAGGAACATTTCTTTAAATGCCAGAAAGTCAGTGAATGTGAGAAGCATATCAAAAATGTCTCCTGCTATTTCATCCTTGTGCTGCCTGCAAGTGAGAGGTAGGTGATTAATGTGGAAAAAGTATTTGAGATTGTAAAGGATTACAGCATCTGTTCTGGAGAAGTGAAGAGGAAAATAGTACAGGCAGTTCTTGCTTAACGGCCACAGCTGGGACTGGCAACTTGGTTGAGGAGTGCCAAGGTTGTTAAGTGAAACGCACACGGCCATGACTTGCAATTTCACTGCCAGTTTCTCCACTTGCTCTGCTCGGAAGCCAGCTGTGAAGCATGCAAATGGTGATCACATGACTGCAGGATGTTGCAATGGTCGTATGTGTGAGGACCGGTCATGAAATTATCTTTTCAGAGCCATTGTAATGTTGAATGGTCGCTAAGCAGGAGGCTCTTAAGCAATGATTACCTCCTGCCCCTTCCATAAATGTGATTGTGCAGAAAATGACAAGGTTACTTAGGATATTTCCAATAATCCCTGAAGAATTACTACAGTGTAGAATCCTAAGAATTACATTGTTACTATAATGAAGAATTAGACAATAAGGAAAAAGGCCACACCCACAAAAAAACAAATTAATAATGTTCAACCAGTCAGCGGTATTTGTGATGCGTTTTTGAATGTTCAGTTGACTTGAGTTTCATGTTTATTGAATAAAGTAAATAATAATAATTCGAATACAGACAGATCGTCATTTGGAACACGACACGCCAGGTATCAAGGTTGTCGAGGGCCGAAGCATACAGTTTATTGATATCACTGTACCAGGAGACGCCAAAGTCGAAGAAAAAGAACTGGAAAAAATCATGAAATATCGTGACCTGGCCATCAAAACTACATGGCTATGGATGAAACATGTCACAGTGATACCCATTGTCATCGGGGCACTTGGTACCAGGTACAAGAATTTTAAAAACACATCAAGAAATTACAGCTTCCTACAATACTGCAAAAAACTGCGCTACTTGGAACATCATATATTTTGAGAAAATGCTTGGTTGATACTTAGGATGCTGGCAGCAACCTGTACCAATCATTAGCACCAGTCAGTGGTATTTGTGGCACATTTTTTAATGTTTTTGAGTGAGTTTCATGTTTAATGAATAAAAGAAATAATAATAATAATAATAATAATAATAATAATAATAATAATAATAATAATAATAATAATAATAATAATAATGCAAAGAAGGGATTTCATAATCAAGATGAAAACTCTGACATTAGCTTTGATCTAATCTAAAAAGGGATGACAAGCAGTCATCATCAGAGGAACGGCTGCCCCGTTTTCTTTGCACTTCTCCAAGGAAGAATGTAATCCCAAAGCCATCGGCAAATTGCATTAAGTTCGAATCTCAAGTGTTAAATGGAATTCCTGCTTATGGATTCTGTCTTGAGATTGGTTCTTTCATCGCTGCGTTCGGTGTCAAGCAATCCTGAGTTGTGAAATTAGAAATGACCTCTTTGGTTGATCCCTTAATGCAGCTCTTGCTCGTGGGAGTCTCTCTCAAGTAGTAGCAGGTAGGCAGGCTTCCTGGGGCAGGCAATCCTCAAGTCCATATGGGGCTTAGGAAATGCAATCCCCTACTTAAGAGGGAAGGATTAGGCTCCTAGCCTGCTGCCAGGTGCCACCTGCTAAGGGTCTGGCAAACGTTTGAAGAAATGAATCGAACGTCTCTTGATGCTACAAATTCTCCCACCCACCGACTGCTTAGAGAGGGCTGTAAATCATTGTGGAGTGGTATATAACTCTAAGTGCTCTTCCTTCCTTCCTTCCTTCCTTCCTTCCTTCCTTCCTTCCTTCCTTCCTTCCTTCCTCCCTCCCTCCCTCCCTCCCTCCCTCCCTCCCAGTGGTTAGAATGCAGTATAGAACAGCGGTCACCAACTGGTGGTCCATGGACCACTGGTGGTCCATGAGAAAATTTTGGTGGTCCACAGAAAAATTATTTGCATTTTTTATACTGCACTAAATCAGGGGTCCTCAACATACGGCCCCTGAGCTGGATACGTGCAATGAACGTTTGTGTTGCTGCAGAGAGTCTCCCCCTTCGGGGTCTTTTTGTGGGGGTCGGAGGGGGGCAGAAATTCCAACTTGGGCTCTGCTTCAGCCTCCTGGTGTGGGGCTTTGGGCGAAGGCTGGAGGGAAGTGCTGCTGGTGGCGAAGAGCCGGAGGGCCTTGTTCCAGTGGGACTGCATCATGGCCTGGAACTGGCTGACCATCTCAGCCCACTGAGTCTCCAGGTGTTGGTACCTGGCCTTGCATTCCCACAGGTCTTCCCTCTGCTTGGAAGCCTATGCTCCTAGTGCTCAGTGAGGTGCTTCGGCTGAGGCTCCTTCTCGGTCAGATCCAATGTGAACTGAGCTTGACAACTCTTTCTCGTGGTGGCTGCTTAGCTCCAACAACTGCTTCCTGTTGGAGCCTGGGCACGGGGAGGCAAGGAGTTGGCCACACTCACCAGTCACATGACCACCTATCCACACCCACCCAGCCAGTCATTAGGCAGATCATATTACTGGTAGTGGTCCGTGGCATTTAAAATGATGAATTTAGTGGTCCCTGAGGTCTGAAAGGTTGGTGACCCCTGGTATTGAAGGCTGAGTCTGCCCATCGCCAGGAGTTCGATCCTGACCGGCTCAAGGTTGACTCTGCCTTCCATCCTTCCGAGGTGGGTAAAATGAGGACCCAGATTGTTGGGGGCAATAAGCTGACTCTGTAAACCGCTAACGGAGGGCTGGAAAGCACTGTGAAGGGGTATATAAGTCTAAGTGTGACTTTTCTTGCCACAGTCGTTAAGTGAATCTGGTTTCCCTATTGACATTGCTTCTCAGAGGGTCACAAAAGGGGATCACATGACCCAGGGACCCTGCAACTCTCATAAATACATGCTCGTTGTCTGAATTTTGATCATGTGACATGGGGATGCTGCAATGATGGCGTGAAAAACAATCATAAGTTACTCTTTTCAGCGCCGCTGTAATTTCCGAATGGTCATTAAACAAACAGTTGTAAGTTGAGAACAACCTCTAATCCATTTGTCCCTGTGTCTGTAACAGATACCAGGATTCATCTTGCTATTATTTCACTGGGCCCCCACATAGGGAAAAAAGAAATTAAAGTGTATATATGGTAGCACCCAGAGGTGCTATTTAGCAGGTTCTGATCAGTTCTGGAGAACCGGTAGCGGAAATTTTGAGTAGTTTAGAGAACCGGTAATAAAAATTCTGACTGGCCCCGCCTCCATCTATTCTCTGCCTCCCAAGTCCCAGCTGATCAGGAGGAAATGGGGATTTTGCAGTATCCTTCCCCTGGAGTGGGGAGGGAATGGGGATTTTGCAGTATCCTTCCGCTGGAGTGGAGTGGGAATGGGATTTTGCAGTATCCTTCCGCTGGAGTGGGTGGGAATGGGGATTTTGTAGTATCCTTCCACTGGAGTAGGGAGGGAATGGGGATTTTGTAGTATCCTTCCACTGGAGTAGGGAGGGAATGGGGATTTTGCAGTATCCTTCCCCTGGAGTGGAGAGGGATAGGGGTTTTTGCAGTATCCTTCTGCTGGAGTGGGTGGGAATGGGGATTTTGTAGTATCCTTCCACTGGAGTAGGGAGGGAAAGGGGATTTTGCAGTATCCTTCCCCTGGAGTGGGGAGGGAATGGGGATTTTGCAGTATCTTTCCGCTGGAGTGGAGTGGGAATGGGATTTTGCAGTATCCTTCCGCTGGAGTGGGTGGGAATGGGGATTTTGTAGTATCCTTCCACTGGAGTAGGGAGTGAATGGGGATTTTGCAGTATCCTTCCACTGGAGTAGGGAGTGAATGGGGATTTTGCAGTATCCTTCCGTTGGAGTGGGGTGGGAATGGGGATTTTGTAGTATCCTTCCACTGGAGTAGGGAGGGAATGGGGATTTTGCAGTATCCTTCCCCTGGAGTGGGGAGGGAATGGGGATTTTGCAGTATCCTTCCGCTGGAGTGGAGTGGGAATGGGATTTTGTAGTATCCTTCCACTGGAGTAGGGAGGGAATGGGGATTTTGCAGTATCCTTCCACTGGAGTGGGGTGGGAATGGGGATTTTGCAGTATCCTTCCGCTGGAATGGGGAGGGAATGGGGATTTTGCAGTATCCTTCCGCTGGAGTGGGGAGAAAATGGGGATTTTGCAGTATCTTTCCCCTGCCACGCCCACCAAGCCATAGAACCAGTAGTAAAAAAATTTGAAACCCACCACTGGTGGCACCCCAAGAATACACCCAGGTCCATGTGCCATGAAACCAAATGGCAGCAGCTCACTTGCCCAAGATTCAAAAGGGGAGAGAAAAAAATTAGAGTCCTCCACTTACAACCGTTTGCTCTGTGACTGTTTAAAGTTACAACAGCACTGAAAAAAATGACTTCTTACACTTATGATGGTTGAAGCATCCCCATGGTCATGTGATTTGCATTCGGATTGACCACTGTCTCACATTTATGACGGTTGCAATGTCCTGGGAAGTCATGTGGGATCACCTTTTTGTGATATCCTGGCAAGCAAAGTCCATGGGAAAGCCAAATTTCCCTGGTAGCTCAGCAGCCTAAAAGCTGATTAACACCAGCTGTCTGCAATTACTGTAAATTCGAATCTCACCAGGCTCAAGGTCGACTCAGCCTTCCATCCTTTCTAAGGTAGGTCAATTGAGGACCCAGTTTGTGGGGGCAATAAGCTGACTTTGCATAAATATACAAAAGTATGAAGGCTACTGCTTAACACATTGTAAGCCGCTCTGAGTCTCCTGAGAAGGGCAGCATATAAATCATTTTTTTTTAAAAAAAGTCAGAAATCTCTTTTCTGCAGCTAAGGCAATGTTTCTCAACCTTGGTAGCTTGAAGATGGGTGGACTTCAACTCCCAGAATCCCCCAGCCAGCGGGTTCTGGGAGTTGAAGTCCACCTATCTTCAAGCTACCAAGATTGAGAAACACTGAGCTAAGGGCTCTCAGAAGGAGCCCAAAGGAAGTCTTCGTTATGACTGGGAAAATGTGCTCTCTTTTTTTTTTTTTGTTCCACCTCGGTTTTGCAAATTTCTTAAGCTCAGTTTGCAAATCTATGAGGGCCTGGTGGCTCAGCAGACTAATGCATTGTGATTAACTAATGCATTGTGATTAATTCCAGCTGTCTGCAATCACTGCAAGTTCGAATCTCACCAGGCTCAAGGTCGACTCAGCCTTCCATCCTTTCTAAGGTAGGTAAATTGAGGACCCAGTTTGTGGAGGCAATAAGCTGACTTTGTATAAATATACAAAAGTAGGAAGGCTGTTGCTTAACGCATTGTACGCCGCCCTGAGTCTCCGGAGAAGGGCGGCATAAAAATCAAATTTTTTAAAAAAATTCATTTAACAATTAATTTAACAACGGCACTTAACAAGTGTGGCAAGAAAAGTCATAAAATGAGGCAAAACTCACTTAACGAATTTCTCACTTAGCATCATAAATTTTGGGCTCAATTGTGGTCGTCCGTTGAGGACGACCTGAACGGAGGAAAAACAGAGGAAGACATCAGAACAGAAAGAACTCAACCAACTTTAAACACACACACACACACACACACACACACACACACACACACACACACACACACAAGACAGAAAAACTGACTTACTGTAAAGACAAGGTGAAGGCAGACATGTTGAAACCAGGAATCCTGTCCAAGAGTTTCGCTTCGATGTATTTTTCAACTAAGCAGATCTAAAATGAGAAGGTTTTATTTACTTGCTTCTTCTTGCCTTTAAATGCCGTTCAGTGGTAGGTTTAAAAAAAAAATTCATTACCGGTTCTATGTGACTTGATGGGCGTGGCAGGGGAAGGATACTGTAAAATCTCCATTCCCACCCCACTCTAGGGGAAAGTTACTGCAAAATCCCCATTTCCTCCTGATCAGCTGGGACTCGGGAGGCAGAGAATAGATGGGGGTGGGGCTAGTCAGAATTTTTACTACCGGTTCTCTGAACTACTCAAAATTTCCGCTACCTGTTCGCCAGAACTGGTCAGAACCTGCTGAAACCCATCACCTCTGATGCTGTTCCAATTGTGAATGGCATACGCACCTAGCAGCCGTAAACCAGGTTACAATAATTAAAAGAGTGTTTCTCAACCCTGACCACTTGAAAATACCCGGACTTCAATTCTCAGGATGATGACCCAACAGGCTACCATCGAGAAACTAAAAGTAACCCCTGGGATTATTCAGAGGGCCCACTTCTGATCTCTTATGGCTGAATGTTTTAATGGACCTGTGGCAAAAACTAACCCTCTGCTTACTGAATTTGCTAATGAAGCTACAGTTATCTGATAATTAGGATGCTTCCTTTAATGCACTTTCTTTTTCAACGACTCAACAATTAAGAACACATAGGTAAAGGTAAAGGTTCCCCTTGCACCTATGTGCTAGTCGTTCCCGACTCTAGGGAGTAGTGCTCATCTCCATTTCAAAGCCGGAGAGCCAGCGCTGTCCAAAGACGTCTCCGTGGTCATGTGGCCGGCATGACTCAATGCCAAAGGCGCACGGAACGCTGTTTCCTTCCCACCAAAGGTGGCCCCTATTTTTCTACTTGCATTTTTTACGTGCTTTCGAACTGCTAGGTTGGCAGAAGCTGTGGAAAGTAACGGGAGCTCACCCCATTACGTGGCACTAGGGATTCGAACCACTGAACTGCCGACCTTTCGATCGACAAGCTCAACGTCTTAGCCACTGAGCCATCGCGTCCCTTAAGAACACATAAGAAGGGTGGTAAAAGGTACAAGCTGGTGTACTAAGTGCCAATGGAACGGGAAATACTGTATTTTCCTGCGTATAAGACTACTTTCTAACACACAAAAATCTTCTCAAAAGTCGGGGGTCGTCTTATACGCCGGATCTCATTCTCCTGTAACCAGGCAGACCAGCCCGAAAGGCTCTGACGAGCCTTAAATGGCTCTGAGGAGGGTCGTCTTATACGCCGGAAAATACGGTAAATTAAAGTCAAGTCCAGGTCAGCTCTTTGATATCTAATGACAACCTAGATTGCTTTTTTGGTAACAATATGAGTGTCTGGTTTGTCACTGCCTTCTTCCAGTATGTTGTTTAATTTGATACAAGCGCTGGGCAAATCCACAGCTCTGGGATCTCCTGGTAATGTTTCATTTACTACTACCACCCACGTTCAACCTTGCTTAGACTTTCTGAGATCAGATCAGATAAAATCTCCACCTCTTTAAGCAAGTTAAGTAATTAGGGAAGCAAATGGATATCTGGCAGGAAGGAAAAATAATCTCCTCTTGCGATGTAGGGAGAAATATTTCAGTAGGTAATAAATTCTGGGAATTTGGCAAACAGGATTTGGAGATACGACTTTACATTATTGTTTTTTTTAAAAAGGAACTATTCCTCCTTCTTTAACATCGTAACATCAATTGTACAGGAGTCCTCGACTTACAACAGTTCATTTAATGACCATTCAAAGTTACAACGGCAATGAAAAAAGTACTCATGGCCATTTTCCACACTTAGAACCATTGCAGCATCCCCATGGCCCCGGGATCAAAATTCAGATGCTTGGCAACTGATTCACATTTATGACGGTTGCAGTGTCCTGGGGTCACGCGATCCCATTTTGTGACTTCTGACAAGCCGAGTCGACGGGGAAGCTGGATTCACTTAACAACCGGGTTACTAACTTATCAACTGCAGTGACTAACCACTGTGGCAAGAAAATGGGGCAAAACTCACTTAACAGCCGTCTCGCTTAGCAACAGAAATTTTGCACTCAATTGTGGTTGTAAGTTGAGGACTACCTGTATCTCCTGCCTGGGATGATGTTGCCGAAGCACCATGAACTAATAAGCAGATGAAAGAAACGATAAGACATATTGGTCGATCTTACTAGTTCAGGGTCCTTTGACCACACAATTGAGCCCAAAATTTATGTTGTTAAGTGAGAAATTTGTTAAGTGAGTTAAGTGCCCCATTTTGCGACTTTTCTTGCCATGTTTGTTAAGTGAATCACTGCAAGCAAATCTGGCTTCCCCATTGACTTTGCTTGCCAAAAGGTCGCAAAAAAGGGATCCCAGGAACCCCGAGGCACTGCAACTGTCATACCGTCTTTTTCCGAAAATAAGACACTCTCTTATATTTTTTTGAACCCCGAAATAAGCGCTTGGCCTTATTTTCAGGGAGGTCTTATTATTTTGGGGCGCGTGGAGCAACATGGGGCTCCTCTTGCTGGGTTACCTGATTTCCGGGTCTGCGGTTAAATATTTTTGGGGAGGGCTTATTTTAGCGCATGCACTCAAAAGCCCGATTAGGCTTATTATCAGGGGATGTCTTATTTTCAGGGAAACAGGGTAAATGCGATTTACATCTGGATCCAGTTGCCATGGATCCAGATGTAAATCTCGTAACCATGAAGACGCTGCGATGGTCGTAAGTGTGAAAAATGGTCATGTCATTTTCTTCAGTAAGGTTGTAACTTTGAACAATCACTAAGCAAACTGTTGTAAGTTAAGAACTACTTGTACTTTTAAATATTAAGTAAATACTGTACTTGTAAAAGTACATTTTACCATTCTTGGTGTATTTTTCAAGGCTATTATTTAAGAAATAATGTCATATCTGAAAGGCATCAGGCAAGTTAAATAAAATGCAGAGAAGATGATCCCAAGAATATTTCTGTGGTGGTGCAGTGGCTAGAGTGCAGTTCTGCAGGCTACTTCTGCCGACTGCCTGCAATTTGGCAGTTCAATTCTCAGCAGGCTCAAGATTGACTCAGCCTTCCAAGGTCAATAAAATGAGGACCCAGATTGTTGGCGGCAAGAGGCTGACTCTGTAAACCACTTAGAGAGGACTGCAAAAACACTGTGAAGCGGTATATAAGTGTTATTGCTATTTTCCTTCCTTCCTTCCTCTCTTATTTCCTTTCTCATTCTCCTTCCTGGTAGCCCAGTGGGTATTGCAGGCTGACTCTGCCCACAGCCAGGTGTTGAATCCTGACTGGCTCGAGGTTGACTCAGCCTTCCCTCCTTCCTTCTGAGGTTGGTAAAATGAGGACCCAAATTGTTGAGGACAATATGCTTATCCTGTGAACCGCTTAGAAGGCCTGTAAACATTGTGAAGCGGTAAATAAGTCTAAGTGCTATTGGTATTTCTTCACGCTGGTTTACAGAGTTCACTGATGTACAGCTGAGCATCGTTTAACGGGCCATGCGGGGTGAAGTGACAGGGCAGGTGATGAGGCCACCCCTGCCAATCAACTGCAGGGCTGCTACAGAGGTCCCCAAACCTTGGGCCGCAGCCCACTACTGCCCCTCAAGCCTTTTAGAACTGGGTAACGGAAGTGGTGGGTAAGCATGGGCACATATCCCTACTCACATGGGCATGGATCACATGTGCCTGCCACTTACACAAATTGAGCTGCACGCACACTTGCCTGTTACACGCATAGAACTATCTCCTCTCTTCCCCCTGCCAGCCAGCAAAGCCAATAAGGTTGGGGAACTCTGTTCTACCAAGTCATACAATTTCTCTGTATGTGAGTGAAGCCAGAATACACATTCTTGCCCAGTTCAAAGTTTTAGCATCTTTATAGGCCTGTGTAGCATAGAGGGCTAATGCCTCCTACTAAAGGCAGCAATTAACACCAGCTGCCTGTAATTTCTCTGAGTTCAATCCTAGCCAGGCTCAAGATCAACTCAGCCTTCCATCCTTTCTAAGGTAGGTCAATTGAGGACCCAGTTTGTGGGGGCAATAAGCTGACTTTGTATAAATATACAAAAGTATGAAGGCTATTGCTTAATGCACTGTAAGCCGCCCTGAGTCTCCGGAGAAGGGCGGCATATAAATCAAATTAAAAATTAAAATTAAAAAAAATAAATAAATGAGCCAAACACCAATTCAACCTCTAGGGAGGAAAAAAATCTTATCTGTACGGACCAAAAAGACCACAACAAACTTACATATTCATTAAAGATAGGTGTGTAGACCAGTTTATTCTCCTCTGTGTCATCGAACTCTCGGTAGTATTTATCCATGAAGTTTCTTTGTATTAGCTGGAAGTCATCGTCTGAAATCACAAAACAGCTGCTAAAGAGGGCGGCTATTTAGCTGAAAGACAGTGACTCCATTCTTCGGGCCCGCTACACTCAACTTGCAATCCAGCACATTGTGCTCTGGGTCAGGCATGACAACAGCACAGCTGCAACTTGTGGGGAGCGGGAGGGGGGGGCACCATCTATGCAACTGCTTCCATTTTTTTTGCTAGCTAGGATGGCTCTTGTAGGACCAGAGTTCTTGGAAGCAAATCTCCTAAAAGTCTTTTGGAAGACTCCTTGAAGAAGGGATATCTATTCCCTAAAGCAGGGGTGTCAAGCTCAAGGCCTGGGGGCCGAATCCAGCCTGTGGGGTGCTTAGATCTGGCCCGCAGGGGCCACGCTGGAAACAGCAAAGAACCGGCCCACGGTGCCTCTGCCAGTGAAAAGGGAGATCGGGAGGGCAGCCCTCCCATACTCCGTTTCTGCTGGCAGAGGGTTGCAGGAGGCTGTCGCAGCTGCAAACAGAACTCAGGGGCCCGTTTTCGCTGGCAGAGCACTTGGGCCACCACAGGCGCCCCCAACATGAGTGATGTCGAGCTGGCCATGCCCTCCCCCCCAGGTCAAACACAACCCTGATGCGACCCTCAATGAAATTGAGTTTGGGTCAAATTAAAGATATGGCTAGAAGAAATGATATATTGACTTAAAACCTGAGCGGTTCCTATTGGGTATCCTTCCAGAGAAAATTAGAAAAGATATACTTGATTATTCGTGTAATAACAGCAGCGAGGATTGTATTTGCGCAAAATTGGAAAGCAGAGAAAATACCTCTGGAAGAGGAAGCAATTAAGTAAATTTTAGACTGTGCAGAAATGAATAGATTAATTTTGAAAATTAAAGAAAGTGAGGATTCGGAATATTTTAAGATATGGGGTCAATTTTACCATTGGCTAGATAAGAGATGTAGATAAACAAATTAACCGTTAGGCAAGAGAATGGTATAATTAAAACATTGTATTTTTGAAGAGAGGCTGTAATAGATTAAGAAAAAATGAAGAAAGAAGAAATAACAAGATGAAGCCATTGAAGAAACACTGAGATGACACACGAAAGGATTGACTGATGTATTAAGTGTCTGTTTGTGTATAAAATAAAAAACTTTTAAAAAATGAAATCGAGTTTGACACCCCTGCCCTAGAGAATTTGACAGGCCTACAACAGTGTTCCCTTTATCATGATTAACATGGTGGTTTATACAGGAAGAGCGAATTGACATTAAGCAGACTGATCATTCCAAATGTTTGCCTGATCATGGAATCCCATCAAGTTTGGCATGCAGTTTGAAGAGCCCTGTTGCAGATAATATGCGCAACGACAAAACACAGATCAAATCCGTCTAGGAGACACTAAAATGAGCGACACTGAAGATGCGTTTAAAATCTTCCATGAACTTGGAACTAGTAGGTTTAACCAGCTGTCTGGCAAAGATCAGGCTTCAAGTGTCTTCCTCAGCTGAAGAGCAGGGCCAGAAGAAGACAAATGTCTCTGGACATCCTCTCATCATTCTGGCAACAGTGATGGATTCAGCAGAAGCTTCTGACCCCAGGGCAGAAGCAGTATTTATAAACCAGGTCAAAAACAGACGACCACTCCATCTAGCAGGCTTTGGCCTAGATCAGAAGCCTCCCTTCGTGCATCCTCAGAAGGAGCTGATGGTAGAAGAGTCAAAAGCCTGGAGCCTGGAATAGCTCAGCGGACAAATGCACTGTAATTTAACTCCAGCTGTCTTGCAATTAGTAAGTTTGAATCTCCAGACTCAAGGTTGATTCAGCCTTCCATCCTTTCTAAGGTAGGTAAATTGAGGACCCAGTTTGTGGGGGCAATAAGCTGACTTTGTATAAATATACAAAAAGTATGAAGGCTATTGCTTAACACATTGTAAGCCGCCTTGAGTCTCTGGAGAAGGGCGGCATATAAATCAAATTAAAAAGTAATAAAAATAAAAAATAAAAAATAAAAGAGGGGCACAGAAACAGTTATCCTCAGAAATTTGGGATTACTCAGGGGCAAAGCTTCTGAGAGAAGTCAGATCGTCTCAGAGCTAATCATGCTCAGATTAGGGCAAAGCACATCTGATGCAGAAAAGTATCTGCTGCAGCAACATCGCTCAAGCATGATAATGGCTTGGAACAAGGAGCGTATCGATGTTTGACTTGGCTGCCTCCTCCTCCTCCTCATACTTGCTGTCTTCCTGGTGAACTGAACGGACTACATTTACAACTGTGAGATTAGGGAATACATATATATATATATATAATATATATATTAGGCCTATCAACCAAATACAAGCTTTTCTTTGTGAGGATGGAGTACTGAGGGAGGCCTCTGGGGGGCAGTATTGACTATCAAAGCAGAACTCACCCATTACAATATCTTCCAAATATCCTACAATAGCATCAAATTCCGTGTCTGAGGGCGATGAGCTGAAATAGAGAGACGAGCAATTTAGATTTCAGTAACCAGGGAATGCGCATTATGTCAAACGGGCTGACATGGAATTGATTTAAGAATTACATTAATTAATCCAGGTTTCTGTTAGCCGTCTCTAGGGCAGAGGTCTTCAAACTTGGCCGCTTTTAAGACTTATGGACTTCAACTCCCACAATTCTCCAATTCTCCAGCAAAGCTGGCTGGAGAATTGTGGGAACTGAAGTCCACAAGTCTTAAAGCGGCCAAGTTTGAAGACCTCTACTCTAGTTCTATCATTTTGTGGCCTTCAAAGGTTTTTTTTCAAAGTAATATTTGGCAGGAATTGAAGGACAGAATAACAGGGTTGGAAGGGAGGGTTAAAACAAGGGTTAACCCTTGCTTGAGTAGATGACTTCCATTCCATTTCGGACAAATAGCTGTCCAATCTCTTCTTAAAATGCCTCCAGTGATGGGAGCACCCACAACTTCTGGAGGGAAGCCAGTCCACTGATTAATTGTCCTCACTCTTAAGAAATTTCTCCTTAGTTTTAGGTTGGACCTCTCTTTAATGAGCTTCCTTCTGTTATTCCTTGTCGGGCCCTCTGGTGTCTTAAGACAGTAAGTCAATCCTCCTTTCTCTGGGATAGCTCAAGTACTGGAAGACAGTTATGTCACACACACCCAATCCCTCTCTTTGTTAGGTTAGACATACCCAGCTCCCTCAACCATGATCCTATGATTTTGCCTCTAGAACCTTTATCATTTTTGTTGCTATTGAAAATAGCTAGTGAAAATATCTTGGGAAGACTTTCGTTTCATCTACATCCCTCACTCCAAAATTTGCCGCAGTTGGTTTGTTTCACGTTTACCAGAGGCTCCTTCCCTCTTTTTGTTTTAATTAATCATCCGCCCACTCTCCGAGGACTCTGGGCGGCTTACAACAGTCAACAGTATACTAAATAGCATATTGCCCCCAACAATCTGGGTCCTCATTTTACCCACCTCGGAAGGATGGAAGGCTGAGTCAACCTTGAGCCAGTGAGGATTTGATCTGCTGATCTGCTGAACTAGCAGTCAGCTGAAGTAGCTGCAGTACAGCACTCTAACCACTGCGCCACCTCGGCTCATCTTGCACCCTTAACCACTTCAAAAAAAAAAAAAAAGAACCAGAATTTTCATCCCATCCTTTCAGGGCCCTGTAGAACAGTGTTTCTCAACCTTGGAAGCTTGAAGATGGGTGGACTTCAACTCCCAGAACCCCCAGCCAGCGCTGCTGGCTGGGGGATTCTGGGAGTTGAAGTCCACCCATCTTCAAGCTACCAAGGTTGAGAAACACTGTTATAGAAGATCACAAGGCTGAGTTGCCACCCCCAAAACTCCAGCTTGTTGATTTCCTTATATTCCCAATGAAATTGCATGCCTTGCAAAAGTACAAATAGACTTACATGGATACGCCAAAATTTTCTTCTTCTAAAGTCTCCATTCTTGCTTTGCTACCTGTGTTTATGGAGGAAAGATTTGAACATGGTTGACTCATTTTCAGAACCCAAGGGACATCACAGACACCCCCCCCCCCGTTATATTTCCTATATGAGTGGACTTAAATTCTCAGGATTTGGGTTCTTTGCAACAGCCAGTTGGGGATGCCTGTTCTAAATGAAAATAGCTTGCCATTCTTTCATCAGGAAGCTTTTCATCTTAATCGTTCATCATGGAGGATTTTTACAGTGGTGAAATCCACTTACCTTCGCTACCGGTTTGGAAATGGGAGTGCGCAGGCCCACCCCTTTTGCGCATGCGGAGGGTAAAAAATGGAACGTAATGATGTCCTGGTGGGTGGGTAGAACCTCCCTCTACTAGTACTACTGGTTTTCATGAGCCGGATAGATCTGGCTGGGTTTCACCGCTGGATTTTTAATAGTTAACGGTAGAAGGAGAGCACGTTGATGCTGGTCAAAAATATCGATCAAAGAAAGGCAGAGATGCCTTTGATAATACCAAGAAAATACCTACAATTGCCCATCTGAGCTGCGGTGGCGCAGTGGCTACAGTGCAGTACTGCAGGCTAGTTCTGTTGACTGCCAGCTGCCGGCAGTTTAGCAGTTCAAATCTCATCAGGCTCAAGGTTGACTCAACCGTCCAGCCTTCCGAGGTGGGTAAAATGAGGACCCAGATTATTGGGGGCAAGAGGCTGACTCTGTAAACCGCTTAGAGAGGGCTGGAAAGCACTATGAAGCAGTATATAAGACTAAGTGCTATTGCTATCTTATATTAACTCTGGGCAGTTAACAATCAATATACAGGAGGAAAAAAATTCGATAAAACCCATATAAACTAAACCAAAAACAGAATTAAAAAATAATCCTTCAGAACAGGAAACAGCATTCAAGATATAAGATGTAAATTGTGCCAAGCCTGTTAGACCTTCATCTAAGAACTGGGTGTACATAATAGAATCCAAACCTTATTAACTTTATTTAAGAGAGCGGGGTTCGCTTTGTGTGAGGTTCTGATGGTATTTAACATGGTTTTCTGACTGTTCAGCCAATTCTTAGATTTTTAAATAAGTCTATTTAGAAGATAGTTCAGAAGAATGGAAAACTGCAGTGATATTATCTTACTGCGTTCTTTCTACAAAACCCCCTGCTCTGTGGAATATCCTTTCTCCTGAGATCTGGCTGTTCCTGCAAGGGTTATTATTATTATTATTTATTTATTAGTCATATTTCTATGCCGCCCACTCTCCGAGGACTCTGGGCGGCTTACACCAAGACAATATACTAAATAGCATATTGCCCCCAACAATCTGGGTCCTCATTTTACCCACCTCGGAAGGATGGAAGGCTGAGTCAACCTTGAGCCGGTGAGATTTGATCCGCCGATCTGCTGAACTAGCAGTCAGCTGAAGTAGCTGCAGTACAGCACTCTAACCACCGCGCCACCTCGGCTCATATTGGGGTAGAATTAGTCTGGAACACAGTGTAGTTAAAAGTGAAGTATATTGCTTCTGGAATGCTGTGAGGTTTTGTTACACGGTTTTTATAGTTTTTTTGATATTATTATTCTGTGAGTCGCCCAGAGTAGAAAACATAAAAATAGGGGCCTTCCAATAAGCAAAGTCAATGGGGAAAAGCAAATTCACTTAACAACTGCAGGAGAAAATATTGTAAAATTGGATGTGATTCACAATTGCATCACTTAGCTATGGAACTTCTGGTCTCAATTATCGTCATAACAGAATAACAGAGTGGGAAAACTTTTCTAATCCAATCCTCTGCTCTAGCAGGAAACCCAATACCATTTCAGATGAATCCAATCTCTTGGATTTGTCCATCTCTTCTTAAAAGCCTCCAGTAACGGAGCAGCCACACCTTCTAGAGGCAAGCTGTTCCACTAATTGTTCTGTCAGGAAATTTCCCCTTAGTTCTAGGTTGCTTCTCTCCTTGATTAGTTTCCATCCGTTGCTTCTTGTCCTGCCCTCAGGGGCTTTGGAGAATAGCTTGACCCCCTCTTCTTTGGGGCAGGCCCTCAAATATTGGAACACTGCTATCGTATCACCCTAGTCCTTCTTTTCATTAAAATCAAATCAAATATTTCTGATTGGCAATCAGAATAGAGCTGGAGGGGACCTTGGAGTAATGAAGACGTTTGTTGGGTCACCCACTCTTCTAAGCACCTTCTAACGCTCAGGAAGGCATGGAGTGAATGCAACCAAACAGGAGCGATAACCAGATTCATTTCTATATTATGCTGATAAAGGCGGCAGAAATTCATTATTTCTGTGCCCCGTTTGTGTTGTGGTCTAGGGTGGCCTATTCCATCTGGGGAAGGAAGGGCCACGGAACCTTTTATAGAGCCACGGGGAAGAGTATTCATGTCATCTGGTAGATAAAATCAAGGGCGAGTCAGAATAACAGAATAAAAGAGTTGGAAGGGACCCTGGAGGTCTTCTAGTCCAGCCCCCTGCTCAAGCAGGAGAACCTAGACCATTCCAGACAGGTCTCTTCTTAAAAGCCTCCAGTGATGAAGCATCCACAACTTCTGGTGGCAAGCAGTTCCACTGGTTAATTGTCCTCACTGTTAGGAGGTTTCTCCTTAATTTCAGGTTGCTTCTCTTTTGATCAGTTTCCATCCATTGTTTCCTGTCCTGCCCTCTGGTGCTTTGGAAAATAAATTGACTCCCTTTTCTTTGTTAAAGCATTAAAAAGTCGTAAATCAAGAACTACCTATATTTATACAGTTCAAATCTGCTCATCTTATTTAATCTTTACAAGATGTTAATTTTGCTCCTTTGAAAACCTTTTACAGTATTGCCATAGACATAAATGGGGTGGGGGCTGGGGTGGGGGTGCCATTGAGCTGAGCAATGCAAGCGCTCCAGAATTTATCAAATTTATATAGTTGCCCATCTCACCAAAGGCAGCATACCACTAATGAGAGTAATGGAGGGGTAAAATCCAGCAGGTTCTGGAGAACCGGTAGTGGAAATTTTGAATAGTTCGGAGAACCAGCAAATACCACCTCTGGCTGGTCCCTCAGTGGGGAGGGAATGGGGATTTTGCAATCCCCTTCCCCTGGAGTGAAGAGGGAATGGGGATTTTGCAATCCCCTTCCCCTGGAGTGAGGTGGGAATGGGGATTTTGCAATATCCTTCCCCTGGAGTGGCGAGGGAATGGGGATTTTGCAGTATCCTTCCCCTGGAATGGGGTGGGAATGGGGATTTTGCAGTATCCTTCCCCTGGAGTGGGGAAGGGAATGGGGATTTTTTGAGGAGGGAATGGGGATTTTGCAGTATCCTTCCCCTGGAGTGGGGAGAGAATGGGGATTTTGCAGTATCCTTCCCCTGCCACGCCCACCAAGCCACGCCCACAGAACTGGTAGTAAAAAAAATTGGATTTCACCACTGGAGCAATGAGCATGGGGATTTCTGGGAGATGAAGTCCACCCATTTGGAGGGCATCCAGACTGACCCAACAGGGATCCCTTTATCAATAATTATATTATTCGGGGGGGGGGGGGCGAGCTTTCTATCAGTGGAGGAGGAGAAGAGACATAAAAGAAATGTCAGGAAGGCTTCGGCTGTAAAAGTCAACCTGGAACCCTTTAGGCTCAAGCTAATTTTGCAATGCTGCTTCATCAATTCATCTAATTAAGTTAGAATTAAATAACTATTTCCTTTGGGCTTGGAGTGGCTTTGAAATGCTGCTAAATTAAAACAAAATAAAGAAAAAGGAAAATTATACACGAAATGCATAGCTTCTTCAGGCCCAGGGCCACCCTGAAGTACTGCTAAACCAATGAATAAAATCAATATAAACAATCAAGCAGAATAAATAAGCCCTCCAGGCCTTTGAAAGGTCGCTGATTAAATAAACAAATGTTTAAGTGAATAAAGACTTTTAGGCCTGGGGGGGGGGGCAGCTTTGAAAGGTTGCTAAATTAATAGAAATAATTAGAAACAAACGAAGCCTCCGGGCTTTATTTTTGGGGGGGGGGGGTTGTAAATTGAAATGTAATTTAATTTTAAAATTAATAAAAAAAATTAAAAGAAATATAATTTAATTTTAAAAACAATTTTTTAAAAAATATAATTTAATTTTAAAATTAATAAAAAAATTAAAAGAAATATAATTTAATTTTAAAAACAATTTTTTAAAAAAATATAATTTAATTTTAAAATTAATTAAAAAATTAAAAGAAAGAAATATAATTTAATTTTAAAAACAATTTTTTAAAGAAATATAATTTAATTTTAAAATTAATAAAAAAAATTAAAAGAAAGAAATATAATTTAATTTTAAAAACAAATTTTTTAAAAAATATAATTTAATTTTAAAATTAATAAAAAAAATTAAAAGAAATATAATTTAATTTTAAAACAATTTTAAAAAAAAATATAATTTAATTTTAAAATTAATAAGATTTTTTTTAATAAAAGAAATATAATTTAATTTTAAAATTAATAAGATTTTTTTAAAAAAAGAAATATAATTTAATTTTAAAATTAATAAGATTTTTTTTTAAAAAAAGAAATATAATTTAATTTAGACCATCCAGAGATTTAAAACCAATTTCACCTAAAAGTGGGGGGGGGCGGGGCCGGGGGAAAAAAAGGCACCACCCGCTCCACCCCCAAATCGATGCGCGCCCCTGTTGACTGGGGAGATGGAGCCTCCTGCTCCAAGCGCAGTCTACCTGCGGCCACACGGTGGACCGAGCGGGACGGCGAACTCCCCCTCCCTCTTTTCAACAGCGACAGCCCCCCCCCCTCCCCACCCCCAAAGAAGCTCCCCTCTCTGCCCGGTTCTCCGCGCTGCTCACCGGGATCAAAGCAGAAGCCAAGGCCGCCGCGGCGCCACCGCTGCCGCCATCGAGTCCGTTAAAAGGGCCGCGGCTCTTTTCCTCCCTCCCGCCACACTCCTCCCGTCGTCGGGACAACCGCCGCTTCCGGTAACGCAAAGCTTGAGCAGGGAGCCAATCGGCAGGAAGGGAGAGGGGGAAGGGGCGGGGCTTCTCCGGTCTCCTAGGAAAGGCCAATCAAATATACGGAAGGGGCGGGGCTTCTCGACTCACCTTTGCAAAGGTGGGGTGGGAGTGGCTCTCCGCGTCTGTGATTTTGTGTATCTTGAAAATGCTTAAAGCAAAATTGTGCATGTTTAAATATTTACAGCAGGGGCCCCAAACTTGGCCGCTTTAAGACTTGTGGACTTCAACTCCCAGAATTCTCCAGGCAGCTTTGCTGCCTGGAGAATTCTGGGAGTTGAAGTTCCACAAGTCTTAAAGCGGCCAAGTTGGAAGACCTCTGATTTACAGCTTTATTTTGGGCCCGCTGCGTGCTAATAAAATGTGCTTGCATCTTGGGATGGGCGCCATCCCTTTTGTTAAAGTCTGAGCCCAATGGAAAGAAACGAAGTACAGCGATCACTTGGGCGGCTAATCACAGTAGAGCTGGAAGGGACCTTGGAGGTCTTCTAGTCCAGCCCCCTGCTCAAGCAGGAGAACCTATACCTTTTTAGATAAGTAGCTGTCAAGTCTCTTCTTAAAAGGGTCCAACTATGGAGCGCCCTCAATTTCTAGTGGCAAGCTGTTCCACTGGTTAATTGTCCTCACTGTTAGGTGGAAGTTTCTCCTTAATTCCACGTTGTTTCTCTCCTTGATTTAGTTCCCAATTCATGGTTTCCTGTCTTGGTTACTGGCAGCACTCTACTTCGTTTTTGCCTGTTTTCTGTTAAAATATTTGAACCTTGCTCTGATGATAGCAGTCTTCCAATATTTGAGGGGCTTCCACAGAGGAGGGTGGTCAAGCTATTCTCCAAAGCACCTGAAGGCCAGAGAAGGAAGAATGGATGGAAACTGATCAAGGAGAGATTCAACCTGGAAATAAGGATAAATTATCTGACAGGGAGAGTAATCAACCGATGGAACAGAAGTTGCCTTCAGAAGTTGTGGGAGCTTCATCACTGGAAGCTTTCAAGAAGAGACTGGACTGCCATCTGTTAGAAATGGTGTAGGGTATCCTGCTTGGGGGGGTGGGGGTGGTGGGACTAGAATATAGATAATCTACAAAGTCTGTTATTCTAAGTATTGTTTTTCTTAAAGAGCATATTTAGCCTTTAAACTGTACTGCTAAAAATGTATTTGTGTTTTGAAATTTGTACTTACCTTTCTTATTTATCATAAGCAGCTCTGAGCTCTGTAGAGTAGGAAAGAGCTGATACCAAATCAGAATGAATCAGCTGCATGTTTTGAAGATACTTAAGAAGACACTGCCTCACCCATGTAGCTATCAATCTAGGTCAAAGCATTGATTATATGGAGGACAAATGTTGACTGTAGAGTGCAGAACAAAGCAGGTGCAAATATTCTGGGGTGAGCAATCTTTCTAACAGAAAGCAATTGTTGCAGGAACAATTTTAGTTTGTACATTAACTAGCTTCCACTGTTCATTAACAGCTGGAGGAATTGTGCTGGTTTAGTTCTTGACTTGCAACACAATTGGGACCAGAATTCCCACTGCTCAGCAAGGCAGTTCTCAAGTCGCACACAACTTTACCATCTTTTTTTGTCATGGGATGCTGCAACCATGGTAAATATGTACCAGTTGCCAAGTATCCGAATTCTGACCCTGTGACCATACAGATGCTGCAATGGTCACAAGTGTGAAAAATGGTCATGTCACATTTTTTCGGTGCAGTCACGAAAACGAATAGTTGTAAAGTCAAGAGCTGCCTTTACGGATCAAAGCCATACACGGAATTTTAGCTACAGCACATGCTTAATATCTAGAGCAGGGTTTCCAACCTTGGCAACTTTAAGACTTGAGGACTTCAACTCCCAGAATGCCCCAGCCAGCCATGCTGGGAGATGAAATCCACATCTCTGAATGTTGCTATAGGTTTGGGGAATCTTATCTAGAGGTTCTTCTATGTTACAAGAAGAAAAACTTCAGCCAACAATAAAAACAGACTTAATCCTCAAGAAAAGAGGTGGAGAAACTAGTTTTAACATTAAGAATGAGGTTACAAGGCAGCTATCAGATACAATAAATACATTAGCACGCTGGCTTCGGTTTGGCTTGACGATCATTGTTGTTGGACACCAGGATAGTACGGCTTATTTTAACCTACAGCTCTCCAATAAGAGATCAGCAATACAGGCGGTCCTCGGATTTCAACAGTTTGTTTAGTGACTGTCCAAAGTAACAATGGCACTGGAAAAAGTGACTTACCACCATTTTTCACATTTATGACCATTGCAGCATCCCCATGGTCCCGTGATTTACATTCGGATGCATGACCGCTGGTTCATATTTATGACGGTTGCAGTGCCCCGGGGTCTTTTGCAACCTTCTGATGAGAGGTCAGTGGGGAAGCCAGATTTGCCTAGCAACTGAAGCGGTGGTGGGCTCCTCCCGGTTCCGCCAAGCTGGTAGCGGTGACGATATGACATCACTGAACTGGTTCTGTCCCACCCCCATGTTATTCTTATCTTTTATTTGGCCCCACCCCCAATCTATTGCTGCCTCCCGAGTCCCAGCTGATGAGCTATAAGGAAAAACTACTTAAACTCTTGCCGTGGGGCTTCAAAGGGCCGCCCTACAGCTGATCAGTGGTAAAAGGCAGTTTGGTGGTAGAGCCGTGCCTCCAAAAACAAATGAGTAGACCGGTGCTTGCAAAAATAAATGGGCAGACCAGTGCCTGCAAAAATACATAAGACGACCAGTGCCTCCAAAAACAAATGAGTAGACCAGTGCCTGCAAAAATACATGAGTAGACCAGTGTCTGCAAAAATAAATGGGTAGACTGGTACAGCTCTGCAAGCAGTTAAAAGCCTGGTAGACCAGTACCTCTGCTAAATCCTAAAGAATTGTCACATGACCATCAAGCCACGCCCACAGAATGGGTAGTAAAAAAAATTAGAACCCACTCCTGAACTGCAGTGATTCATTTTAACAACTGTGACAAAAAAGGGTAAAATGGGACAAAATTCCACGTAACGAATTTCTCAAGTTAGCAAGAAATTCTGGACTCAGTTGTGGTCGTAGGTAGAGGACTACCTGTATCTTAGAAATGATCTGTTTCCATGTGGCAATTATAAAAAGCAAAAACAAGCCTATTTCTCTGCAGGGCTTGAAGGCTTCAATAACATTTAGGGATTACGGGTGATCTTTGACTTGCAATTGCAATTTAAGCCCCGAATTTCTGTTGCTAAGACAATTGTTACAATAAGCTTTGCTCCATTTTATGAACTTTCTTGCTGTTTGTGTGTTGCTAAGTGAATCACTGAAGCTGTTAGTAACTCGGTTGTTAAGTGAAACTGGCTTTTCCTATTGACTTTGCTTGTCTGAAGGTCGCCAAAGGGATCAATCTCACATGACCTCTGGGACATTGTGACTGTCATAAATGCATGCCAGTTGCTAACTGCCCAAATTTTAATCCCATGAACATGGGGACGCTGGAAAAAATGTTGTAAAGAAAAAAAACCTTTGAATATAGTCACGAGTCACTTTTTTCAGTGCTGTGGTAGCTTTGGTCACTAAATGAATGGTTGTAAGTTGAGGACTACCTGTATTGCCGATCCCTTATTGGAGGGCTGTGTAGGTTAAAATAAGCAGAACCATCCTGGTGGCCAACAACGTATTTGTACAAACAACCTGTACTAGAAAGGGTTGGAGGAGGCAAGCACAGGAATGATAGGGCATTTTGGTCGCATTGCTTCTTAAGGGATTTGGAAGGCTTGCTTCATTCAAAAGATTGAAATACCCTTTCAGTAGCTTTGTAGAGGCCTCCTGCATGACTTCTCAACCTTGGCACCATAACTGGCTGGGAGCTGAAGTCCACATATTTTAAAGTTGCCAAGGCTGTGGAATATGGCCCTACTGAATAGCCACAAAGGGATATACGGTAGCAATACCGCTTCACAGGGTTTTCCAGCCTTCTCTAAGCAATTTACAGAGTTAGCCTATTGCCCCCAACAATCTGGCTCCTCATGTCTACATATACATTTACATAGATTAACAGAGTTGGAAGGGACCTTGTAGGTCATCTAGTCCACCCCCCACCCCTCCACTCCACCCCCGCCCAAGCAGGAGATCCTACACCGTTTCTGACAGATGGCAGTCCAGTCTCTTCTTGAAAGCCTCCAGGGATGAAGCTCCCACAACTTCCGAAGGCAACTTCTGTTCCATCAGTTGATTGTTCTGTCAGAAAATTCCTCCTTATTTTCAGGTTGAATCTCTCCTTGTTCAGTTTCTATCCGTTATTCCTTGTCTGGCCTTCAGGGGCTTTGGAGAATAGCTTGATCCCCTTCCTCCTCTCTGTGGCAGACCCTCAAATACTGGAAGACTGCTATTCATGTCTCCCCTGGTCCTTCTCTTCCCTAGACTAGCCATGCCCAGTTCCTGCAACCGTTCATCGTATGTTTTAGTCTTCAGTCCCCTCATCATCCTGGTTGCTCTTCTCTGCACTTTTTCTAGAGCCTCAACATCTTTTTTTTTATAGTGTGGGGACCAAAACTGGATGCAGGATTCTAGGTATCAAATACTCCTCAGTCCCAATCCTACTGAGCAATAAAATCTTAGATCCCCGCTTCTTGGCCTCTTGACCAAGATAAAGAATGTGTAGATCCCCTCTTCCTCTTTTTACGAGACACATTTGTATGTGAGAATCTTTTTATAAAACATTCCTGGCATACTACTAGTTTTAAACCTGGGAATCCATTTTGAGGCAGGGAGCTCCTAAATGCTCTGCATGTGTTAAATATTAACAGTTAAATCACACCACATCCACTTTTAAAAACCTTTTTTATGGGTCTGGTTTTGTCATCGAACTGCAAAATGGGGTCAACATTTATTCCAGTAAGAGCTGCATTTCCCTGACTCTGCAATAAATAAATATGCTAGCATGAAATGCAATGCCATAAACTTAAAAAGGATTATGCAATTTCTTTTACTCGGTCTTTTCTGAGTACTTCTTCTACCAGTTTATTCTGTTCTTGTCTCAGAAACTCATCTGTAACGTTATAATGATATGCATCTTAGTTACCAGTAATTGTGAAGTTGAGATTTTTTCTTCCCCATCTCCACCTCTTCTTAAAACCCAGCACAGTTTATTTAATCTCAGGATGAACATTTTGATATGGCTTTGTACTATCTTACGACTTCTGCTTCTTCAGAAATCCATGGGGAACTAGGAACAAGATTGAGGCAACTGTTTTACAGAAGTTGCCTGAGTAAACACCATAATATAAAAAATAGTTAGGATCGTCTTAAGTAGAAGTTAACCAAATCAAGCTATTTGCTATTCAAACATGTATTTCTTCAAAACAATATTAACACATTTGCTCCATATTCTTCCTGGATCTTAAGATCCATAGCTCACTATTTTCAAAATGTACAGAACTTGCAAGGACAGATTGTTTTTTTTAAAAAAAGCAATGATCAATGGTACCTTAAAAATACCTAGAATATCAAACTATCTCCAGTCTGTTGCTGCATTTATAAGAATTCCTCCTGAAAATTAGCTTTTTTTTCTTTTTCACAAAATTGTAGGTACTGAAACTGAAGGGACTAGAAATACTATGAATGAAAATAATCAATTTTCCTCAGAAATCAGTTTCTTCATGTCAATTTCAAGTCTCTTTTAACATTTCCATGCTAACAGTCCAAAATATATATAGGGGTTGTACTCTGACCAGCAGGAAGCTACAGTGACAAAATAATTAAAAAAAATGCATAATGGCTGCCAAAACAAAGGCTTTGGGAAACAGCTACGTCCCCATTTTAGGAGATTATGCATTAAACATTTCCAGTGCAAAGTCTTCAGTGTGTGAATGGAAGAAGTTGAGAAGGAAAGGCAAAAATTAACCAGAGAAAGAAATGAAGAAGGCTTTCCTAACCAATCTTGAAGGAGGGATAAATTAAATGGTAAGTCAGCTTTCACCACCAATTTTCATGACCGCTGAAAAGCAAGCATCTCGCGAGGATGATACATTGCAGCAATTCAACAGGCTTCCCATCTGTGGTCCTTATGGGGATGAGGAGGCTGGGCTTCGGCCTGGGGGGGAGGGGGGGAGGAAATGGGACACGAGATGGCGCTTGTTTTGAGCTCCTTTCTTCTGGCGCTGGATGCAATGGACCGGTTGGCAAATCCACAAGAGACCGAGTTCTCCCCGTGTCATGAAATGTGAGCAATCTGTCGGACGCGGGTCTGAATTTCTTGCCGACACAAAGGGCAGGTTTCTAGTTGCAAGGCACATTCCATGCACAGATCGCTGAAAAGAGACAAGGATGCAAGAAGAGTTAAGGCGGTTTCTTTCCCGGAAGAGCGTTAAAGCAAACTTTAAAGGGTTAAAAAGGTGCCAAATATATTGAAGGTTATTGTGGGTTTGGGCCAGGTATCTCTATCTTGAAGGAAATAGTGCATTCTAGGGCAGGAACTTTTTATATGGATGTGGCAATGCACAGATCAGTGATTCTCAAAATTGGCAATGTTAAGATACATGGATTTCAACTCCCAGAAGTCCTTGTATCTTAACGTTGCCAATGTTGAGAAACACCGGCACAGATTTTAAGCAACCGACGTTTACCTCCTCTTAGCAGATCTAATCCAGGGATAATTGGGAAGGATGACATGAACAACTGGAGATTTCCTCTTGATGACCCCACTGCTGAGAGGTCCATTTTATTCTCCTTCCATTTATGGTTCCATTTTGGTTTTCAGGATATTTATTATTATGGTTCTTATACTTGAATTTGTTGGGGGGGTATTATACTTTTTTATTTCTGTTGTGTGCTGCGGCGCACTGAGTTGCCTTCAGTGAGATGGGTGGCTACATAAATTTGATAAATAAATCAATAAATGGGATAGAGCCTTGCGAAGAGAAAGAATTGGGTCTTCTCCAGCTGTTAGGTAGGGAGTCACCCACGTAAGGCCTCTCAAAAAATTGGGCAACAGCTTGCAAGACCTAAACAGGGAAAGCATCACGCACTTCCTCTCTTGCACGCTGAAGCTGTGTGTCAGTCAGCAAGATCGTGATTGGAGTGGTGTGAGGCAAGACCAGTCACTGAGACACAGGCCAGGTTTACAACACAACGCTCTGTCTACCATAGGGCTGATTTGGACACAATGCTGAATATTGCTTGGTAGTCGAGAACTGGTAGTCCCCGACTTACAACCATTCACTTATGACCATTCAAAGTGATAAAAGCATTGGAAAAAAGTGACTAGGGACCAATTTTGGCTCTTGCAGCATCTCCACAGTCATGTGGTCAAAATTTAGATGCTTGGCAACTGGCATGTATTTGTGATGGTTGCAGAGTCCTGTGATCATGTGACTACCTTCTGGGACCTTCTGACAAAGTCAATGAGGGAAGCCAAGTTTTGATTAACGATGGCATGATTCTTTTAACAGCTGTCATGATTTGCTTAACAACAATGCCAAGGAAGGTCGTAAAATGGGGCAAAACTAACTTAACAACTGGCTTCCGTTTAGCAACAGAAATGTGGGGCTAAATCATAAGCTGAGGACTATATATAACCTGTTTCCCTGAAAATAAGGCCCAATGGAAAAATAAGTCCTAGCATGATTTTTAAGGATGCTCCTACTATAAGCCTTACCTCAAAAATAAGCCCCAGTTAAGATCAGGAGCCTGGTGGAGCAGTGGACTAAAGCGCTGTTAAATAGCACTTAGCTGCCAGCTGCCTGCAATTACTACCAGTTCGAATCTCATCAGGCTCAAGGTTGACTCAGCATTCCATCCTTCCGAGGTAGGTAAAATGAGGACCCGGATTGTGGGGGCAATAAGCTGACTTTGTGTAAAAAAAGAACACCGCTTAGGGGGGGCTGAAAGCCCTACTAAGCAGTTATATACAAAAGTATGAAGGCTATTGCTTAACGCATTGTAAGTCCCTGAGTCTCCAGAGAAGGGCGGCATATAAATCAAACCAATAAAATAAATAAATAATCATCAGCCAGACGGACGCATTTAGTACTGTATTTCCCTGAAAATAAGACTTAACCGGAAAATAAACACTAACAATGCATCTTTTGAAGCAAAAATTAATAGAAGAACTAATCTTATTTTTGGGCAAACATGGGTATATATCTAGATCAGAAGGACTTGGCACGTGTCCACACTGCCAAGGGCAGTGTGTGTCTGCGTGTGTGCGTGTGTGTGAAATTACAAGAAATGTCAATCAAAAGTCACTGTTTCTCAAAGTACCTGTGTCCACAAGGCCTGAGTTCTGTGTCAGCTATTTCATCGCAGCAAAGCGTACAGCAATTTTCTCGAATGCTCACTTGCTTTAACAAGGCCAGGCGTCTATGTCTGAAGATTAAATAGGAGAAGGTGAAAAATAGACACACAACTGACAGGGGGGGGCTTCATATTCACACTAATGTCTTCCTTGGGTGAGGAGTTAATGTGTTGCTTACTGATGTGAGCGATGCATTAGCTCCTCACCCGAGGAAGACAATCATTTACTTTCTGCAAATAAAGGGAAGATGCAGAGCACAAAAGTACACCCCAGCTTTCCAGGTCCACACACGTTACCTTGGTAAAATGATTTTCTCTTCCGCCGTCAGAAACGCGTAATCGTTAAAGGTGTTAAATTTTGCAGAGGGAGGGTATTTGAAAGGCTTTGCTCCAAAATTGAACTCACACTGTTGATAGGACATGAAGCTAGCGGCAGCAAAGAAGCCGGAACTGCGCGATAAAAGAATGAAAAACAAAAATCAGTGCGACAATACTAGCTTACCTGTTGGGAGTTAATTCTGGTAGCTCAGGGCCTGGTAGCTCAGCAGACTAAAGCATTGTGATTAACACCAGCTGTCTGCAATTACTATAAGTTCGAATCTCCCCAGGCTCAAGGTTGACTCAGCCTTCCATCCTTTCTAAGGTGGGTAAATTAAGGACCCAGTTTGTGGGGGCAATAAGCTGACTTTGTATAAATATACAAAAGTATGAAGGCTATTGCTTAACGCATTGTAAGCCGCCCTGAGTCTCCAGAGAAGGGCGGCATATAAATCAAATTAAAATAAATAAATACATTTAAAAATGTTTAAAAAAATTCTTCATAGTGAGAGGCTGGGAAACAATCATGATTTTTAAAACCAGCCAATGGTTGTGTGCCTTGTGTGCTCTCCAAATCCTGGACTACAACCTTCATCATCCCTAACACTTCCTTTAGAGAAGGAATGCCATAAGGGTAGTGGCATTCACAGCTGGAGGTGTTGTTTTTATTTTTTTAAGGCCCAGATGACTTCTGTGGCTAGGAGTGATTTTTATCAGCACGGGTTGATGGGCATTCTCTGCATCAATGTTCCTCAAGCTAGGCGACTTGAAGATGTCTGGGCTTCAAGTCCCAGAATTCCCCAGCCAGAAAAGGGTGACCCCATTTACAATTATCACAAGTTATGGTCGGGATGGGCAGGCCCCATTGCGGTTGTAACTTGAGGACAGCATACAAGTGGTTTTCAAATTATGATTGTCATGAAGCCTGTCCATCACAATCATAACTTGTGACCGTCGAAAATCAGGTCACCCATGACTGACCCAATTTTTATATATATTTTGCAACTGTTGTTTATGTGTCACTTTGAGCAATTGCCCCTCCTTTTCTTAGCAGCAGGGACCTGGGAATTCAAAATTGCTATATCCCATTAAGGAAGAAGCTGTGAAATAAGCTTCAAGAAAACTCAATAGGAACAGAAAAATAGTCACAGGAAACACAAAACAAGGATCTCCCCAAGAAAATAGGCTGGTGGAGGAAGGGAAAGAATAATAGAGAACTAGGTCAGCTGTACTTGAAAATAAAAACTATTTTAAAAAGCCACAGCAAAGCCATACTAGTGTTCATATCTGAGAATTTTTTTAAAAAAACATGATTCATTACACAAGCCCCAGTGATTTAAGACTGTATTAAATCAAAATGAGTGGATTTACCTATCATGCTTAGTTAAAACACAAGTCAATAAATCCTCACTGGAGATTAACATTTTGTTTGAATCAGACCAATCTGTATATACAGCTGGGCTCCTTTCGGGCACTTCAGGTTGTGGGCCTCCTCAAAGTCAAGTCTTATTTTATTAAATATTTAATACTAATTCTGCAAAGACGGACTTCTACTGCAAAATGGGCATCGCCCTCAGAAGAATGAACTTACATAGCTGATGAAAACACTTGCTTCTCAGCAGGAAGCTGGTTCCCGTTTAAATAAAAAACCATCTTCTTCTCTTGCAAGTCCAGTAAAAATCCTATAGTGTCACCTTAGTTAACATAAGAAAACAAGCGATTGAAATACAAGATATCACCCAGACACTCTCACTATATCCTGCAAAAGAGGAATAGGGAGCTCAGGTTTTATCTGACAACTACTGAAAGGGTCCCAGTAGTTGAGTTACATTTGTGTTCCCCCATAACACCCAATCCATACTAAGCAAGGTGCCTGAAACAGTCTATGGATTTGTGTTTCCATCTTTCCCTTCTTTTGTGTGTTTCCATCCCCATGTATAAAAACCTTTCAATAAATATTCAGATATGTGGAGAAGATAAAACGACTGTTCTCTACGTGTTTACAAATGAAAAGCCAGTCCTGCAAACAGGGACGCTATCTTAGAATAAATGTCATCTTCTTCCTTTTAGCAGTTTTAACTGTATTTATTCCATCTAATCAAAACCAAGAAAACTACCAATAACAGGTGTTATCTCAACCAGGATTTGTAAACCTGCTTCAAATCCTGGTTAAGATAAAAGCTAAATAAGCATCAGAATTTACATTAGTTACTCTAGAAATAGTGGTATGCAAGGGGATAAAAATTCACATATGAGAAAAAGAACCCATTTATGAAGTTGGCTTCTGATATGCCAACCATGATTTACCAGTTGGGTTACTAACAGCCTTATCCTCAAAAACATTTCAGCATATTAAAAAAAAAAAGGATTTTGAAAGTTACACAGAATTTGGCTGCAGGAGCATGCTTTCTTTTTAAAACCAAACTATTTACAATTTGTAATATGGAGGGATGCTGCAAAAGTTCCACCCCAAGTTGAATTAATATGTTTATGTCTTAATAGGTTTGACATATTAAGAGAAGTATGGTGCTCATCAAGGTCCATGAAATGCAGCCGTGTCATAAATGACTGACTGACAAATTCAGGCTTGCTACAAAGTCACTGCCATCTTCACAACGTGCTCTCTATTGATTTTATTCTGCCTACCAAAACATTAGCCTATTAATTAGCTACAGTATTTGCAATTTGCTCTGTTTCCATGGAGGAAGGCCTCCTGAACTCACAAGATCACCGCGGAAGCACTGAACTAATAATAAGCACAGGAAACAGGTGTACAGACATCCCCATAAAAAGACTACTGGGGAGCGAGACTCCTGCAGCTGCAGGTATCTTGTTCCATTGTTCAAGAATCTATTTCATAACATTTTTCTTCCGGTTTTTAAGTCTCTGTGCTAGAATCATAGACAGGAAAGGTCACTTGAGCCCAACTCCTTTGCTCAATGGAGCAATCCAAATTAAGCCATCCCCGAAAAATGGCTGCTCACCTTCTGTCTGAAACACCTGGAGCAAAAGGAAGCCAGTTATCTGTAACTGGTTCCATCTGCTCCCATGGTAAGATTTTCCTAGCGCTGGAAATCAGATCATTGTGCTGTGCGCTACACTCTAGGAAAACAGAAAACAAATGAGGGCCAACTGGATAGTGACCCAACTTCAGCAATGAGAAAACGAGTGGGATAATCTCATACCTTCCTTCCAGCATGGGTGGGAATGTGGTTTACTTCGGGCATTATACCAGATCAGCTGCCGGCAGCCGTCGTAAGCACAAGAGTATTCATCGTCCCCGATACCATAACCTTCCTTCAGGAAATATAGAATACAATATTTCATTAAAGAATGTGTCGCGTTCTGCCTGCACATTTGGCTAATAATCAGGAGGATCACAATACGATGCAGACGGGTGTTCTGTTCTGAGTAAAATTTCCCCATTTATTCTCTGGGTTAAAGCATAAAAGGATAGGGCTAGAGGTAAGACCGGGATGGCGGACCTATGGCACAGCGCCCTCTCTGTGGGCATGCAAGCAGTCACCCCAGTTCAGCTTCGCAATGCATGCACACCCGTTTCCCAACAACCAGCTGGTCGTCAGGTCTCTGCCGCGCATGCACGGGGGCCGCATGCACATTGCATTTTTGTGGTTTGGGCACTCAGTCCAGAAAAGGTTAACCATCATTGTTGTAAGAGATTTGTCAGAAGAAACTCTTAAAGAGAAAATATGACTAAATAAAACCATTTCACTACAACACCCACGTGTTCCCAACTTTAAGTATTATCAAAATATCAATACTAATCAGAATAGAGTTGGAAGGGACCTTGGAGGTCTTCTAGTCCAACCCCCTGCTCAAGCAGAAGACCCTACACCATTTCACAGGTGACTTCCAAATTTTTTCTTAAAAACCTCCAGTGATGAAGGACCTACAACCTCTGAAGGCAACTTCTGTTCCACTGGTTAATTGTTCTCACTGTTAGGTGGTTTCTCCTCAATTCCAGGTTGCTTCTCTCTTTGATTAGTTTCCATCCACTATTTCTTGTCCTGCCTTCCGGTGCTTTGGAAAATAGGTTGACCCCCTCTTCCTTGTGGCAGCCCCGCAAATACTGGAACTTCTCTAGACTAACCAAACCCAAATCCGCCAACCGTTCTTCATATGTTTTTGCCTCCAGGCCTTTAATTATCTTAATTGCTCTTCTCTGCACTTTTTCCAAAGTCTCAGCATCTTTATTGTAATGTGGTGACCAAAACGGGATCAAAACCAAAACAATCCTGCATAACACAATTGAACCTTGTTTCCTTCTCCATGTTACTGGGAGGAGACACCCTTGAGCCTGTTTTCACAGAGCAACCCCAGAAGGAATTGATGGTCAACAAGTCCATTCACCCCACTGCCCATTAGTGACCAGTAAACAATTATTGGAATACAACCAGGGCTAGAGAATCATGTCTTGATCAGATCTGCTTCAAAGTGAAGATTAAGTTGAAAGAAACTGAAAAGCTGAAGGTTGCCAAATGAGCCTGGAACAGGGCTCTGAACTTCTATTTCCCAGGTCCCTGTCCAGAGTCCCTCCCCACCACTTTATGAATGGCCATCAGCCAGCCTGAAGAGCAATACCAGCTGTTCTGACCTAGGCTTCCCCAGCAGCACAAAGCCGAGTTCTCTCCCGATAAACCCCTTTTATTTAATTTACAGTGAATTCCTCTCCACCAAAGTCTTTCCTCTCCCACAGTCTTTCAAGATAGTTTGTGATTACCAACTTTTATCAGGCTTGGAGAGTGGCCAGGCCGATATCTGTCAGACGCTGCAATACTTGGAAAGAATGCAGGAATGAACTAATTGTCTCCTGCAAACACCCCTCCCCCCTCTCTCTTCTTTTATTCCCTCTGGGAGGGGCCATTCATCGTCCACCTGTGGCCTTACTCCCAAGTCGACCCTTGTTCTTTAGCCGATCTCTTCTTCTGGCAACTCTGCGCATGCGCACACTGGGAACAGGCTCCAGCTGTTCAGCTGCTTCACTGATGTCTGACTCCAAAGGCAGCTGATGACTGTCAGATGGCCCTGGCCCCATCTCTGCCTTCGATGCAGAGCCTTCATCAGAGCCTTCCCCAGACTCCAGGATTGGCCCATGTTCCTCCCCAACCTCCTCACTCTCCAAATCTGCTGCCAGATCCATTGACTGCTGGCGGGCCACAACACCAGCAGGGTGAATGATTCACCGTGCACCCTGCAAGAGATGACTACCTTCTCTGCTCTGTGTGAACGATACTCGAAGCCAGTGATTACTTGGCTTCTACAAATACCTCAGTACAGCAAAATCCAGGAAAATATTGCTAGGATGGGTAGGTCTGCAAACATGCTACAAAGAATATTATCCATGTAAGTTGCTTTCAAGTCAAACTTTCAGAGGTGGGATGAAGAGGTGAGAGGATAGGGGGGTTTGTCCAGTGCCAGTTCAATTTGGTAGACAGATTCTCACTGACGAGCACTTACATGATTGAGAAACTTGCTGTCTTTTGTAGCCCATCCTATCTGCATCACTCCGGAAGTAATGACTATGACTTCATAGTACCAAGCTCCAGAATCTACACAGAAGGTACATCGGACACTTTCAAAAGACGAAGCATCACATCGGGCCTAGCAGACGAAAACATGGGGGTGAAAAATTAAAGTCCATGTGCAAATTTGACGCCAAAAGGCACATTAAAATGCTCAGCCGCCCAATTTATTAATCTCATATATTTGTTGGGAGAACTGTAAGTCTCAGAAACCTCAACCAGCACAGTCAACTGGCTAGGAATCCAGGGTGCTGCAGTATTATTCATCTTGAGACTCGGAGCTGGAGAGGGCAGATCACTGAACATCTGACACAGAAAGGATGAAGATATGCAAGGAATATTGAGGAGACATGTTGTCAACCATCCCACTCAGTCATCTAGCAAAGAAAAACCCCTCAACTCCAGGATTGGTCCTCACACTTAAGATCTTTGGTGTCCCCTTGGTCAGGTGATTGAGATTTAGTTGCTTGCAACCAGCAGGAAGTTATGACTGTCACTGCATCCCATGATTACGTGACTGCTACTGGCATACTTCACAGCCGGGCAACAACAAGAGCAGTCAATGGAGAAGTAGGTAGCAAAACTTTAAGTCGTGGCCATATACTGCTCTGCTTAATGACCATGTTGCTGGGCCCAATTATGATCTTTTTGGGACTATATAGATCTGAAAAACTGCCATTTTGAATTTTAACAGAAATTCAAGATCATAAGCATTTCACTAGAGTCTCTCGGAGACTGGAAACACCAACCCCTGAATAGGAGTTTGGTTTAACTCAGTGATCAGGTCCTGAATGCAAGCCTTTAGTCAATTTTTAAACAACGGGGGGGGAAATCCTGACTTGGCCTTTTCCAAAATAAGATGCCAGGTTTGATGGGACAAGACTTCACTGGAACCTTTCATCACTGCACAGGTAGCCCTTGACTTACAACCCATTTGTTTAGTGACTTGCTACAACAGCACTGAAAAGTGACATATGATGGGTTCCCACATTTAGGACGTTCATAACATCCCTAGGGTCATGTAATCAAAATATGGGTGCTTGGTAACCAGCATTCTGGGGTGATCGCCATTTGCTACCTCCCAGCTGGCTTCCGACAAACTAAGTCAATGGGGAAACTGCGTATGCTTAACAAGTGCAGTGATTCACTGAACAACCATAGCCTAAAAGGTCATAAAACTGGGCACGACTCACTTGTTTAGCAACTGAAAGTCTGGTTGTAAGCCAAAGACTGCCTGCCTGCATATTATATCTCCATGCACTTACCAATAAAGAGGGCCCATCTCCCTTTCTCAAGCTAAGGTCCATGTGGTGAGACAATCAAGAATGATGTATTTATTTTGTGTCTCCAAAGAGCTAAGATCTTACCCAGCATGCCTTTATAGTATGCACTTTCCTCCATTAATTACACAGAAATGTTTTTTTTTAAAATGCTGTCTGATTTGAGTTAAAAGCAAAATAATTAAAATACGCACTCTGAAAGCAATATGTCTTTTAGTTCATAGAAACTCCCTCCCTCCCTCCAGATCTCCCCTGCTATTCAGGGAAATTGAGCCAGCATAAACAGTATTTCATAATTAATGCACAAAAACACACACACAAGGCTACCTCCAACCCATGCGGCGAGATCTTCAGATATTCACTGACATCATTGCTGTTCAGCATGGCTCTAATATTGGTCAGGTCAACTTTCTCGTACGTAAACTGTCTCCCTTCTTTCAAAACTGCAGGAAAGAAGAGGAATGGTTATACAGGCTATCCAGCAATGTAGTAATGGTAACCTAGAAAATTGAATTCGTCTGCCCAATTTCAGCCATTTAAGAATGAATCAAACACTTTCCAAATAAGCAACTATCCCTTTAAATGACAGGCATTCAAAGATTGAATTCTTTAAAATTTGGGCTTAAGGGGAATGAGCCCACATGCTAAATGCTTCCTGCTTGTCTTCTGCCAACAAAAGCAATTAAGCATAACTGCTCCATCTGTGGTTTGCTTAGCATTATGTGCAAATGGGAATCCCTAGCTGGTTTTTCTTCTAACAAATTGGAGTCATTAGCTTCCTTTACAATTTTAGCATGTCAAAAGAAGAGCAAACCAGGGACTATGATTTCTACATGTCTCTAACCAAGATGAGAGGATCCATTCTAACCACTAGCTTGCAAAAAGGAGCCTGCACAGAGCAGATACTAATATACAATATCCCCCAAAATGCAGTTATATATTGAATTTAAGTGACGGCTCTTAAATAAATATTGGCTAGGGATACTGTAGTTGGTATTTCGCCAGAAGGCTTCTTTCTCTGATTAAACTAGAGACAGAATATAACAAAACCTGTGAATGTGTGCTTCTATACGCATTCTATTAATACTAGCTACATTTAGCTGCTGGCAAGAGGTTACTTTCAATTTACCAATTAAGAAATTCAATTTCAATGGCTTTTCATTAATGACGATCTTCATCTTCTGAAAATTGATATGGAATTTGTTTTAGAAATGAATTAGATTATCTAACACCATCTGCATTCAAAACAGGACACTGGTGTCATTTTGTATCCTTTCCCCTCCGGATCTGGGTCTCAAACCAACTTGTCTTTTTGGAAAAGTCTAGAGAATCCAGCTTCCAGACTAATGTACAAAAGAAAAGTCTAGAGAACCCACCTTCCAGACTAAATGAACAGTTTAGAATCTCCAATTAAAACCTCTTCAGTCAGGACAAGTTCATGGCTATGTTTCAATAAGACACTTGATTAATAGTGTAAATTGTATCTGCCATTTTCCTTGGAATTACCAACAGCGGAGAATTGGATCTATAGCTAAATGCCAACACACGTATTAAAACAAGACCTTTGCAGACATGGAGAAATGTGCTAATTTACCTGCTCCCTTTCAGTAATGGAGAATCCTGATAGGTTGTACTCTTTTACAACAGGAGTCTCCAAACCTGACAATTTTACAACTTATGGACTTCAACTCCCAGAACTCCTCAGCCAGCCATTGAAGTCTACAAGTTTTAAAGTTGCCAAGTTTGGAAACCCCTTGCAACAAAACAATGTATTATTTCTATTTGCCTGATTTCCCAATTTATACTATATTGTGCCTTAATAATCACCATTACTAGTGTGTCAGATCTCTAACCAAGAGAATATTACATTTTAAGCGCAGATGCTAAAAACAATATGGATTTAGAAGAATTAAAATTCACAACAGCGGTATGTCAGTGAAACTGCTGCTTCCCTCAGTTTTCCTCCTCCTGCTCCATCTTACACACATACATTCATCCATACCGCTTATATACCATTCAGGAATTGCACCCCGAAACATCTGATGAAATGAATATGCAAGTTTATTTTATAAACGTATCAGTGTTAAGGGTTGTTACTTTTGCTGCAAACACTAGACATTTCTAATAACCATGCTGTTTAGAAACATCACCTTCACAGTAGAAAAATATTATTACTTACACAGATTGTCTAAACTCCACTGAGCACAGAATCCAACTTGGCGTTTTAAATAGTCTGGATTGTTTGTCCATTTCTCTAACAAAACTAGCTGATCACTGATGCAGGTATCGGAAACTGTCATTTTATTCTCACCTAGAGTTGGAATGGGTTCACAATTATGGGGGGGGAAATCATGATCATTAAAAACCCAGCATTTCCAAGAAGAAAAAAGGCTTTTATCCCCTCCTGTCCCCCGTCCCCCCCCCCCATATTCCCCTTTCTCATACTATATAAATTCCACCATAATCCATTAAAGCTTCAGCAGCCAGTAGCTGCTGGCAGACAGTCAGGGCCAGAGGCCAAGAAAACAACTCCAGCTGTGGTCATCGTCGGGAGATGAATTCAGCTCAGTGGCATCTTGATTTTACTATCCATTTTTTGTTTAGGACACACAAATAGCAATAACACTTAGACTTATATACCGCTTCATAGTGCTTTACAGCCCTCTTTAAGCGGTTTATAGAGTCAGCATTTTGTCCCCAACAATCTGGGTCCTCATTTTACCCACCTCGGAAGGGTGGAAGGCTGAGTTAACCTTCAGCCTGGTGAGATTCGAACTGCTGACAGGCAGCAGGCAGCCTGCAATACTGCATTCTAACTACTGCCAACTATGGATGGATGGATGGATGGGAGGAAGGGAGGGAGGGAGGAAGGGAGGGAGGAAGGAAGGAAGGGCAATAGCAATAGCTCTTAGACTTATCTACTGCTTCACGGTGCACTACAGCCCTCTCTAAGCGGTTTAATAGAGTCAGCCTCTTGCCCCCAACAATCTGGCTCCTCATTTTACCCACCTCGGAAGGATGGAAGGCTGAGTCAACCTTGAGCCTGAGATTCGAACTGCCAAACTGCTGGCAGCTGGTGATTAGCAGAAGTAGCCTGCAGTACTGCATTCTAACCACAGCGCCACTGCAGCTCATGTTTGAACATGTGTGAATGTGTGTTTGAACACAAACAATGCAGGTCAAGCCAGAGGCACATCAGTTCTGTCCCCATTTCTTGACAATGAATTTAGTCCCTTTCAGCTTTGAAATTTGGGGAAGAAGTCCTCAACAAGCACCATCAAGGTCCTCATGGGTGACAGAATTTGTCATGCTTCTCCACCCCTGAAGGCCACACCTAGGGGGTAGCTGAGGATTCAAAGCTTATGCTTGGCAAGCCTTCCTGCTTTCTCTACTGCCATCTCCAGTGGTGTGAAAGGAATAGCAGGAAGGAGATCTTGGCATCCACACAAATTGCTACCTGCTGGTTATTTGCTTAAAACACTGATGCTACCACCGCTCTTGACCACGGCCAGGTAGGAATTTGGAAGAAAAGAATAAATCCAACCCCTGAAGTTTCAAAAAAGCAGACGAGGCCTGGTTCTTTCCCCAAGCCTTTGGGTCAGGGTGAGTGAAGTGGTTTGCCATTGCCTCCTTCCTAGGGCAAGAGAGACTGGCTGGCTCAAGGTCACCCAGCTGGGCTTCATGTGTACTGCAAGTCTAGAACTCACAGCTTCCCATTTTGTAACCCAGTGCTTTAATTACTGCATTGAACTTGTTCTCTGGATGAGCTATAATGGAGTGTATTTTAATTCTGGTTGCATGTTATTGTTTTAATTGGTTTTTAATGGTATATGGTTTTTTTGAATTGTTTTATTTGTATGCGAGCCAAAGTCATGCTGTTTGATTTGGGCAGCCATATAAATGCTCAAAATACTGTAAATATCCCAGATCATAACCCATCCTGGCACCTGTTTTGTCTTTAACTCTGCATTTCAAATGAGCACACTTACTTGTTTGTGCAAACTTCTCCAAGGCTATTAGTGCAAAAAGCATGACAGTTGGATGGGACTGGAACTCCTAAGATAAAGAAGGGAAATTATTGCATTCAATATCCCCCAAAGCTGTCTTCAAAATCAAGCGTTGGTTAGTTTTTCCAACACCCCGGGGGGGGGGGGGAGTTTGTATGAGTAAGAAAAATTACTCTTTAACACAATAAAAATAAAAGAGACCCTTTGAATACAATACAAACTGCTTTCCTACACAAAAGGAAATAAGACTACTATTCTAGTTTAGCAAGTGAAAAAGCCAGAAGTTCTAGCTACAGGATCACCCCTTCCTCTTTCCCACTCAAAAAAGGTTCCTCATCTTCCAAACCATAGTTTCTGCAGAGGTAAGTTACACCACATATAGTTAAGGCGATGGTTTTCCCAGTTGCAATGTATGGTTGTGAAAGTTGGACCATAAGGAAGGCTGAGCGCCTTTGAACTCTGGTGCTGGAGGAGACTCCTGCGAGTCCCTTGGACTGCAAGGCGATCCAACCAGTCAGTCCTAGAGGAGATCAACCCTGACTGCTCCTTAGGCGGCCAGATCCTGAAGATGGAACTCAAATACTTTGGCCACCTAATGAGAAGGAAGGACTCACTGGAGAAGAGCCTAATGCTGGGAAAGATTGAGGGCAAAAGAAGAAGGGGACGACAGAGAACGAGGTGGCTGGATGGAGTCACTGAAGCAGTCGGTTTGAGCTTAAATGGACTCCAGAGGATGGTAGACAGGGCTTAAATGCTCCCGGTTCAGACCAGATCATCCGATCTGGTAACGATGGTGGTGGGTGGTTCGGAGAACCAGTAGCAAAAATCCCTGCCTGCCCCCCCCCCCATGACCAGCTGAGCCACAGGATCATCAGCGGCTTTTTTTTTACTTTTCAAAGCATTTTTTCTACAACCTCTTTGACCGAAAAAATGCTTTTAAAAGTAAAAAAAAAAGCCTCTGATGATCATGCGGCTCAGCTGGAATAGTCAGAGGCTTTTCAAAGCATTTTTTCTGCAACCTCTTGGCTGAAGAGGTGGTTTTAAAAAATGCTTTGAACAGTCTCTGATGAACCCAGCTGAGTTTCCTAATCGGCAGAGGCTTTTCAAAGCATTAGAAAAAATGCTTTGAAAAGTTAAATAAAAAAAAAAGTTCGCCACGCCCACTCAGTCACATTACCCACCACCACCACCAAGCCACGCCCACAGAACCGGTAGTAATAAATTTTACATTTCACCCCGATGCTAGAGGACAGGAAAGCCTGGAGGAGTATTGTCCATGGGGTTGCAATGGGTCAGACACGACTTCGCAACTAACAACAAGTTACACCAAAGGTCCCCAACCTTTCTGGCTTAGTGGCCCGGCAGGGGGGTTGGGGAGAAGGGATGGTTGTTATTGGTAGGAGTGTGCGTGAGCATGCATAGCTCCATTTGTACTCCGACAAATGGAGCTTTGTACGCAAATGCAAGCACCCAACACTCATGCAAGTAAAGCTGTGCACGCACACACGCTTGCCCACTGCTTGCGTGGCCTGGTTCTGAAGGGGGAAGGTTCTGTTCAAGTGCCCACCATTCATGCAAGTGGAGCTGTGTGCACGCACACACACTTGCCTACTGCTCACAACCCGATTTCAAATGGGAGAGGGGCGATACTTCTGTGCGAGTGCCCGACATTTGTGCAAGCGGAGCACATACACTCATTCACTGCTCACAGGACCTGGTTCCAAATGGGCTGCAGTTCTGGAATTGGGGACCCCCAAGTTACACCATCCCATTTGCAGCCTTCACCTCTTTCAGAATGTCAGAACCACCTCAAAACTCCTTCATCCCAATTTGAATTCATGTATTTCTTTGGGGGAAAGTTTAAAGATTAAATGGGGGCCTTAAGGTTTTGATTCCAGGCCCACCTACCCTGATATCATAAGTCACATTTCTGCAGCCTCCAGACAAAGCTGAAAGAGAGACCTTTATCATTTTAAGAAACCCTTCTGAAGCTTTAGTGTGACTAATGACGAGATTCCCACGCTCAAAGAAAATTATACTGCTAAAATGAAGAAAAGTAGGCATGGATTTTATGTAAAATAACAGTGACTTCAATTCTAATACATTACTGTTAAAAGTAAAAAGGCAACTGCTCCTTAAACCAGAATCCTTATATTACCATGCTATACACGACTCTGGGTAATCGATCTTTTTAGTAGCACATACACAATTTACAGCTACTTTCCCTTAAGTTGTCAAGTACATGTTGCCTGACTGTCTTAAAAAGTGAAAAGGTTGTTAAATTTAAATGTTGCTGGTGTTTCTGTATTTCTCTACAGCTGAAATTGGAGTGATTCACAACTTTTATTTATAATTACATATAAAAATTCACCGAAAGCAAAAATAGGGTTGTGGATGAAGTGAGCATGTGTTTTGCCCGAGAAAATATGTTAGTAGTTATATGATTGTTTCATTGAATGATAACATTCAAAATGTCCTATACAGCTCGACCGCTAGTCCATCCAGCTAACAAAAATATTATTAACTGCATTAATAGCAGCTTTTGAAAAGTTTGACAGTAACCATGTACAGACTGGCCCGGAGAGATGTCAGCGTCTTAAGAAAACATGCTAACTTCTGAACTGTGGCTCTTCTCTTCTTCTTTACCAAGACCTGTCTGCTGTGGCCCGCCAGTGGCCTGCGCAGATCGTGGCTGATCCTGACGACGAGGAGGCTGGTGTGGGGTCGCGCCAGCAGCCTGTGCAGCTGGCGCTCGCGTTGGACAGTGAGGAGGCTGAAGAGGATGTGGTGCCAGAGGCAGAGACTCAGCCTGGGCCTTCAGAACCTCCAGAGGCTCGTTCAAGTGGAGAGAGCAAAGTGGAGGAGCCTCTCCTCATTGCTCGGGCACGCAGGGCTGCCAAAAGGCAGGAGTGGCTACTCAGGAGGAGGAGGTCTCCTCAAGAGTAAGGTTTGAGGATAATTGGCCACTCCCTTAGCCTATTTAAGTCTCACGCAGTTAGTAATTTCTTGCTGGAAACAACGTGTAATTATTAAAGAGCATTTTTGAAGAGTGAGTGTCTTATCGTATCTTGTTTTCTGGGCTGGTTGCCAACCTTTGCCGGACTTTGTTTATTCTTGATACGTTATTATTTTGATAAGGACCGTTGGTGTGTGTCACAATCCTTGGGAATCCAGAGCTGGGGCAGAATACTGTCAGCATTCACTGTGCCACTGAAAAACACTATGCTGCAGCTTCCTTTTGTGTGTGTGTGTGTGTGTGACACAAGACTAAATGAGATCAGGCCATAGAACTCCCTTCAAATGTTTACACACACAATACTTAGCATACTGATTTATTTTGGTACTCACCAAGCTCTGCAGTAAGTAGTCCAAGATTCCTTGGCTGAGTAAACCTACACTTGCAGGGCCTGTAAAAACACTAAAAATGAAACACGTGCATCGAAGGTGCTGTTTTACATTGTTTAAGAAGTCTCTTCAGAAAAGTTTAGGATCCCGCACTGCCTTTCCAGTTCTCTTGTTTTACGGAAGGAAGAAGCATGCAGCAAAGAAGATATAGCTGCAAAAATATTTTTGACTAACTTTTCTCTCCCCCCACCCCTTTCATTACTACAGAAGAATACAAGCAACACATAAAGTGATTTACGTAATCTGACACCTCCAGTCTTGTTTGTCCTTCTAAAAAGGTTGATTAAATTCAGTAGTGACATTTTGTTTCCCACCTTCCTTCTGAGAAAACAGACTTCCCCTCTGTAGATATTGCCATATGGGAGTCAGAACAGGAATCTATATGTAAACATCTCACTCCTACCACTCATAAACCACTGTACTACATTCTGGCAAATGGCACCAGGGATTACAAGCTAATTTAAAGAGATTAAAACACTGTCATGCCATTCATGCCATCTGAAGGATGCTCTATGAGCAGATGTCTAATTATAGATAATATATTTATTACAGATTAGGAGAGGGTGAAGCTGTAAAACCTAGAAACAACAGTGATGTGTGGAGAAGTCCTGAAGAACTGAACTGTAACCTCCCCAAAGAGAAATTCCAGAATCCTTACCTGCAAGCTTTTCTGCCAAACAGCCCAGGACCGCAGTGGTATTCCGATGTTTGGCAGGATGACAGGCATCCTGGAGAGCCACTGCGCCATTTAAATTTAATATTTCTGTCAATTTCTGCAATGCATCCTACACAGGAAAAGGAGCAGGCTGTTGAATGTCAGATCACCAAAAGAAACGTTCCATTCCATTCATATCTTAGTACTGTATAAGGTAACCTATCTATACTTATACAGGCACAAACTGAATTTGAAATAACCCTTGATCCTAACAAGTAAGCACTGAAATTGCACCAATAAAATTTATAAAATAAAATAAAAATAATTTAAAAAATGAAGGAGTGAATTAAAAAGAAAACAACAACAATCCTCAAAGGGCAGATTCAATGGACCATTGAATCTTTTTCTGCTTTCTATATTTCTATGAAATAACAAAATTAAGTTTTTTCTTTTGGAGAGACTTTTACTTAAGATGATTTTTCCATACGGATGATAAGGCACCAAACAGTGATGGCGCACAACATTTAACTAGGAGTCACAAGATTGAAGGAAGCTGAGAAACACTATTAAACACTAAATAGTGTTTAGTTCTCACAAAGTGAGAACTAAAAGCCCTATTTTCTGATTGTGCTTCAAGCAAACATAATTAATTTGTATTGTAAAACAAATATAAGTTGTACATCTAAAAGGCACACCTAAGAAAACACGCAAGCCATTCTGAACGATGTCTGTTAACCTTATCCCTATACTGGGTGTCACTGTGGATTGTGGACTGAAGCAAAAGATCAGCAATTTGGAGAACACTGATATACATAACATAATTGCATTATAAGCAGTTAGCAAATGTAACCATTTTGAAGCTGCTTCAAACTTCTCCTGCTTCATATATATATATAGACACAATTTGGGAAATTACATGTTTAAATACGGCATTAGGAATCACATACTGAATTCTAATTATCTAATATTTAGTTTTTTAAATGGTATGCTATTTTTTCAGAGCAGATAACTTTCTAGAGCATTTCATAATAGAATTATCAGCTTTTCAAAGAAAAAAAATACAAAATTGGAAGCAGTTCTTAGATTCATATTATTGGACTGCGAATACTTTTGATATTTTAATATAATGAGAAAAAACAGATATAATGTCTACAGCAATAGACATACAGCAAAAACAACTAAGAATTAACAAGGCACAAATTGTAGATTTTTTAATATGAACAACTAGTGACGATAGATGAATTAAAATGAATAATATAATATAGAACTTGGAAAATTAATTATATAAACAATATCTGTATGTTTAGCACTACTGAGGCCACATGACAATGTGACCTACTATTAAAGATACATATTGTGTTGATTAATATCAAATTGGTTTTGGCAGAACACGATTTGAGTCACTGTTTTTTATTTTTTTCTGAATTTTTATTCAAGTTCTATTTTTGATATAAAACTGACAAACATTTCACATTCAACCACACTGAGGTATTTTATTCATTTGAGACCTGCATTTTTTTAAAAAAAAGTACACTTCTAAAGGATATTAAAATCAAGGAGATTAAAGCAGACTTTTAAAGTGGTTGCTTTAATTTTAAATTTAATCAGGTATTTCATTTGACCAATCTGTATATTTAACTTACTTTGGTTGGTAATGGGCACTCATCCAAGAGTAAAGTTATAACAGCTGGTCCCAAAGGGTCTTCTAATGGAATAACTCTTATTAAGGACTGGACAACTTCCAGCCATCCTTCATCTGTCAACCACCAAAGAATAAAAACAAATATCTTAACTTAAAGGAATAGAGACATATCACTAACCAAAAACAGGATTTCATCAGCATTTGAATAATTCAATGGGACAAATCGTCTCAGACATATGTTAAAAATAAAACGATTGGCTGTTGATCCAGAGTGGAATGGCAGGACAAAATTAGGCCTCTTGTGAGTCAAGACAGACACTCGTAATAACCAAATGGAATGCCAGGGCAAACTTTCACTTGTACAAAATACAACTACACAAGATTGTGGAAACCAGGATGCTTTGGGCAGACGGAACTTGACACTTTCCATAGGTGAAACACACTACGTTGTGGAGCAAAATATTTCCCACTGAAGTCAATGCATCTTATCACATGCAAGACTATTAGTGAGTTTCCAGAATTCCTGCAGAGTCAGATTTTGCTCTCTTTCGTGTGTGTGGGGGAGATGGGGTGATTTATCTCCATTTTCTGCTGGAGCCATCTCATTCGTTACAGGTAGTCCTCGACTTATGTCCATAATTGAGCCCAAAATTTCTGTTGAGACATTTATTAAGTGAGCTTTGCCCCCATTTTATGATTTTTCTAGCCACAGTTGTTAAGTGAATCACTGCAGTTGATAAGTTAGGAACATGGTTCTTACGGTAAGTAAATCTGGCTTCGATATTGACTTTGCTTGTCAGAAGGACACAAAAGGGGGATCACGTGACCTTGGGACAAAACATCGGTCGTAAGTATGAACCAGTTGCCAAGCATCTGGATTTTGATCACGTGACCATGGGGATGCTACAAAGGTGGTAACTGCGCAAAATGGCCATAAGCTGCTGTAACTTTGAACAGTCACTAAATGAGCTGTTGTAAGTTGAGGACTACCTGTTCAGGAGCTCAAGGAGACTTTTACTGTACCCTCTCCTCTTGATTTTTACCCAAAACAATAATCCCATAAGGTAAGTTGGGCCGAGAGAGTGAATTATCCAAAGAAAGCTGAGGGGATTTTGTCCCTTCCCAAAGCCCACAAAAATGGCAACCCTTTGTCCTTGGCAAAGGACAAAACTCAAACACATTGACTCCCCAATGTCATTTTGAAACCCACAATCTCTGTATGGTGTTTTAATGAGAGTTAGATAAAAAAGACATTGCTTCACCCTAAATTGGAGGTAGAAATGCTGGGGGGGGGGGGGGGTACCCAATAGTCATACCCAGATAGACTCTCTTTCTCCAGCAAATCAGAGACAGTCAATCATATTTTCTACAATATGTACAGAAAATTGAGTCATAATGAACTGCAAGTTATAAAAGGGGAACTTTGAAATTCTCATATGCTGTAAAAATGGCTGTAATCACTTTAGTCAGGAACAGTGTTTTAATCTGGCCTACCTCCTAGTTCCTTCTTGAAGGAAAAGGGGAAGAAGAAAAAAAAATAATGATGGAGCTTTTGCAAAACACACAGCAGGATCGAGAAATAATGAAGACTACCCTGGCTTAAACTGCTTTTCTGTTTTCAGCACAATAAGAACAGCTTAAATTTAGAATGGTTACATGCAACACAGGAGATCACAACGGCACTGAGTAAACAAAGCACAGGTAGGTAGTAGGTAAGCCTCAATTTACACCAGTCACTTAGTGACTGAGGTTCAATTAGATCCCCCAAAAGGTATTTATCACCTGGTTCTGAAATTTTCCCCCCACTCACACAAGTGTCCTGCATTTACAGCCATCTGCAGCGTCCTGTGATCACATGACCATTTCTAGTTTTTCCAAAAACACCCCATAACAAGCAATGGGTTCATTTAATGCAGAGGCCTTCAAACTTGGCAGCTTTAAGATTTGTGGACTTCAACTCCCAGAATTCTCCAGCCAGCTATGGCTGGAGAATTCTGGGAGTTGAAGCCCACAAGTATTAAAGCTTCTAGGTTTGAAGGCCTCTGATTTAATGACTAAAGCATTCGCTTAACAACCGCTGCAAAAATGGTCATAAAACTGGGCTGGTCACATGATGGCCTGCTTTATCTGTAACTATTTATGATCACAATGAGAGGCTTCACTGTGGCTGCTAAATCAAGGACTACCTGTATCCAGGTATGGGTTTGTGTAGGTATGTAGGTTTCCCATAAGATATGCTACCAAGCTGCAGAATTTTATGAGCAGCTTCCAGTCTCTCCGACTCATCTTGGAGCCCCAGAATAGAATAATTTAGACTTTTTGTAACTGTGCCAAGCAATCAAATACTTAATATGCACAGCAGCTTGGGGGAAATCTAGAGGTATCCGTACACATTGGAGGTCTTCCCTGCTCCCACAAACCACCTTGGTTTTTAATTACAACTTTCTTTTCCATTTAGATGAAAAGTACGTAGCTGCTCCTTTGGTGATTCTAAAATGAATTACTTGATCGCAATAGAAATAAAATAAGTCAGCTGGCAGGCTGATTTTTTCCAATGGCATAATTCATAAATTTAGCCAGATTAAACAGGTACATTTATAATTATCAAAGAAATAGTTATTTTATTTTACCAAGCCTGCTGTGAGGCAGAGGAATCATTTAAATAATCACATAATAAACAGACACTGCAACTCTGTATTTCTTTCCAGAGTGAAAAGTTTATTTCAGCATAGAACAATTGAAGTGCCACCCAACAGAAAGGAAATACCTGTTTCTGCCATTTCGTGCAAGGTCATCATCGAATAAGGAGGTTCCTGATCACTAAAGGGTGGGGGGGGGGGGGGGGGGGAGAGAAAGTAAAAACCTTGTTAATTATTACCAAGTTTGTACATTTCTACCTGCCCACATTGAATGAAAAATAGTGCAGGTAGTCTGCAATTTACGACCACAATTCAGCTAAGCAAGACAGTCGTTAAATGAATTTTGCCCCATTTTATGACCATTCTTAGCACAATTGTTAAGCGAATCACTGCAGTTGTTAAGTTAGAAACCCCACTGACATGGCTTGTCACAAAATTGCCAAAGGTGATCACATGACCATCCTAAGTACATGCAAGTTGCCAAGCATCCAAATTTTGATCACATGACCACACAGATGCTGCAGTAGTCATAAATGTGAAAAATGATTGTGTCACCTTTTCAGTGCTGGTGTAACTTTGAATGGTCCCTCAATAAATGCTGTAAGTCTACGACTACCTATAACCCTAACTCATGAAAAAGTTCTCTATCTAATCTGTAGAATGGTTATACTCTATTCCAGGGGTCACCAACCTTTCGGACCTCAGGGACCACTAAATTCATAATTTTAAATCCCATGGACCACTAATATGATCTGCCTAATGACCGGCTGGGTGGGCGTGGCTAGATGGTCATGTGACTGGGTGGGCATGGCCAACTTGATGTCACTTGCATCAAGGGGTGCCTCACTGGCCTCTACTCGCCCCTCCCCTCCCAGCTACTCCTTGTCTGCCCGCCCAGGCTCCTTAGGGCCCCAACAGGAAGCAGTTGTTTGAGTGCTTAGCTCCATGAGAAAGAGTTGGCAAAACAGCTCAGTTCACATTGGATCTGACTGAGAAGGAGGCTCAGCAGAAGCACCTCACTGAGGACTGGAGCATAGGCTTTCCAAGCAGAGGGAAGACCTGCGGGAGTGCAAGGCCAGGTATAGGCATCCGGACGCCCAGCAGGCTGAGATGGCCAACCAGTTCCAGGCCATGAGGCAGTTCCACTGGAACAAGGCCCTCTGCTCTTCACCACCAGCGGTACTTCCCTCCAGCCTTCACCCAAAGCCCCACACCAGGAGGCTGAAGCAGACCCCAAGTTGGAATTTCTTCCCCCCTCTGACCCTCACAAAAAGACCCCGAAGGGAGAGACTCTCTGCAGCAACGCAAACGTTCACTGCATGTATCCAGCCCAGGGGCCGTAGTTTGAGGATCCGATTTATGCAATGTAAAAAATGCAAATAATTTTTCTGCGGACCACCAAAATTTTCTCGCAGACCACCAGTGGTCCACGGACCACCAGTTGGTGATCGCTGCTCTACTCTGTTCAACTATCCAACTAATTCATACATCATCCTTTCTTCCAGGAGCTAAAACCAGCAAGTATATCTTTTATCCTTACAATAATTCTGTTAGTCTCTCTCCTACAATGGAGGACTTTTACTACTGCTAGCTTACAAAATAACGTAAGTGCAGGACTTCAGACAGACAGCACAGTTCAACTGTGAGTCTTTAGCACAGCTAACGTGATAGGATTATTTGGGGGATAAAAGGGGGGTAACCTTCTGGATGAACACTTGATTCTATGGAAGGATAACTGGAGCCAAGTGAAATAAATTGCCATTCAAGCTACTGCTGCAGAGACCAGAATAACCATTACAGCTGTTTATCCAAGGATGTGGGGGAAAAAAAGATGGTTTAGTACTATTTTGTGAAACATGACTCTCTTTTTTTCCTCAACAAAAGACCAATGGAAATAGGAACAGAACTAATTAGCCAATGAAGGGGCTTCATAAAGAGCACCAGCGAAATTCAATGCAAGCAAATGTCTGGCATGACATTGATATTCTGCCTGTCTTTAATTATAGAACTCAAAGGAGAATATTGCAGGGCTGCCTGGCTGTTTTACATCCTTATACTAGTAACAGCCAGCATGGTCATCTTTGCTTACAATATCACATGCCTTCCAAACATGCCCAGGGTGCTTCGTTCCTTGCCAGGAAAGACACAAGAGATACAAGAATGGCTGATAAAGAATGATCAACTAAAGAATTATGAGAGCTTTTGACAGCAGCAAAGGTATCCTAGAACAGGAAGGTCCAATCTTGGCAACTTTTAAGACTTGTAGACTTCAACTCCCAGAATTCCCCAGCAAGCCGCAAAAAAAAGGGGGGGGGGGTTGCAACTTGCAACCTTTTTCAAGCTTCCCCATTGACTCGGCTTGTGGGAAGTCAGCAGGGAAGGCGGTGAATGGCAGTTACGTGATCATTGGTAGCATTCAGATGCTACCACTCTCTGAATTGCAACAAGCTAGTTGCCGAGCGTCCCAATCCTAATCACAGGCTCAAACTTTGAGGACTGGTCGTAATTCCCTTAGTTCAGCACTGTTGTAACTTCAAGCGGTACCTGAACAAGTGGTTGTAACCTGAAGGTTACCTGTAATAAGTGACACATGTTCACTTGTTTAAAATCACCTCTTTCATTCTTCCAGCATCCCAAGTAACCTCCATAGCACTCCTTCTACCTTCACCATAACAAGTGAACTATGAGTTGGATGGGCACTGACTAGTAAACCACTGAGTTTCAACTGCTGGGGTGGAACTGAAGTTGGATCTGATCCAACAGCTTAACAACTACAGGTAGTCCTCGACTTACAACAGTTTGCTTAGTGACAGTTCAAAGTTACAACAGTACTGAAAAAAGTGACTTATGACCATTTCCCACACTTATGGCCATTACAGCGTCTCCATGGTCACATGATCAAAATTCTGCTACTTGGTAACTGACTCATATTTATGACGGATGTAGTGTTCCAGGGTTGTGTGATACCCTTTTGCAACCTTCTGACAAGCAAAGTCAATGGGGAAACCAGATTCAATTAATAACTGTGTTACTAACTTAACAACTGCAGCGATTCACATAACAAATGTGGCAAGAAAACTCGTAAAACAGGGCAAAACCCACTTAACAAATTTCTTACTTAGAAACATAAATACTGGGATCAATTGTGGTCGTAAGTTGAGGACTACCTGTACTCATTTAGTATTTTTCCTACAGCTACCAATTAAATGCCAACAATAATTCAGGGAAACAACAGCCGTATTTTGCTCTTTTCTAAATGTCTAGTATTTGTTGTGCATGATTTTACTCTTAGTGATAAGCATGTTATGATAAGAGACACTCAGAAACCAATCCTCCATTATCTACTCTTCTTTTAAAACCCTGAACTGCTTTGCACTCTTCTTTCTCCATCACTTTTCTTTTTTGTAATCTATCTATTACCTCATCTAGAAACCACTGCAATAGTGATGCAGTACAGATTCTGCACAGCTGTGATTTAAAAAATAGTTTTCTTTGTTAAGCTTGTCTTTTGGTGACTGGATATGTATACACCCTATACCTTTTTTGGCAATAAAATGCAATGGTCTCAAATTCCAGAGACAGGAGTCAGATAAAGGTTTCTCCCAAAACTGTCTTCTAAGCAGGCTTTTTCCAATGTTTTCATCTAGTGATTCACTATCAACATCCTGAAAAAGTGGTTTATGGAAATCCTTCATCAGCAATGATCCCAGGAGCATTTACAAGTATTAGCAACACACATTTTTTCCTCTGTCAAAATGTGTGCGCTTTCAAGAACTGTGGAACCAGCTTTAGCCTCTTTCACTACAACTTGTGCGTGTGATTAATGCTTATGAACCACTTTTATATTGTACTAATTCTTCTTAGCTTGATTATGTCACCCTTGGCTCATGAAAGGCTATGAAGTAAAACTAGGGTGTGTTGGGTTAAAAATCTAAAACAAAAGTTATAATCCAGGTAGTGTTAAAACTAAGGCTAGACCAAAAGAAACATAAATATCTTCCTTGTACATTGAACTAGTGTTTCCAAATACTCCAACCAGCATGACCAAAAGGGGCTGATAATATCTAATTCATTCAGTCTTTCCTGAAAAGTTAACAGAAATGTCCAAATTCGATATCCTCAGACACCAAAGACAGGGTTCAAATAAGAGTCTCTCTCCAAAACTACCTTCTTAATAGGTACTTTCCAATGTTATCATCTAATGATTCAGCATCCTGAAAATGTGTCTTAAGGAAGCCACAAACACACCCATTTTTATCCCCATTAAGCCTAGAGCTTCAGCACTCTGATGGTTTCAGAACGCAATTGCAGGATCTGTAGCAGCCAGATTCATTCACTGCCTCATTGCTCTCCAGATACTTACTTGTCTACTAATGTCCGAATTACTGCCAGCGTGTCAAGTACTAAAACATCAACATTATGTTTTTTCCTTCTGGGTTCATGTGGCCCCCGCCCCCGCCGGGGGGGCCGTACTGGGTCCCTCTGATGGCTCCTTGTTTCAGGTACAGGCATTCTGCTGTTCTCTGCCTGGTGATTCCTGGATTCTGCATTATCTTCTGCACTGCTGTCTTCTCGACAAACACAGGAATTGCCCATGCTGCTAACTCCCAAGGTTTGTAGCAAACAGAGAATATGCCGTTCAAAGGTCAGCCGTAAACCTTGGAAAAGGTTTCTGCTTGCATAGAGCACAACCAAAGCAACAACAATCATCTAGACAGTTTTAAAATAAATGTTTTTGGGATGTTGAATTGTAGCCTTTGCATCATACAAGTTTGTAAAAACTGGAACGGGCAGGAAATGGCTGGTTTACTTTTTGACATCATCACTGGTGATACTCATTGGTTATCCAAGAGAGGCCTGCAAAAAAAGAACACCCCCCAATCAATCTAGGTTTAAATTATAACAAAGCAAACAAGCCCCTCACACTCCCGTATTCAAATCATAGACTTTTAACAACAGCATGTCACTGTGGCTTAAACTCACCAGTTACCTTTAACAGAAAATAGAAAAACTGGAATTTGTCCCACCTGCAAACTTCGCCTGTTTATCCCAAAATTTGCTAAAGTCACCAACATGCTGTTTCTTATTATCTATTCTAGGCTCACTTTGTTATTCAGGACTACTTCAAGGACAATAAGATATAACGTACCACAATTTACTTTTTTTCTCTGTAGCATCTCCACATATTAGAAAGCAAGAAGTACATTTCCAGTCTTTGTCTCCTTGCTGCCCATCAAGAATAGATTGATTGGTTCCAAGAAAAGACAAAGGGAGCACCAGTCAATTCAACAGATGACAGGAGGAGCAACTGAGGCCACATAGCTTGGAGTTTCTCTACCCATGACTGTTTTTTGGGGACTGCTTCGAGCATACTTTCTTGAAAACAATGCAAAAGAAGCACACACAGTCTTCTATTTATCTATATCCAGAAAAAGTAATTTGGAAGCCAATGATTTTAGAAAATCCTTCAGTTAACTGTCAGACATGTTTTTTCAGACTTCTAGAGAGGAATATATTCGTCAATCACCCCAAGTCTTCCCAATATAAGGCAACGGACTGTCTACCAAGTAAGACAATGCAACCGTACCAGGAAACACAACAAAACTTTGTCAAACAATTCACTTATAAATCACAAGTAGCAAAGTCATACTTTTAAATAGTAAGTAGAATTCTAGGAATCTTCCAAGGCAATGACAAAAGGTAACTTGTTTCTCTTCTCTATAGAAACTGCAAAAACAACACAAAATCTTGTGGTAATTAAAATGCCACTCTATTTATACAATGTATATGGCCCATTGGTGCAACTGTATGCCTCTGGCTGACTTAAGAATAATTAAAGACTGCAAAAGCATAGGACAATACAGCATAAACACAACAGCTGAAATAAAAAGTGTCCCACTACCAAATTAACAATCATTATTATGCTACAAGTTTTCATATCTATATTCTTTTCACTATTACAAATCTAATACAAATCTTCTACAAACCCTTCAATAGCTGCTTTCATCTCTTTTATGACAGTGTTATGTATTAAATGGACATTAGCAGCTACATACTGAATACAAACCAGTATTAGCACCCAAACTGCTGCCAGAAGCTGATGGACCACAGTATTTTCTTTCCCAGCTCTGTTCTTTTTTTTCTTTACCATTCAAAGGTTGGAACAGACTTCGCAGGATGCATCTTAGGGAAACTTCCTATCCTGAAAATACACTTACAGAAGTCGGGCCCTTTTTAAAAGGATTTTATGAGGGTGCCAATGAAGAATGTGCAATAACACCAGTATGCTGCTTGTTAGAGAACCAACATTAGCCGACCAGGGACTTCAGAAGGCTTCCTAGAGATAATCACCATGCATGGAACAACGGTATCAATGGAAGCTCAGAGCTGAACTATGGATTCCGTGGTGCTTATGGAGCTTGGTGGTTTGTTTGCAGAGGTTTCGGTACCAGAATAGGTAACATTTTCTAGCACTGAAGATATTCTCTGGGTTTGGCTGTTTTCATGCAGACATTTCATGTAGGCAAAGTAGGCAACAACATCAGATGCTAGTTTCAACCCTGAGCTGCAAATAATCTAATTTAATTTAATTTAATTAATTCAATTTATATGCCGCCCCTCTCTGAAGACTCAGGGCGGCTTTCCTTTATTCTACTGAAGATATTACCTAGTCTGGTAAAAAAAAAAAAAAAGTCTGTGAGCAAACCACCTGGCTCAGGCAGCACCAAGGACTTCTTCATGTTCAACAACAATGGTTGGCAGCACCAAATATTTATGAAATGAGACTTGCAAAGAACCACAAGGACTTAAAACTACCAAGTTGCTTTCAGCTGTTGTATCTTACTTGCCATATGTCTTTTTAGCAACATTCGCTAACCAATTGCGTCAGATATAAATTCTTAGAGCAAGAATTCTATTTTTTGAGCGACCCAGACACAAAACTTGTGAATATGGTTCAGGATCTTTTGATATCTAGTACTTTTCTTTATCACAATAAAAACTGCACACCATAGTTCCTATGAGCTAGCTTAATGAACATAAGCATGGAACTGCCATCCTGTATGCAATAAATTTGTTTGTTTGTTTGTTTAATTTGTCGGACAATGTACTCACACAATACATATTTCCTCCTAAACACTGTTTTAATTCACAAATATATTTTCAAAGCTGATGCGTTCATAAGAAATCCAAATGACTGAAAAATGATAGAAATGGTACCAGTCTACTTGTTTCTATAACATGAAATGAAATAATCACTATTTCAGAGATTCTACAATTTTTACAACGTAACCATCAGTGTAGAAAAAAAATCTCGTGCTCTAAATATTCAAGACACCAATCTTGAATATTTCAACCACCAGGTTTATTTCAATTTATTTACTGATTGCCAATATATGAAAACTCAGCTTTCAGATAGCTAACCCAAAAGCTATTAGCAACATTGTGGTGATCCCAGAAATTTTTGTCTCTTGTTTATATCTATGTATGTGAAAAGCTTCCAATATGATAAATTACTGAAGACATGCCTTATCTCACATCATCAAGATTTGCCTTATATTCTAACATTAAATTTGTTTAGTAAATTCATATTCAGTAAATTCCTATTAAAAAAACATTTTCTTACCACAAGTTTGCCCTTCTTGTTTTTGTTAAATTCATTGGTTGTTACAAAACATTCCAGAATCTCTATTTTAATCATGAAGTTGTTTTAACTGCAAGAATACTACAGCCTAAAGTCTGAATGACATTTGGCATTAACCTCAAAACTGCTTTTCAGATTGATAGGCCATTAATGGTGAACATTAATAAGTACGTATAAATAATTAAGTGTTCATCTCTTACTGGCCATTACGCCATCTACAATCAAAGCTTGAAGTTTGTCAAAGTGCAAAATAAATATATCAACACACACATTTCTGCTAATAGCTTGGTCCTAATCCAACCTGAAATAGCAAGATATTCAAGAACAGGTTACATCAAGCATTCTGACAGCAAGGTTCATAAGAGAATACTGTACCCAACACTTTCCAAGAACCATCAAAACAAAACACACAATTAATATATTCACATTCATTCCAGTTTCCATCATGATACATAAAGGGATAATAAGGAGAATATGGCATTTTTTGAAATTAGGTTGGGGAAAAAAGATTTTATGAGCTACAACTGTACTATTTTTAAGCATCTGCATCAGGGGTGAAATTCAGCACGTTCTGACAGGTTCTGGAGAACCAGTAGCAGAAATTTTGAGTAGTTCAGAGAACCGGCAAATACCACTTGTGGTTGGCCCTAGAGTGGGGTGGGAATGGAGATTTTGCAATATTCTTCCCCTGGCACACCTACCAAGCCACACCCACCAAGCCATGCCCACCGAACCGGTAGTAAAAAAAAATTGAATTCCACCACTGATCTGCATGACTGATTTTCTAGGCATATTTGAACAACTAAAGTCAATGAAATGTTTTTCAACTGTTATCAAACGTGAAAAGTTTGCTTAACCATAGTTTATTGAACAGGCCACAATTGGCTGTGTTCTCACCACAGAGGAAACCAAACAAATTGATTATGGTTTAATTAATTTATAGTCTCCTATAATGCAACACCTGAAAACAGTTGGACGGACCAGGAACCAGTCTTTTGAACAATAACTTACTCCACATCAGAATATGGATATCAATTTTATCCATAAAATTGCTCCAAACAAAAGCCTGTATTCTCCCATAAGCAGCTTTGTTTTTTTTCCTCCTGAACCCTTGTTTTTAAGACACATTTTGCTCTGTTGAACAGTTGCATGCATCAGCCACAGAACTACGTGGCTCATAGTTCATCATACTATGCTGACTGGGATAAAATGATGCATTCCCACCCTTTTCCTTCTAGTAATTAAAAACTACACAGCTCCACAGGCTATGAAATTGTATATACAAAGAGTCACTGTTTGAGGGAGATGGGAGATACATAAATGTGAAAAATAAAAAATATACACTATAAAGTTTGTAAGATTTTAAATGCTGAACCAAGACCACTCAGCTACCCTGAGCCTATTGAAAAAAGCTGTAGATCTTTAACTATTTTATTTCTTTCAGCTACTACTGGAAAAGTCCTGTAGAAATATAGAACTGTTGGAAGAAACATCTTTCTGGGTTCTGCTCCAAGTGGGGAAAAAGACACTGGAAACATGGAGACTGCTTGGAAAGATGGTTTAATGGTGGACAGGATCACATAGTTTGAGTTCCTGAACAGGAAAAGGGCAGATTATCTCTGGCTTTGAACTTCCTGGGGCCCAGAAAAAGTATCCTGATTGGTTGTCAGACTCCCAGGGGGTGGGGGTCTTAGCTAGCCTTGCTGGCTGATGTAATCTTCCCAGGTGCCATGTGGTGAATTTCTGTCTAGATGGGTCCCATTGTGTTAGTTTCTGTTGCTATTGTGTTGCAAATGTCCTTTGACAAAGGATTGGGTTTCTGCCTCTGGCCCATTAACAAAGGGTGGGGGGCAGGAAGATGGGAGCTGCTTTGTCTGTAAAACATGCTTCTCCATTTCTCATCCAGGGAAACATAATATTCTGCCTTTTTAATATTTCCTAAAATATTTCATTCTTCTAGGAAAGGGGTGGGTGCTATCTTCCTACAGAACAGCAGCCATGCCTTACGAGAGTCAAAGATAAGAGAATACTAATTCGAGATCTGATTTATAAGAATATTCATTTGAGTCCTATATAGTTTTTCAACATCACTTCTTTTTCTTTTCTATAATCTTCAGCTCCTGATGAGAGCATCCATGCATTTGGAATAGGTTGCCATAATGTTCTCATAGGATGTTTTTCAATTTACCAATTTAGCTAATAGTCTGGGAATTCCAAGATGATTTTCCTATCCAAAAAAAGCAGCTCAATTAATTTGTATCACAAAAAAGCAATCCAGGAGAATTCCAGAATTGTTTCCATGCTGTCATTGTGTAGTTAAACTATGCTCTGTTCTCTGCCCAGTTTCTTATGAGAAAATGTGTGGGAAGAATGTTTGGAATGCCATAAAAATTTCTCAGACAGGTGAAATGTGTCTCAGGGTACTGAGCAGCAAACCTCACATCACATTCAAATGAAATGAAAATACAGAACACCCAACTTGAAGGGCAGTTTTAATTCTCTTCATGCCAAGAACCGGCCCATGATGCCTCTGCTGGCCAAAACGGGCCGCAAGGCCTCTATGTGGCCTGTTTTTGGCTGGCAGAGCGCTTTTGGAGGCTGGGGAGTATTGTGGAAAGAAAGAAGAGAAAGGAGCAAGCTCATCTTGAGCTTGTGTCAAACACCATGATCATGACCACGCCCACCTCCCCTTCCCCCTGGCCCTTCAAAGGCAAAGATACCCCTGATGAGGCCCTCAATTAAATTGAGTTTAACACCTCCTGATATAGTGTCCTGCTTGAGCAGGGACTAGAAGACCCCCCAGGTCCCTTCCAACTCTTTTATTCTGTTGAATTATTTTAAATATTCTGAGATCCTAGTCAACTCTGCTTTGTTAAATTCATAATGGCTAAGCGAACAGTGTGAACCAATTCTATGTGTAAAACCAGTTCTAGGTGAGGAACATTTTAAAAAATTCAGGGAAAAAAAGGAATCTCACTTAGGTGCATGCAAAACATTTAATGGTCAAAATATTCTGATTTCAAAACAGGCTGTTTCAAGAATTCAGATACTGGAAGTAATGCGATTTCAAAATAAAGTGTTGCAACCTCCATTTTGAGATTAATTACACAGTAACTTATCCTTTTAAATAGTTTCAATGTTTAAAAAAATCCTTTTAATTTATTGTCGATTTTTCTGCAGACATGAGAAGACCTGTAACTATTCAGAACAACCATTTTATTTGCAGGTGATTTTATTTTTCTGCCCAACTGATAAGCACAAATTGCAAGAAAACCTTGAAGGACACTTCTGCTAGCCTTAAGTAAACCAATTAAAGCAGCTATCTAGGAATGTGCAGTATTTCATATCTGAAGCCAAAAAAGTGTTCCAAGTAAATGTGGGCATGTTGTTGGTGTTTCCTTAACTCAAGTGCTTGTTTTCTTGGGAGCCAGCTTCTCTAAGGAGGCACTAACATCTTGACTTGGGATCCAAAGGGTCACATACTCCTAGAGATCCCCAAAATATCAGAGCAATAGAGTCAGAAAAGAGATAAATCATTATATAGGAAGTAAAGATAAGCTTTTAAAAGGAATAGACAGAAAATCCACAATTTCTGTAACATTCTTATGCAAATAAATAATTTTTGGTGAGTTCTTTCTCTTTAGCATACTACTGGGAAGCGGTGATTATAACAAAAAAGGAAAAAGAGAGGTATCCCAAAAGAAAAGATGTCCTCACCCACTGCTTGCTCTGACCATTAGCATCACATAGCCCTCAAAGATGACTGAAGGAATGCTGCTTAAAATAATTCAAGAAAAGATCTGGAATATGCAATTTAACATTACGTGGCGCTTACTCCTTCATTTTGATCAGAGGTAAATCCAGGGCAGAACTCAAGAAAAGAAGCAACAGACAACCTCTCCCAAGAGATGGATCATTTTACTGCTTTGAAAATGACTCAGTAATGCAAATAGGTCAGAATTATCTATATCCTGAGGAAGCCTACAATACTAGAAAAACACACAGCGTTAACCGCTGAAGCACACAGAGGCAGCTATTTCACGGAGTTCATACTTTGGGCTTTTAATAATCTCTCTTTCCTTACTTATCAGCAGCACATGTGATTTGGGCATTACTGGATTTAAGAAAGACGAAATAGCTGCCAATCTCCAAGAAACTCCAGTTTGTGATAAAAAATAAAATACTGAGCAAAGTCTGACATCCTCAACCATTCCACTTCTGTCTATTTTTCTTTTTTTTTCTTTTCTTTCTTTCTTTCTTTTTTTGGGGGGGAATTAACATTCAGTTATTCCCAACAGACATTTATCTCCAGTGAAACTTTCTTTCCCTCTGGCTCTCCTTTCAGTACAATATCTCTTTCTTCACATCGTTTCAGTTTTTCCTAGTTTCCAAACCTTTGACTCATAGAAATGCATTTCCTCCTTCCCAGGATAAGGATAGGTTCACATTCAAGGTTGTACTGAGTACAGGTTCATAGGCACCTTAGCTACGGGGCTTCACGGTGAACTATTATGCTGCCAATGGAACTATATTGTGCATTTAAGCACAGACCAAGAGAATAGCATGCAGGTAACTCTTGACTTACAACCATAACTGAGTCCACGATTTCAGTCCTAAGGCGGGCCACCAATTTTACTCTGACCAATTTTACAATCTTTTTTTGTGGTGGTTCTCAAGTGAATGCCACCATTGTGAACTCATTTGTTGCTACTCTTTAGCAACTACTGGCAAAAATGGTGATTTATGCCGGTTTTGATAGCTTTCAGCAAAAACAGCATAAATTGCAGTCATGTGACCCTGTAAGATTGCAAATGGTAGTAAATGGGGGCTGGTTGCTGAGTGCCCAAAACGCAGTCATGTGACTGGAGGGGACACACACACACACACACACACACACACACACACACACACTGAATCCTCCCTCAGATCTATTGTAACTTCAAACAGTCACTAAGTGGCCAGTCATTAAGTCTAAGGACTATCTGTATTGCCTCTCTTGTATTTTCTCTTTAGTTCCACTTATGAAAGGACAAAAGAAAATTAAGGCAAGGCAAGGAGGTGGTAGTAGAGAAGAGGAATATAATGGAAGTGAGTAGGAAATTGCATTCACTGAAGATTTAGTGATGCCCACAGACAGTATTGGGAGGCAAAGCAGAACAAATCAATAAAGGGGAAAAGTCTATTTAAAAAAAATAATAATAAAGATGCCCGGAACTGATTCCCGAGAATAGAAAGAAAACTACATCACCCTAATAAAATTTAAGCCACTGGCGTAGTGCACTTTAAAAATCTTACCAAGGATATTTATTTTGGCAAACCAGAGCACCAGACTCCAGAGTCTTGCATGTGAATGGCTGTTTTGTGCAAAATGCCAGGTTTTTTTCTCCCCCCTCCACTTCTCCCTTCTTTGATAATCTGCATGACATGAATATGTATGAATGCATTTAAATTATTTACACAGCTACCACCACCACCTTAAAAATCACTCAGGGCAATTTGCTACCCCCGACCGAAACAGTACAAACCAGTGAGTGAGTGTGTGTGTGTGTGTGTATACCTACCTACCTACATACAAACACACACACAGGTATATATAATACATTATATATATATATATATATATATATATAATGTATTATATATATAAAAGCAAACTGAAGACAGAAAACTGGGATTGCAAACAGCCTATATGCCTCCCTTTCTACTGAATTGGAGGCAGCTGATAAATAAACACCATGTTTTCCCGAAAATAAGACCCTGTCTTATATTTTTTTGAACCCCAAAATAAGCGCTTGGCCTTATTTTTGGGGAGGTCTTATTATTTTGGGGCACATGGAGCAAGATGAGGCTCCTCTTGCCGTCTCACCTGATTTCCAGCTCTCTCTCTAACCCTAAGCTGAGGAAATGGTGGGGACCGGCTGTGCATGCGGTTAAATATTTTAGGTTGGCGGGGGGCGGGTTATTTTAGCAAAGCCCGATGGGGGTTTATTATGAGGGGAGGTCTTATTTTTGAGGAAACCGTTTCCTCAAAAATAAGACCTCATAATAAACCCCCATCAAGCTATAACTGAGATCTTTTGGAACCACTACTGAGTGAAATCACAATTCACTACATTCTGGGTGAAATTGTGATTTCACTCAGTAGTGGTTCCAAAAGATCTCAGTTATGTAGGAAAAACCTGGCTTAAAAAGAAGAACACACATTAACCTACAAAAATAAGAAAATAGATACACACACACACACACACACTTTATATATATAAAAAGACGTTTTAAATCCATACTGGCTGAAAGGTAGATTTTGCCCATCTATCTGCATCCTTCCAAAGGCGGCCAGGGGTTCAAAATCCATGCATAAGTAACCCAGATACATATGCACACATACACACACCCTACCACCACCATTGCACCCCACATGCAAACCTCCAAATCTCCTCTGCCTGGATTGGTGGGCACTGCAGAGGTCGGCCAAACGCACCCCTACACACACCACACACACACGCATCTTTTGCACGTGTGTGTAAATGCCGTACAGAGAGAGCCAGCCTGCAGAGTCCTCCTCCTCTTCTTCTTCTTCTTCTGCGGAGAGCAGGGGACCCCTCCGGGAAGCGTGTGCAAAGCGCAACCAGCGCTGCTTACAAGGAACAATGAAGCCCGCGGCGACACGGGTCTGCACGGAACGTGTGAACTGGGGAAATGGGGGGAGGGGGGAGCGGCGTATCAGCTCCTTCCCAAAGGGTCGCGCGCGAGGTTAGCCGGGCGCGCCTCCTTACCTCCCCGGAGGGTTCGCCCAGACTAAGAAGACGCCGCCTCAGGCAGGCAGGCGGGCGGGCGGGCGGACGGTTCCTCCCCTCACTCGACGCCGCGGCGTTTTTCCCTCCTCACCAGCCGCTCGGCGGGGCTCTCCCGTAAGGCGAGGCCCGGCGTCCAAGGGATGAGGAGGATGGAGCCCCGAGTTACTTTCACCTCAGGGAAGCGACAACCCTCCGGTCTCTTCGCGCCATCGATTCTCCTCAGCAGCGGCCAGGCGGAAAGGCCCGGCGCGCCCGCCTTCAGCGCGCGCCTGCGCACGAGCGAGCCAGAGAGAGAGAGAGAGAGAGAGAGAGAGAGAGAGAGAGAGAGAGAGAAATGAGTGCCCAGGAGGGGGGCGGGGCCGGCCCCGCCCACTCCTCAGCGCCGCATCTCCGAGCAACCGAGCCGCGCCCCTTTCCTCTCTCTCTCTCTCTCAGTCACTCTTACACTCTCTCTGCCGCGCCCACTCTATAAACTATAAGGAGGCCGAACCAATCACTCCTCTCTTTCATTTGATTGACGGGTTCTGGAGAGGGAGGGCAGGGAAAGAAGGCAACACTTTCTGTGCCTTGGAGAGGCGGGGGGTGTTGACAGGACGTAACCCCGCCCCCTTGCCACGGATCCTTGTTTTCTCATTGGCCGGCCGGCCTCCAAGGCTTGGATTGGGATTCGTTGAGCGGGCGGAAGAGGCGGGGCGGAAGTGCGGAAGGGTCGGGGAGGCGTGTCCTCGAGGGAAGCCGGGCCTCTAGGCCGCGAGGTGGGTTTGAGGGAAGGGAGCGAGTCGCCTGAGGGGTTCCATGGCGGTGAGGTGGGTCTTTCTTGAGGGGGCGTCCTTTGATGACCTGAGAGCCGGGGGGGGCGGGCTGGGCTTCTGAGGAGAGGAGCGGGGAAGGGGTCGCGTGAGGAGAAGGCGGGGCAAAGGTGATCCGGTTCTGTCCGTGAGGGACAAAAAAAAAACCCCGGTTTCGAATCGACCTTTTTTGCGAAACTCTCCCGCTTCGCTGTTTTGCTGGAGATTTTGCTGAGGATCCGGCGACAGACCAGCTTAATTCATTATTAGGATGACGTTTACCCGTCCGTCATGCAAAACGTAGCCTTCCCGATATGGTTCCCGCTCCCATCATCCACAGCCACACGGGCTTGATGGAGGCTACCGGAGTGGGGTGTCTCTCGAGGGTCCATACTCCAGAACCCCTCGGGGTTCCTTATTAAACGACCTTGAGCACAGCCAGGCTAGGAAAATCAATAGGAAGGGAGACCACCAGGAAAGATTTCAGGGGGGAGAGCCATTCAGGACAGGTAGTCCTCGACTTACAACCGTTCAAAGTTGCAAAAAAAAAAAGAAAGAGAGACTTAGGACCGTATTTCCCGCTTAACGACCGTTGCTGCATCCATCCCCCCACGATCGAAATTCAGACACATGACAATTGACTCATATTTACGACGGTTGCATTGTCCTGGCATTGTCGGGTCCCTATTAGCGACCTTCTGCCAAGCAAAGTCAATGGGGAAGCTGGATTCACTTAACAACCAGGTTACTAACTTTTTTTTTTATTGAAAAAGTTTTACAATACAATTTTTATCCCCTTTTCCCCCCACCAATCCCCCAACCCATCTACCACCCCCTCCCTTTCCCTCCCTCCCTTCCCCACCCCCCACCCACCCCCCGCTTCCTTTACTAGCAAGACATCAATCTTATATATCAGTCACTATTAAACAAAAGCATATAGGTGAGATCCAGATAAGATATTACATGTTTTAGCATTGAATAAAATAAAATTAATCTAAAATATATACTAAACATAAATCTTATATAATCACTTATCGAATACTTCTAACATTATATTTTACCCCCTAAGTCAAATATATACTAACCATGAATCACTTATAAAAAACTTTAAAAAATATTCTTAAAACCTTTCTAGACAGCAGTATAACAAATGTATGTAAACTTATTTTTTAACATAATTTTTCTAAATAATAATATAGTAAGTATATATAACGTAAGTTTTCTGGATAACAGTATAATTTCAAATATTCAATAAAACAATTAAAATAATTATAAACCATATGTAAAAAGACTTAACTAATATTCTTAAAACTTTTCTAGACAAAAGTATAAAATGTGTATAAACTTGTTTTAAGTATAATTTTTCTAAATAATGATATATAAATATATATATATAACATAATAAGTTTTCTAAATAAAATAACCAGGTTACTAACTTAATAAGCTGCAGTGATCCGCTTCAGCACTGTGGCTAGAAAGGTGGTACAATGGGGCAAGATTCACTGAACAAATGTTTTGGTTAGCAACAGGCATTTTGGGCATCAGTTGTGGTCGTAAGTCAAGGACTACCGGTACTTGCATTGTTGCTGACAAAACAACCTGACCTTCGCTGATGTATTGAAGGGCCAGGCTAAGCCTTCCAAATTGCTCGGCCTGATCTGTTTTCTTTGCCCCTCCTACATTGTAATGAGCCGTATTGTTATGTGCCACATATGCACGACACCCATCTGGACTTCTCTATTAGCTTTTTAAACTTCTGCACAGTGAGAAAATCCAAATTTTTTTACTACCGGTTCTGTGGGCATGGCTTGGTGGGCATGGCAGGGGAAGGATACTGCAAAATCCCCATTCCCTCCCCCACTCCTGAGGGAAGAATATTGCAAAAGCTCCATTCCCACCCCATTCCTGGGGCCAGCCAGAGGTGGTATTTGATGGTTCTCCGAACTACTCACAATTTCCACTACCGGTTCTCCAGAACCTGCTGGATTTCACCCCCTGCTTCTGCAGTTTGGGGACATTTTTTCAGAAATAAAAATCCCATCCGCAATACAGGTAATCCTTGATTTACAACCATTCATTTAGTGTCCTTTCAAAAGTTATAACAACATGAAGGGAAATGACTTATAACCACTGCAGCATCCTTGGGGTTATGTAATCAAAACTTGGACCCTTTGGAAGTGGTGTGTATTTATGACAGTTGCACTCTCCTGGGATCAGGTAACATTCCCAGCTGGCTTCCGATAAGCAAAAGTCAGTGGGGGAAGTTGGATTCACTTAACAACTGCAGTAATTTGCTTAACTGTGGAAAAAATGTCATAAAATGGGGCATGTCATCTAGCGAACAGTCTTGTTTAGCCACAGAAATTTTGGGGGGTCATTAATCAAGCACCACCTGTACTGCCCAGGTAGTAAACCCTCTCAAAACATGGGTTTTTATTCATTTATATTAAATAGTATCCCTCTCACAGCTGCCACCCTCATGGTTCTGTGTCAATTAATTTAAAAGTTCCAGGAAAGAGCTGTGATTAAATTTAATTCTTCTGAATTTGTACGTTGAGACTTGGTTTAATAGAGGGAAATAGTGAAGAAATACAGCTGAAGAAATAGTGTGTGTTGCTGCCTCCTTTTCGTTTCTAGTGTTAAATCTGTATAATCCTAAATTTTATGAGTGATAGGGCAGAAATAATTGCATTCTTTGTCTCACCATTTTTTTTTCACCCAGACCTTCTCGAGCATAAAAATATCTTTGCTTGAAATCATTTATAGTTTGTTGAGGATTCAAGTGGATCCAACCTTCCTTTTTCTAACAGGGCCAGTCATTGTTTATTTTGGAAGGTCTTTACCCCTAGTCAATGAAAGAACCTTAAAAGTCAAATTTGGTCAGTGGAAAATCTGTTTTTCAAATGCTAAAAGGAGATTGAAGAAAGGAGAAAATTATGTTGATTCTTTGATTCAAATATCTTTACAATTTTTTTTTAGTTGATGGGCATCTGACATGTCCTTTGTGTTCTCGGCTTCCTTTATCTGTTTGTTGGGCAAATGATCACACTTCCAAAGTGCTAGACCTGTATTATTAAGTCAAGATACAAGGCAAAAATTGCATTATTGACTATTCTAGGCTAGAAAGCACAGCTTATAGTTACAGGCCTGGTTCTAACCCTTTTCTCTGCATAGGCTGCTCCAGAATGGAAGGTGGAGAAAGCAGCGCGGACCTTGTAATTAACAAAAGATTTGTCTCAGAAGCTGAGTTAGAAGAACGACGCAAGCGAAGACAGGAGGAATGGGAGAAGGTTCGGAAACCTGAAGACCCCAAAGGTATTTGGCTGTCAATTGGGGGATTATCTAAAGAGTCACAATCTCAAGAGGTTCAGTGTGGATCTAAAGAGCATTCAACCAAGTACTGGCTCATGGACATGCATTGCAACCTATTTGAGCAAAGTTATAAGTAATAACCAAGATGAAACTAATAGACCAATTTGATGTCATCCTGAAAATATTCCTAGCTATTATTTAACTGGAAAAAGAAGCTAAGGAAGAAAGTTTGTATAGTAATATAGAACAGATAACAGTGTTCCAATATTTGAGGGGCTGCCACAAAGAAGAGAGGGTCAGCTTATTCTCCAAAGTACCAGAAGGCAAGGCAAGAAACAACGGATGGAAACTAATCAAGAAGAGAAACAATCTAGAACTAAGGAGAAATTTCCTAACAGTGAGAACAATTAACCAGTGGAACAAATTGCCTTCAGAAGTTGTGGGTGCTCCATCACTGGTGGCTTTTAAGAAGAGACTGGACAGCCACTTGTCTGGAATAGTATAGGGTCTCTGTTTGAGCAAGGGCTGGACTAGAAGACCTCCAAAGTCCATTCCAACTCATTATTCTAATTTTCCTCAGCATACCAGTATTAGGAAGAGGACAATTCACCTATTCGGCTATTAGTTTTTATCATTTTTTAGTACTTCTGTGGTTTTTTTAAACATGGGAAACAAGTCAAGATATGCCAGGATAGAGGGAGGCTAATGTGTTTCCTGAAGCTCCTCGCAAATTATAACAAAGACCTGAGTTGGGAACTTTTTGATCTACAGCTCATTATCTCAGCCACTGTATTGCAGTGTCTCATCAAGCTAATGTTTAATAACTCTATTACCTGTGCAACAGAGTGTTACATTAAAGCTACTGTGACTTTACAGCCTATCATCTGTCGCTTTTGTAGAAAGTGTGCATTAATTTCACCAATCACAATTTAAACTCCTCAATCATGCATGGAATCAACAGGTTAAAGTTTACAGATAATCAGTTATTTTCTGTTCCCAACATAAAAATGACTAGTGGGATGTGCTTTAAAGCCAGAAGCCTGGTTACTTCTTGTGGTTGATTAACTCGATGGATGGAGTAAATTTTCTGTTAGAGCAATTCCTGAATTCTGACCGACAAATCTGTTTCTCCTTCTCCTAGAATGTCCCGAAGAAGTGTATGACCCCCGATCTCTCTATGAAAGGCTTCAGGAACAGAAGGACAAGAAGCAGCAGGAGTTTGAGGAACAGTTCAAATTCAGTAAGTTTCACTTAGCGTCCCTGAAATTCAGTCACACAAAGATTCACCCCTTGTTTTTTCTTTCTTGTCTTCCTGGAATGGTATCCTTAAGAAGAGAACTGTCTCTCTTGAAATGCTTCCTTGTGGAGAAGGCTTTGCCATCCTCTTACAGTTGTGCCAAGGTAACACAGCTGGCCTTTTGGCTACTGCTGGAATCCGGAAACCAGTCTGCCCACTTCTGCAGAGGAAAGGGAAAAGCATTGAAGTGTGAAGCTTGGCAGAGCTGCCAACTTTTCTTCTTCGCTTCAAAAGTTGCAGGTTTAGTCTACCTTCCTACGTCCATAGACAATGGGGAAATGACCTCAAGAGGAAATCATTTGTGTGTTATCTTTCCATCTGGTACCACTTGTTGTTAACTTCCTGATCTTTCTTGCCTATGTGAAGCTTTATGTTGGGGTGCAGCTTTAGGACTTGTGGACTTCAACTTCCAGAATTCCCCAATGTTGTGGCCCCGTCCTCTGAGCCTATCCCATTGGAGGAAGGAAGCTCTGAGCAGGAGGAAGAGGAGCCAGCCAGATCTCCCAGCCCCCCCCCCCTCTGGCACCGTCTCAGGTGCCAGCTGAAAGAGAGCCAAGTAGTGGGGAAACAGGTGTCTCAGATGAGAGTGAGGGAGAGACGTCATTCCTGGACGCACGCCAAAGAAGGCGAGATAAACGCTTACAGCAGCTGCGGAGACGCATGAGGGAATAGACCTGAGTCACTGGACTGGAGTCACAGGATCAATGAGTCACTGGACCACACCCAGAGCCTATATAAGACAGGAGGGTGGTTCATGATCTCTGTGACGAACAAAAATGCAATCTAGTAGTCTTTGGAGCTAAAAGAACGGATTTTGGCAAAGCTACGTAGGTGATTTTCTTTTTGTGAACTATTAAAGCCCTTGGCAGACGGTGTGCATATCGCTGCCAAGTTTGAGATAAGAACTGTGGAGTGTGCCAAGTGCTTCTTAACCCTCGACTGGCTGTGTTTTTGTGGGTCTCTGTAGGGGGGGACAGATCACCCAACCCGCCAGGGAGACGTGAAGTCCACCTACCTTAAAGTTGCTAAGTTTGACAAACGCTGCCTTAGAGCAGCCCCATGATCTTCAGAAAAGAGGTGCAGCTGCTTTGAAGCATTAACACATAGATGTTATGTTTGCACTCCTGCATGTTCAGAAACCTCTTTTGATGCTTGAATATGAGGTGTTCTCCAATCCTTCAACTCAGTATTATCTCAGTGTGGCCACTGTATCCAATTAGTCAACTCCCTAGCTCAGTATTCCACAGTCTTGGCTGGGGAATTCAAGCCCACACAAGTTGCTAAAGTTAAGAAACACAGTTCTATCTTGTTTACGCTGGCTGGCAACAGCCTTTCAGATAAGGATCATCCGGACAATTGTGAGATGCAACATCCTTAGACTGACCCATTCTCAATGGCCTTTCCTTCATTCTGTCATGGAATCATTGGCTTTTGGAAAGGAGTGGTTGTACATTGTGCTGAGCCACAATTGTCTTGGCTTCGGTTGAAAGAGTCCGTTGGTGCATTTTCAGTAATTGGTTTTGTCTGCCTCTTGTGCTTCTTCATCGCTACCTTTCTTTATTCTATTTTGTTATCTTGATGTGTAAAAGCATCACCCGGTCTGCAGATATAGGCTCTTTTTCAGGGCTAAGTGGTTTGCCGACTCTGAGTAGAATTCCGTATAGTTAACACTAACAGTAAAACATACTGCTTTGTTAATGTTTCTGGTTCTTAAGATTATAAAGATGCATGGGAACAATTTTACTTAGCCTTTGGGTTAAGATCAAGCATTGTATCTTCAGTGGCCCTTGATCTCAGAACCCGGATTATTGAACGAACCTCCAGATTCCATAGTGAGAAATTTTAGTTCAGAGTGGCACTCTTTTTTCTACAGTTACATTTTCTATTTCTGCTTTCTGATGGGTTCACACATTGTGGCAAGTGGTAAAGGTGGTTTGATTTTGCCTTAGCATGTTGCATTATCCCAGCCATTGGGTTTTATAAATGAAGGTTTCTGATTTTTATGCTACGCGTAAGCCAAGGCACTGCAAGCTAGTTCATCAAATTACGCTTAAAGGTTTGGCAGCCCAGGCCCTACTATGATGAAACCTGTTTCTGGGCTGCTTCAGATTGGCGGTGGGATATATAGGTAAGTGCTCCTCAGGCCAAAAAAAATAAATAAATTCCTGTCTAGGAAGCTATAGTCTTATAAAAGAAGGCTGTATGAACTTTCACATTCTTGGGAAATGTGGATCTTGAAAGCAGATTAAATGGCAGCAAAACAGGTAAATATGAATGTGTATTTATTGTGATAGCATCAGCCAGGATGGTGGTTCAGCCTTTTTATCAATAATCTTCAGTAAAAGCTTGAATGGTGGAAGGAGGGGGGCCTGCAGGAACCAAAAGTCCATTAAAGCCGATCGATGACATTTCCATAATTAATGCAGTTCCATAGTAGGACAAGTAAATTTACATAAATGATATAAGATACATCAATTGTCTGGAGTTCTTCAGAAACAGCGTTTGTAAGCGTTTGAGATGAGGTCCAAACTCAAATGTGGCCCATCGCATCTAAATGGGAGGTCCATCCAACAGGCTGCCCCATATCTTCCTGACTGATGGAATTTAAAAAAAAACCATGCTAAAATAAGATTGCAGAGATGCTGTATCCAAATTTGTGGGTTTATCGCAATCTTAGCTTGTTCTCTACAGAAAATATGGTCAGGGGCCTGGATGAAGACGAATCCAAGTTCCTCGATGAAGTTTCTCGGCAGCAAGTCCTGATAGAAAAGCAGCGTCACGAAGAAGACCTCAAGGAACTGAACGAGTACCGGATATCCTTGGCCCTGAAGTGGGGAGGGGTGTCCTTCTTCCTCTTGGGGGGGGAGGTGGTGGTAGTTCAGAAGCAGCCGTCAGCGTGTTTCTGGGAAGCCTTGTTCTTCTCTTTGAACTATTTGGAGGTCTTCTCTTTGAACTGTTCTTCTCTTTGAACTGTTTGGAGTGTTAAATTCTTCTAAGACAGGTGCCAAGTTTACATTATTGGTGTGCAAGGCATTTCAACTATTCCTCAATTTACCACCAGAATAGAGCCAAAAAAATTTTATGTGGCTAAGCGACTTTTTGTATTAAGTGAGTTTTGCCCCATTTTATGACCTTTCTTGCCACAGTTGTTAAGTGAACCCTTGTGGTTATTAAGTCAGTAACCCAGTTGTTAAATGAATCTGGCTTCCCCACTGGCTTCGATTGTCAGAAGGTCGCAAAAGGGGAACCGGATGACCCCGGGACACTGCAACCGTCATAAATATGAGTCAATTGCCAAGTGTCCCAATTTTGATCACGTGACCTTGGGGATGCTGCAACAGTCCTAAGTGTGTAAAACGGTCATAAATCACTTTTTTTAGTGCTGTTGTAACTTTCAACGGTCACTAAATGAGTGGCTTTAATAGTTTAGTCGGGGTGAATAAGCGTCACTGCTGTGCCATGATGTGTCAAACTTATAAATGGTTTTGCTGCTTTAAATCTTTGGTCTGAGGCAGTCAATACAATTTGATTTGAAAAGTAGACTGTAATGATAGCCATACATTTATATTCTTAACTATTGCCACTTATACAGTTTTAGAGTCTATTGTTATATTTTATCATGAACTTTTAACATAGGACAACTTTGTGTAGGTAGTCCCTCATTTTCAGCCGTTCATTTAGCAACGGTTCAGAGTTAACAATGCACTGGAAAAAGTGATTTATGACCAGTCTTAACAATCATCGCAGCATAATCATAAGATCTACATTTGGGCACTCGGGCTGCCTTTCTCCTTTGCAGGGAGCGTCAAATCTTTCCATCTCTGTGCCTACAGGCAGTCCTCAGCTTATGTCTGGTTGCTTAGTGACCATTTGAAGTTACACCAGACCTCCCATTTGAGTAGTTCCAACAGGTGCCTCCCTTTCCCTGGTCATGTGATTAAATTTTGGGCATTTGGCAACTGATGTGCATTTTTTTACCCAAACTTATGACATAGTTTGCAGGTTTCTTCAGGTTTCCAGCCAAAAAAAAAATCTGTTAGGTAAAATAGGCTCACTTAATGACTGTCATGACTTACAGCCATCATTCTGGGCTTAATAACAGTCATAAGGTGAAGACAGCTGAAATACTAATCTCAATGCAAACTGACTCCCATTTAAAATTTACAGTATCTTCTCTTCTTTAGTGACCAAACCAGTCAACTTGTACAAGTCTAGAAATGTCCACCAGGAATGATCATAAAAGTCCATATTTTTTTTTAAATTGATTGCAGAGTCTAGATCTCCAATTCGGTGAGTCCCTCATCATGGTCTACATGTCTCCTTGATTTTAAATGTTTAAAATATCAGGTTTGTTGCATATGGATTGAACCAGGGGTGAAATGCTCCCCGTTCGGACTGGATCGCCTGTTCCGGTAGCGATGGCGGCGGGTGGTTCAGAGAACTGGTAGCAAAAATCTCCTCCCCCCCCCATGCCCAGCTGAGACGCACAATCATCAGAGGCTTCTTTTTTTTTTTTACTTTTAAATGCATTTTTTCTACAATCTCTTTGGCCGAAAAATGCTTTTAAAAGGAAAAAAAAAAGCCTCTGACGATCGCGCGGCTCAGTTGGGATCATCAGAGCCTTTTAAAAGCATTTGTTTACAACCTCTTCAGCCAAAAAAATGCTTTTTAAAGTAAAAAAAAGCCGCTGACGATCACGCGGCTCAGCTGGGATCATCAGAGCCTTTTAAAAGTATTTTTTTACAACCTCTTCGGCCGAAGAGGTTGTAGAAAAAATGCTTTTCAAAGTTTTTAAAAAAACTGGTAGTAACAAATTTTACATTTCACCACTGGATTGAACAAACAGAGGCTGGGGTTATTAGTTCAGCTAATAATGTGAGTAAAATCTACTGGGGCGGGGGATGAAAAGCCATGGAATTCCTGATCAAGCACACGTCTGCTAGCCTTTGCCAGACTAAGCATCTAAAGGGCTAGGCTGTGTGTCGGCTGGTCGGGCTGGTTCGACTGAGGCTCTGCTCGAAATTTTCCATGATTTCATCCTTTTATCTTTTGTTTGCTTAGTTGTTTCCAGTTTCCGTCTGTGACTTACCAGTTGCTGCTCTGTGGGCTGTGCATGACTACGTAGCATCTATGGATAAGAAATGCTAACATGTTTTTTCAGGAGGCCACTGGACTTTCCTTTAGTCCACTAGTTGTAGCCAGCTTTAGGTGGCAGTGCTCATCTCTGCTTCTTTAAACCAGGGTTTCTCAACCGTGGCCGGTTGAAGACGGGTGGACTTCAACTCCCAAAATTCCCTGGCCAGTTCAAGGTTGATTCTTCTGAGATCAATAAAATGAGGAGCCAGTTTGTTGGGGGTCAATATGCTGATTCTGTAAACCGCTTAGAGAGGGCTGTAAAGCACTGTGAAGCGGTATATAAATCTAAGTGCTATGGCTATTTTGGGCTGTTTTTCATAAAGATCCTGCCCAGTGTTGGTTTTTGGTAAACGTGCCAGTGCCATTCTCAGATTCAGTTGGTGGCACTAGAGAGCTAATTTAATGGAACTCCAAGCTAATCATGATATGAATCTGATGTGGCAGAGATTATCTATCTAGATATCTCTATCTAGCTCTCTATTTAGAGGAGGGAGGGAGAGAGAGATGCACACATACAGAGAGAAATATACAGAGATTAGCTTTAGCTGAGGTAAAAACTAGGAAAGGTAGAATTTGAATCTAATCCTTATTTGGTTTTAAGAAAAAACTCTTTGTTTGAACTCTAGTATTATAATAGACCAAGTTATGTCGCTCAGTAGTTGGTTAACTTGAACGGATTGGATGTACCATGTGCAAGTTTTCTTGCTTTAGCTGAATAGGTCTTTGTATCGGTCCTCTTAACTTTATGCTTGCTGGGGGGGGAAAAGATCCAGTAAAGTTAGTTTACACATTAAAGTTAGTTTACACATATTTGAACGTACATTAGTTTACACACATTTGAACATACAGTACTCTCTTTCCAAACTTTGTGTATGCCAGAACCAAATGCTAAGTAAGTATAGTAGCAAAGAGGTAAGAAAGAAATTAATAAAACTACTGGTTAACGCTTGTGGGACTGTAAATACGGCTGTACAACAATGTAGCACAATTTTGTTTTGTGTGTCTTCTGTGCTTCCCCCACTGCATTCTTTTTCTCCTTAACTTTGAGTTCACAACACTTTGTCAAAAGTCGGAGCGAGTGCCGACTTGAAGAAGGAAGCGGACAAGAAACTGTCGGTAAAATCAGAAAACAAGAGCAAATTCTCTCAGGCCAAGCTGTTGGCAGGAGCTGTGAAACACAGAAGGTAGGTTTTGCAACTCGGTAGTTTTGCCCCCGAGGCTCAGAATGGCAGCAGTAACAAAGAACTCAAGTCTTTGGACTTTTCCATGCAGTAAAACTAATTAAATGACTCACAGTCACTCATGCCCTAGTCTCTTCCCGTCTTGACTGTTGCAACGTACTGTACATGTGGCTGCCCTTGAAGAGCATCTGGAAGCTCCATTTGGTGCAAAATGCAGCGGCCCGCATGGTTTTCTGCAGACCCCGGTGTGCACATGTATCACCTCTCCTGCAGGAGCTGTATTGGTTGCCAATTTGCTTCCGGGTTCAATTCAAGGTGCTGATTGTCACCTTTAAAGCCCTTCATGGCTTGGGACCAGGTGTGTCTTGCCGGTCACGTCTATCTGACCCACCAGAGTGGGAAGACAAGCAATGTTGCGGGTCCCATCCCTGAGGGAGATACACAATAGTGGGTTGCTACTGGTTTGGGCAAACAGATAGTGGCTGAACAGAAGTGTAATGCGCGAGCGCCCATGAGTGAACCGGTAGCAAATGGGTTTTGAAACCTGCCCCTGGAGATACACCTGGTGGGACCCAGAAGAAGGGCCTTCTCCGTGGTGCCTCCCTCTCCCTGGAACCTCATTACCCCAGAGATTAGAATGGCCTCCATTTTTCATATTCTTCCGGAAGGTGCTGAAGACCTGGTTCTGCCAGGAAGCCTGGAGAAACCAGAGCTGGATGGAGCCCATTAAATGGCTCATGTGATCTGCTGTCGCCAGGACAGGAGGTGGGGGGTGATTTTATTTTATTATATTAATTTATTTATTCCTTTTATTAGTTTTATTGTTTTAAATGTGGTTTTATATTCTGTAAGCCCCCTTGAGGTGCCGTGGGTGAATAGGCGGCAAAATAAATTCAATCAATCAATACATTCCAGATTTTTTGCAATTGGATGAAATCAATCTCTTTTTTCCCCCCTCTGGAGCTGGCATTGTAACTGTGACATGTATGTACATCCGGAAATGAGGTTCTGCATATCGAGAAGCATCTGGATATGTTCAGTTACTGTGTTTCCCCAAAAATAAGACCCTGTCTTATCTTTTTTGTACCTGAAATAAGCACTTGGCCTTATTTTCAGGGAGGTCTTATTATTTTGGGGCACATGGAGCAAGATGGGGCTCCTCCTGCCATCTTACCTGATTTCCAGCTGTGCATTTAAATATTTTCAGGGAGGGCTTATTTTCGGGGGGAGGCTTATTTTAGCACATGCACTCAAAAGCCCAAGTGGGCTTATTATGAGAGGATGTCTCATTTTTGGGGAAACAGGGTACACTTGGGCCTGCAATGGGCAGCCTCTCAGTGACAAATCTCCCCAAAGATCTCATTAGGAATTGGATCTCCTCCTGGACATGTTACAGGAAAAGGAGGGCCAGGTTTCACCAAAGGATTGGTGAAACCTACACAGAGCCTTGTAGCGTAGGGGGCTAATGCCTCCTACTAAAGGCAGCAATTAACATCCAGCTGCCTGTAATTCTGCGAGTTCAATCCTAGCCAGGCTCAAGGTTGACTCAGCCTTCCATCCTTTCTAAGGTAGGTAAATTGAGGACCCAGTTTGTGTGGGCAATAAGCTGACTTTGTATAAATATATAGAAAAGTATGAAGGCTATTGCTTAACGCATTGTAAGCCGCCCTGAGTCTCCGGAGAAGGGCGGCATATAAATCAAATAAAAAAAAAAGGATTGAAAATGATTTAGGGGGAGCCCAAGAACAGGTAGCAATCAACTTCTAACCCTTTGTTCAGTGACTATTAGAAGTTACAACTGCACTGAAAAAAAGTGACGTGGCCATTTTTCATTTGACCCTTGCAGCTTCCCCATGGTCATCTGATCGAAATTCACACACTTGGCAACTGCTTCGTATTTATGGCGGTTGCAGCATCCCTGGGTCACATGATCCCTTTTTGCGACCTTCAGACAAGCAAAAGCCAATGAGGAAGCTAGGTTCCTCCCTTAACAGCTGTGTTACTAACATACCGTATTTTTCAGAGTATAAGATGCACCTTTTCCCCCCCCCAAAAAAAGAGGACATAAACTGTTTCAACTCCTACCCTCAAAAGATGCTATGGAGCACTGCACACCAGAACAACTAGACGCAAGAACGGTTTTTCCCCGAATGCCATCACTCTGCTAAACAAATAATTCCCTCAACACTGTCAAACTAGTTACTAAGTCTGCATTACTATTAATCTTCTCATCGTTCCCACCACCCATCTCCTTCCACTTAGGACTGTATGACTGTAACCTTGTTGCTGGTATCCTTAAGATTTATATTGACTGTTTCCTAATATGATTTGATAGCTTGAGGGTAGGAGTTGAAACAGTTTATGTCCAGGATGCGAGGGGTCTGTAGATATTTTCACAGCCCTCTTTTTGACAGTCGTGCAGTATACAGGTCCTCAGTGGGAGGCAATGGGTAGTAGGAAGCCACTCCTAAGTTGGCATTTGTGACTTGTAACGTGTCACATGACAACATCATTTTCTTCTGGAGGAGGAGAAAGGCAATCCAGTGTGTGAACAGTCAGTCTGTCTTCATAGCAGCCATTTCTATTAAGGTGTATTCTAGCGTGTTCTCTTAATTGCTAATTTGCAAAGATAAGAATAAGAGTGTGTGTGTGGGGGGGGGGAACCTTGGAGGTCTTCTAGTCCAACCTTCTCAAGCAGGAGACCATAGATCATTTCAGACGAACGGTTGTGCAATCTCTTCTTAAAAAGCTCCAGTTTTGGGGCATCCACAACTTCTGAAGGCAAGTGGGTTCCACTGGTTGATTGTTCTAAATTGTACTGTGTCTTGTACTGTGATAAGCCATAAGGGTAGCATTCTTGAGTTTTTCTTCCGGTGAAGGTTTATTATCAGGCTAGTAATCACATGAGAAAAACTGCTAATGTTCCCTAATCTGGTAACTAAACATCTGCCAGAAGAAAGCCAAGTTCAGACAAAATCCACCTCAGTTCAGTTCTGAGCTACTTCTCTTCTCCATTCTTAATACCATAATAGGGTTGTATATATTTTTTTTAAAATCCTTGGTTTACCATGCCAGATGACAACTGCCTTGTAGTTTGTAATTCACCGTTTATGGAGGAATGAGGTCAGCCAGCTGTGGCCTCTGAACCAACTGCAGTCACCTTAGTATTTATTTATTTATTTATTATACTTCTATACCGCCTTTCTCCCATAGGACTCAAGGCGGTGTACAGCCAAGATAAAAATATAGACACATAAACATCATAAATTTGCTAATTAAAATTATTACATAGTTTGGCCTGATTAAATAAAACCCAGAATTAGATAACATTTTAAAAATCATTCACATGTTCACATGTTTAACCCCGCCTGTTGGAACATCAGGGTCTTGAGGGCACAACAGAAAGCACGGAGATCAGGGATATTCCGTATCTCCGGGGACAGTTCCTTCCAAAGAGTTGGAGCCCTCACAGAGAAGACCCTCCCCCTGGGAGTCGCCTGTCAGCATAACTTGCCTGACGGTACCCTGAGTAGTCCCTCCCTGTGAGAACAAACTGGTCGGTGGGAGGCTATTGGTGGCAAAAGACGGTCTCGTAAGTACCCAGGTCCTAAGCCATGGAGTGCTTTAAAGGTGATGACTAACGCTTTGAATCGCACCCGGAAGACCACCGGGAGCCAGTGCAGCTCACGCAGGAGAGGTGTTACATGGGTGCAACGAGCTGCTCCCATAATCACCCGTGCGGCTACATTCTGGACCAGCTGGAGCCTCCATGATGATGTGCGCCTCTGTTTATATCTTTCTGCTTGCCTGTTTCCCATAAAGGAACTCATTTAAGTTCAGCTCTTTGGATTTGTGTCTCTTTACAGTTCAGAAGGTGCCAACAGTGTAAAAAGATTGAAACTGGACCCGGATCCTGACCATGATAAGGTTCCAGGTGTGTATCTGAATGTGTTGGGAAGGTTCCAGGTTTATGGGGTTCAGTGCTCTGCATGGTTAGCTCTGCCTTTGAGAGGTTGGGATGGAAGGGGATTTTACTAAGGTGATACTGCGGTGTTTCTCAACCTTGGTGACAGCGAAGCTGGCTGGGGAATTCTGGGAGTTGAAGTCCACCCTTCTTAAAAACGCCAAGAATGTTGAGAAACACTGTGATATTGGATGAAATCCAGCAGCAGACTAGACTGCATGAGCAGCCTTTGACGGTGCTCCCCTTGGAAGAAGCTATCCATGCAAGGGGGCCTTTTAGGAGAAGTTATTTATTTATTTTATGGCAACAATCTTAAAAAGCACATCATGATTACATTCTCAGTGAACAAATCTGAAACGATTTACTCTGTTTACAAATTCAAAGGTAGGCTCCTTAAAAAGTCAAGGCACGGTGGAATTTCAGGCAGAAAGTCTCTGAGATTTCCCTCATATATTCCACAATATGTCGCACTGTCTGCTTTGGAGGACCACCGCTACATTCTGGAGAGGAGATTTTCCCATTTATGGAAGAGATTAGCTCAACTGCTGTGTTGGGTCCTAACCCTATGAAGGTCTTAAGGGATAGATAGAATCCAAATTGAATCTTTTGGTTCAGCACACCTGCCATGTTGAGCCCTGGTCCTATTGCGGTCTTATGGGGTAGATAGAATCCGAATAGTAGAGGAAACTGGAGTAAAGCAGAGCAGAACAGAATAAAACAGAATAGACTGGAATAGAGCAAAACAGAATAGAATAGACTGGGGTAGGGTAGAGTACAACGGAACGGAACAGAATAGACTGGAGTAGAGTAAAGTGGAGTGGAACGGAACAGAACAGAACAGAACAGAATAGAATAGACTGGAGTAGAGTAGAACAGAACAGAACAGAACAGAATAGAATTGAACTGAATTGAATTGAATTGACTGGAGTACAGTACAATACAGTTAGGAAAAAATCAACTTTGGGCTAACTATAAGAATAACTTTATTTTATTTATTTATTTATTTATTTTCGGATTTGTATACCGCCCTTCTCCCAGAAGAGACTCAGGGCGGTGAACAGCCAAAATCAGAATACATAAAGTACAAAAGTTATAAGAAAAACTAAAATGAATTAAATCCTTGGCTAGTCATTTTAAAACCCCAAATTCATAAAATTCCAATTTTAAAAACCAATCCATACAATTTAAAAAACCCCATTAAAAAACCCTTTGGGCTAGGCCGGCTTGTTGAAATAGGTAGGTCTTCAGGGCCTTACGGAAGGTGCGAAGGTCCGGGATCAATCGCAAGCTAGGAGGTAGCTCGTTCCACAAGGTGGGTGCCCCCACAGAGAAGGCTCTCTCCCTGGGGGCCACCAGCTGACATTGTTTGGCCGACGGCACCCTGAGTAGGCCCTCTCTGTGCGAGCGTATTGGCCGGTGGGAGGTTATTGGTAGCAGCAGGCGGTCTCGCAAATACCCTGGCCCTAAGCCATGGAGAGCTTTAAAGGTGAGAACCAACACCTTGAAGCGCACCCGGAAGACCACCTGGAAATCTTTATTGTCATTGTATGGGTATACACAGTATACCCATACAATGAAATTCAATTAACACCCAAAGACCATGTCCAACACACATAACAATTCCCAAACACACTCCCACCCACCACAAATTCCCCACCCCTAAACCACCCAAACATCCACACAACAGACCAAGTAATGCCGTCCAACAGCTCACTGATGGTGGCCCTTCAGTTCATTGTTGAGTGCAGTTAAAGCTCTGGGATAAAAACTATGACATGGATGATCGAAAATCTCTTGTGAACATTCAGACAAAATGAATGTGGTCCAGCATTGCAATTGGATCGAAGTAACCCGGTGTCTGAAAAGAGTAAAAGATGACTTTTCCAAGCTCAGTATCCTGGTTTGAGAACAGCGCTACTAGCCTCCGTACAGATGCATCGCTGTTCGTTCTGCTTGACATAACTCACAATCCCTTTTACTGATTGTGGCCCTTGAAGTCTCTCCCAGGGCAGAATTGCTAGAGAATTGTGGACAGAAGCTTCACAAAATTGGACTGTGTCTGTCTTTGTGATGGTGCCTGGTCCAAACTTTTGCTGTTTTGCTTCCGGAGGCCAGGCATGTGGCTAATTCAAGAGATGGGTATTGTTGCACACTGCCTCGCCATCTGCTCACTTGGTTCCCCTTCTAAGGTCTCCAGGCTAATTAGCCACAGAAGGGTGGCTGTCTCTTAATCTCTTTCAATATTAGTCATTCTCCCAAATGCTTGGCAGGGATGGTTGATAATTCGGTGTGGTGCTTGGCCCACAATGGCACGTTGCACACACAAAAAATTGGCATTTGGAGAGATGTTTTCACTTCACTGGAGACAGAATGGGGCTTAGGTCTTTCTCCTGGATGGAGAGTCTTCTCAGCCAAAGTTTTCAAATTCTTTCCCACAGCCAGGGATTTTTATTTTATTTTTTTAATTTAATCCTACCTTTGCTCTTTTTATAAATAACTCAAGGTGGCAAACAGATCTGATCCTCCTCCCTCCTTCTCTTTTCCCTCCAAGAACAACCCTGTGAGGTGGGTTGTACTGTGAGAGCATGACTGGCCCAAAGTCACCCAGCCAGCTTTTGTTCCTAAGGCAGGACTAGAACTCACTGTCTCCTAGTGATTGGCCCAAAGTCACCCAGCCAGCTTTCATGCCTAACATGGGACTAGAATTCACTGTCTGCTAGTGACGGCCCAAATTCACCCAACTGCGTCAATGCCACAGGCTTATCGTTTTCATGCCTAAGGCTAGGACTCACCATTTCCTGGTTTCCAGCCTGATGCCTTCACTGCTAGACCTGCAGAACGGATGTTTTGTCCCTCCCCTTCTGCCTTTTTCCTTCAGTTTGATGTTTGATTGGCACCTGCGATGACATGGAGGGTTTGGGGCTCACCAATAAGATAAAAACAGATTGCAACTTGGGGTACTGAGCCTGAAATCCAGCAAAACAAAACCATAAAAGCTGAGATTAAGAGATCCGGTAAAATCGATTTTTCTAAATTTAGTAATAGTAATATCACTAGTGTCAGAAGGGGAAAAAAAGAATACATAAAACAAAAACATATGACAAAAAAGTGAAAAAATACGGGGGGAAAAGATATACCATTATAACAATAGTTACAATTCTATATATATATTTGTCTAAGGCAAATATTATTCAATTTATGTATATATTTCTGATCCATTTGCACAACTATCTTTTTTTTTTATTTTAACCTATCATATTCTGTATAAACGAGACCCATATTTATTTCATTACACTTGTCCACACAAAGTCTACCTGTAGGCAATCCATTCACAGATGACAACTGCAATCAGCCCTTCAATCCACTGGACCATTTATAGGGCTATAAATTTATCATACCAATCCTCTCACCACGGCCAAAAGACTGACATTACGGCATTGCAAGGTAAAGAATTTTCATTGAAATGTCAAAAGATGCAATTCGGCTTTTGATTGCCAAATCAAGTTGTCCGTCGATCATTTTGATAGATCTGCAGCAGCTTTCATCCAAACTTCTTGCTCTTTGCAAACTTGAAGGAGATCCAGCAAATAAGAATCATGAATTTTAAGCAATTTCACTGGAGCTAAGAGCTCTTAACATTATCATTTGGATTTATTTTATTTTATTTTATTCACTCTTAATTCCAGGAATCTCTTGCTCACGTAGCTTCCTGGACCATCTCAGAGCGATGTGCCAAATAGCAAGGGAGACTTGCAAGAGATTTGCTTGCTGTCAGAAGTGGGTGCTCCATCACTGGAGGTTTTTAAGAAGGGACTGGACAGTCACTTGTCTGAAACGGTATAGGGCAGAGGTCTTCAAACTTGGCAGCTTTAAGACTTGTGAACTTCAACTCTCAGAATTCTCCAGCCAGCATATGCTGGCTGGAGAATTCTGGGAGTTGAAGTCCACAAATCTTAAAGCTGCCAAGTTTGAAGATCTTTGGTATAGGGTCTCCTGATTGAGCAAAGGTCCCTTCCAATGCTATTCTGATTGATTGATTGATTGCTATGGTGCAGCTTGGCCAAAAACTAGAAGTGATGATTTTCAGGAAAACCATTAAAAAAAACACAATCACAAGACCACAAGACTGTACAAACAGCCACAAATGCAGCCTTGTTCCAAGCACCTGAAGTGCAGTCACATGACCAGGGACGGGCAAGCCTTGGAACTTCATAAATCCCCTTTTTTTGGGTCCATCATAAGTTTGAACAGTCACTAAGCAACCACTTACAAATCAAGGACTACCCGTACCAGAGGCAGAAGCTTCCAAAGAGATTAGAGCATTGCTTCTCAACCTTGGCAACTTTAAGACATGTGGATTTCAACTTCCAGAACTCCCCAGCCAGCCATGGGAATTCTTATTCTTGAAGGAATTCTGGGAGTTGAAGTCCACACATCTTAAACGTTGCCACAGCTGGGGAACACTGGATTAAAGGGTTACAGTTAATTCCCCCTTTTGCTCCTGTCCTCAGTTTTGGATAGAACCCCCCTGCAGTCTTTATGGCAAGAGTTGATTCTTTCCTCTGACTCTTTCCCTACCCAAACCTTAATTTTGATGGAAGAACTTAGTTGGATGAGTAACAAAACATCTCAGTTTTAATAATCCAGTGGCCACGATTTAATCTTTTAAGACCTCCTCCTGTTCGAAGGAAACTGGAAACAGAGCATATGATTGTGAAATTTTGAATTTCCACAGTCCTTTTTTTCTTCTCTTTCAGAGAAACCATCTTGCGTTCCCCTGGGCAGCAATGCCATGAGCGGCTCTGCCCTCCACTGCCCCTCAGCCGCCGTCTGCATCGGCATCCTGCCCGGCCTTGGGGCTTACTCAGGAAGCAGCGACTCCGAATCCAGCTCAGACAGCGAGGGCACCATCAATTCGACGGGCAAAATTGTCTCCTCCGTGTTCCGTGGCAGCAATTTTTTCGATGCGCCACTCTAGGCTGCTTCTTGGAGTCTCGCTCAGAACTCATGTCCTCTTTCATCCCAGGCGTTTTCTCAAGTTCACCCCTTTTTTTCCCCCAGTTTCCTTTTTTTTTTGGGTGGGACAACGCCAAAATAATGTACTGCAGTAGTTTTTCATGGTATTTTGGCCTCCTGTTTCCCCGTATCCTCCCCCACCCCAAAAGCCTTTCCCCAAGACTCTGCTTCGTTTGAGGGGAGTCTAGCCAGGAAGGAGAAAGTTCAGGGGTACCCACTGAGAATGAAACCCTGGATCCCCTTGAAGGGCAAGGATGAGAAGAACCTTCAGGCTGAAAGGCGGTGGGGCGATTGCACCTCATTTTGGGAATATTCTCAGAAGTGATCAGCTGCAGCCTCACTGCAAGGCAAAACGGTCCTTCCTCTAGCTGTTAAAGAGTCATTGTGTGATGTAATTAAAGGAGGGAAGAGGCCACACAATCACACAGGCGGCAAGAAGTGAATTTTGACAAGTGTCACCAAGTTTTCATGTTGTAGTTGATTAAAAAATATCCCGAAGCATTTTTTTAAAAAGGGGAAAAAAAGGTCTTGGATTTTGCCCTTCACGTTTCTCCACTTAGTCCTTCTGCCGTGCTTTGCTATCATCCCTTCATCTCCTTGGTAGCCAACATTCCTCTTTTAACTGCGGAGTTTTAAAGTTGATGGTCAGTTCCAGAAAATCTTGAGCTTCCATTTAAGGCTATCATGATTTTTTTTTCTCCCCACAAGACGACTTAGGAGCTTTAGAAGGAATGGCTGGGCTTCGTGTGGAAGCATTACTGCAAAAAGTAATATCCCTGGTCACAATGCCTAAAACGCCAGAGTAATTTCATAATGGCTGGGAATCTTGGAGGAGGCCAGTCAGCAACCGAAATTCTCTGGAGCAGGGGTCTCCAACCTTGGCAACCGGCTGGGGAATTCTGGGAGTTGAAGTCCTCCAGGCTTAAAGTGGCCAATGTTGGAGACCCCTGCTCTGGAGGACCTACAGTGCATGTAGTTCTACTTTAATGCTTTGATTGATGTACAAATGAAACTTTCATGTTCACCCATATTGTGATCTCTGTTTTATTGAAGAAAAACTATTAAACCCCTGGCTCTTGGACAGCCTCCCTTGAGTAACTTGTTCTGGCTGCTTTGTAGGAAAGCATTTAGAATCCAGGTTCTATTGGGCCAAATTCCAACCACTTGGATGGACGTGTTTTTGGCGTTGAAACAAAGCTAGTGGTTGGAGTAGCCCCAGGAAGAATGAAGCCCAAGTACAGGTAGAGCACAATGGACCCCAAAACTTATATTGCTAAGCGAGACAGTTGTTAAGTGAGTTTTGGCCCATTTTACAACTTTTCTTTGCCACCGTTGTAAAGTACATAACTTTACATAACTAAGTTACATAGCTAACAACAACTGTAGTTGTTAGGTTAGTTAACACAGTTGCTAAGTGAATCTGGCTTCCCCATTGACTTGCTTGTCAGAAGGTCGCCAAAGGGGGTCACATGACTGGGACGCTGCAACCGTCATAAATATGAGTCAGTTGCCAAGCAGCTGAATTTGTGATCACGTGACCATGGGAAGACTGCAGTGGTTGTGTGAAAAAACAATCATGAGTCATTCACTTCCAATGCCGCTGTAGCTTCGAATGGTCCCTAAGCAAATTGTAAGTTAAGGACTAGCTGTATTCCCATGTTGTTTTAAGTTTCTGAGAACCCGCAGGGCAAATGTAAGCTTGATCTACATCTCTCCTCAATCACTGTAAAGAAAAAAAATGTATTTTCATTTTCTACAGTGTTTCCCCGAAAATAAGACCCGGTCTTATATTTTTTTTGAACCCCAAAATAAGCGCTTGGCCTTATTTTTGGGGAGGTCTTATTATTTTGGGGCGCATGGAACAAGATGGGGCATCTCTTGCCGTCTTACCTGATTTCCAGCTCTGCGTTTAAATATTTTCAGGGAGGGCTTATTTTCGGGGGGGGGAGGCTTATTTTAGCGCATGCTAAACTTGGACTTATTATCAGGGAATGTCTTATTTTTGGGGAAATGGTACTACAGTAGTGGCCATAATTGTGGAAACCTTTTGGGAAAAGTGTCTTTTTGAGGTTTGATGGCTAATAACACCACTTTTGGGAAGGAGTTTCAAGATAATCCTATTCCACTGCTGGAATGGCCTGGGAATAGCCCAGACCTTCACCCAATGGAAAATCTATGGAGCCGACTAAAGAAACTGGTTAGTCAGAAGCAACCCAGCAATAAAACCCAGTGAATAGAAGCCATCACTCAATCTTGGTTTCACATGATAACAGCTGCAGAATTAAAAGACTTGGTTCACTCCATGGGAAGACGTTGTAAGGCTGTCATTCATGTTAAAGGTTACCCAACTAAAGATTAACTGACATGATAATTTTTGTATATCTCGTTTTTTCTACGTGTTTCACTTTTCTTCTTTATACTGTAACTGCTATTCTAATAGCAAATCCTTCATAAAAGTTATTGCATTAAATTCTTGATTAAATTATCTTTCCATTGATATATAATTTTATGGTACTACTCCAAAAAAAAAAAAAGTGGTGTTATTAGCTAGTTTTAGAAAATACACTTTTCCCAAAAGGTTTCCACAATTTTGGCTGCTACTGTATATCATCTATATTGTCTATATCTGTTTGTCTGTCTGTGTATCTATTGTCTATGTCTGTCTGTCTGTCTGTCTATCTCTTTGTCTATCGTCTATTTTGTCTGTCTGTCTGTATCGTCTATTTGTGTCTTTCATCTGTCTGTCTGTTTGTCTGTACCTATATCATTCTATCTATCTCTATCATCTATCTAATCTATCTCTAATTTTGTATTCTCCCCAACAATTGAACTTGGCAAAATGGACACTGGCAGAATTTTTTGGCCAAATAATAATTCACAAATTGAATTCTCTAGCTGGGTCACTCCAAATCTGATGTTAATATGCTGAATGTAATTAATTTCATTTTGGGTGCGAGTGTGTCACTCATACTATGCAAATCCAGACCTTTTGATTAGTTATTTAGTCACTGTGTTTGTTATCCTCGAGTTAAATATGTAATTGTTATTAACTGCCCTAAAATTGAGACAATGCAACATTCCCTGGAATAGAAAGATAAACAAAATGCAGACAAGGTCATTGGGCCAGCTTTGCTGCTCTCAGCCTTCTCTTGATCAGCTTCTCCTGAACTTAACTTTAAAATTAATCTGACAGTTCAAAACAGGACTTTACTTACCAATGAAAGTAGATGAATTTGGTAGCCATGTATTCTTATGAACACAGTGATTGTGAAAATCAGCCCGAAGTGTACTTGCTGTGTGATACCCTTTATTGAAATTAGCTATACTTTGTTAAGTACTTCATGATACTACTAATACCTAAGATTTAGTCCAGTTTTATTTCGCACAGCACACTAAATTTCTTGCTTCAAGCCCCTTGAATGAGTTTGCCTCATATAATAATCCACAAGAAAAAAAAAGTTAATATTAATCAAACTTAATTATGTTTGCAGGTCTGAATTTAAAAATCAGATTTAGCGAAAACAAAACAAGTAGTATCTTTCATCTGCTTGAAGCCAAACTCCGGCAAGAAAAGCTCATTTGCCTCTAAATTATATTTTCTATATATTTAATTTAAAACCACTTTAAAACTGGGGTTGTGGGGGGAGCAGTCAGTGCGTATCGAGGATAAGATTTCATCTTTACTTTCAGGTTCAGTTTAACTCCTGGTGATTTCAGTTTAATTCCTGGTGAGATACATTCAGGTAATTTTCTTGATTACAATATTAAAGTGGTTATTCACTGACTTCTCTCAGCCAAGCTGACCAAATCCAGCAACGTCTTATTTTTATGGAAATTCATGTCTGAAACCTGCAATCTTTTTACTTTATGTAAATTCAGTAAGGTCTGAGGATTCACGGCTGAATAGTAACTGTCCCGAGAGGCTCCAATATTTTTTGTTTCTCGGTGTCAGAGTTACGGGAATTGTGTTGGATTGAGGTTGCTAAACTATGATATGTTCATCTTGATTTACGGCTAGTTGCTTAGCAACCGTTCAAAGTTACCGTGGTCCAGTGGTGAAATGTAAAATTTGTTACTGTGGGCGTGGCTTGGTGGTGATGGGGTAATGTGACTGGGTGGGCGTGGCCAACTTTGTTTTTTTTTTACTTTTAAAATCATTTTTTTCTACCACCTCTTCAGCCGAAGAGGTTGTAAAAAAATGCTATTAAAAGCCTCTGACGATCCCAGCTGAGCTGCGGGATCATCAGAGGCTTTTTTTTTTTACTTTTAAGAACATTTTTTCTTTGCTGAAGAGGTAGAAAAAATGCTTTTAGAAATAAAAAAGCCTCTGATGATTGTGCGGCTCAGCTGGGCATGCAGGTGGGTAGGGATTTTTGCTACTGGTCTCCGAACCTCCCACCATCATCGCTACCGGCTTGGGCGATCCGGTCTGAACCTGGACCATTTCACCCTTGCTATGGACCCTGAAAATGGGGCTTACGATCCAGATTTAAAGGTACAACATCTGGGGACCCCTTGCAGCAGGGGCGAAATGCTACTGGTTCGCTCCGGTTCAGGAGAACCGGTAGCAGTGGTGGTGTGGCAAACCAGTGGTGGCAGCATGAGGCTCTGCCCACCTGCCTGGACATCATTACTTTCTGGTTTTAACCAGGAAGCAACCTGTTTTTGTCCCTCTGCGCATGTGCAGAAGGTTTTGCTCATGTGCAGAGGGTCCAAAAGCAGATGTGAAGACGGCACATGCACCGTGCACGCACTTCCGAACCAGTAGGGAAGGTAAGTAGATTTCACCCCTGCCATGCAGCCACATGGCTTGGCAATTGCCCCACATTTTGCGATGCCTTGTAACCACGCTTTACAATGTTTTTGTAAGAAATTGGTGTTTACTTCCAGTTTCCAGCATAAAAACCAATCCATAGGAAGCAATGTTTGCTGAACGACTGCAGTGTTTGCTTAATGACCATCAATGGTGTTAGCTTCACAATCGCCATAACATCAGGTCGGGTCACTGAGCAAGCTTTAGGACTATCGTGACTTACGACCGAGATGGTGTGCTCAGTTACAGGAAGCCTTCGACTTAACGACCATAATTGCAAGCAGAATTTCCATTGTGAAGCAACCATCGTTGTTCAGGGAATCATGCCTGATTTTTATGATCTTTTTTTTTCTAATGGTTGTTAAGTGAATCTAGCTTTCCTCATTGACTTGTCAGAAGTTGTCCGGGACGGTTCCAAATGTCAAATACAAGATTCCAGGACACTGCAACTGACCAACACATGCTGGTTGCCAAGGGTCCAAATTTTGAGCTTTGTGGCCATGGAGATAGTCATAAGTGCGAGGATCAGTCATAAGTGCGAGGATAAGTCACTTTTTCAGTGGCATTGTAACTTCAAACGGATGGCTGTTTGTAAGTCAAGGATGACCTGTATGAATCCAATTATGAACCCAGGGTATTTACGGGACAGCCAATAGCCTCTCACCGACCAGCCCGCTGTCATAGAGAGGGGCTCCTCAGGGTGCCGTCGGCCAATGTCAACTGGCAGCCCCCAGGGGGAGAGCCTTCTCTGTGGGGGCACCTGCCATTTGGAACGAGCTCCCCCCTGAGATAAGGAGGTTACAGGACTTACGCACTTTCCGCCGCGCCTTAAAAACGTTTTTATTCCAACAGGCTGGTCTGGCTTAAGCCTCCCCATTACACTAGGTTTTAAAATGTTTTATATAATTGGATATTTTAAATTTGTTCTAAGCCTAATTATTTAATTTATTTTAAACAATTTTAACTTTCATATGCTACTGTATTTTATTTTGGCTGTTCACCACCCTGAGTCCCTTTCTGGGAGTAGGGCGGTATACAAATTGGAAAAATAAATAAATAAATAAAGTTCTAGCTCAGGGGTCTCCAGCCTTGGCAACCTTAAGCCTGGCGGACTTCAACTTCCAGAATTCCTCAGCCAGCACATCTGGCTGGAGAATTCTGGGAGTTGAAGTCCTCCAGGCTTAAAGTTGCCACGTTTGGAGACCCCTGTTTCTAGCTCACCCTTTCCCTCGCACAGATCCAACATGTCTCGCAAATTAAACTGAGGTTCCGAGAGTTGTAACCTGGCATATAGGGTAGGATGTCCTCCAGGATTCTCCTTGGGAAGGGCAAATGTTGTCACTTGGCAGAGAGGGAGGGGAGAAGGGCCAGAAGGGTACACAGCCCCAATGTAGAAAAAGAGGGTGAAAATCTAAAAAGAGTGCAGTGAAGAACAGCAAAGATAATTAAGGGCTGAAGCCCAAAACATGAGGAACGGTTGCAGGAATTAAGTCTAGTTGAATGAAAAAAAAAAGATTAGGGGTGACATGATTGGCCATGTTTCAGTATCTAAGGGGCTGCCACAAAAAAAAAGAGAGGGAGTCAAGGTGTTTTCCAAAGCACTGGAAGAACAATTTGGTATGTCCAATTTAATGAAAAGGAGGATTAGGGGGTGACGTAATAGCAGTGTTCCAATGTCGTGGGACTAACTTAGCAACTGCAGTGATTCACAAAACAACTGTGGCAGGAATGGTCATTGGGGTGGGGCAGAATTCACTTAGCAGCTGTCTCGTTTTGCAACAGAGACCTTGGCCTCAGTTGTGGTCGCACACCGAGGATTATCTGTACAGGACTGTATATGGAGCAGTGTTGACCATACTAGCACCTGCAGATTTCTAAGAAGAGATTGGACAATCATTTGCTCCGGATGCTATAAGGCCATGATGGCGAACCTATGTCATGCATGCCAGAGGTGGCACACAAGCGCCTTCTCTGATGGCACACGAGCCGTCGCCCCTGTTCAACACGGCTGCGCATGCGCAGGTACTTCCCGCAGGCCAGCTGCTCTTTGGATCTCTGCCGTGCATGCGGGGCGGCTGGGTGCATGTGTGGGCCGCATTCATTGGGGCGCTGGGGGCATGCACATTGCATTTTGGGAATTTCGGCGCACGTATCTTTGGGCACGCAGTCCGGAAAAGGTTAGCCATCATTGCTATAAGGTCTCCTGCCTTGAGCAGAGGGCTGGACTAGAAAACCTCTAAGGTCCCTTCCATCCCTCTATGAAAAACGTAAGCGCCCACCTGGAGTCCTTCACAGGTATTTGGTGCAACCCTGATGGGGAGTTGAGATGCAACTCACCTGTACGGATTTGATTCAAAGAAACTGCAAGAGGACTCAATGGGATCAAATCACAGCAGGCTTCAGGGGACATGCGAAGAGTTCAGGGTTCTTTATTAACCTGTGTATAACAAATAATCATGTGTACATGGTATAAAAATGAACGTAGAGCAGAAGTACAAGTTACAACACATTGAAGGGCGGTCCACATTTCTTTGGGCAATGAGGTTTTGAGAACGTCACACTTGGAGACAGTAAGCTGTGGCTGTAAAAAGGCCCTCTCGTTCCACAAAACTCATACAAAGTACATTCAGATACTTAAAAAGTTGACTTGTGGAATCAAGGCATGTCCAGTATCGGCCACGGTGGGTTGTTTCCTTCCAGGATCCTTGGAACGCAGATCCCTAAACTTTCTCACGCTGCAAGTTGCCTTTGGAAGGAATCGGGTTATGCTTTGCTCCTTTTGATTAAATGAACTCAGTTAAACGAGAAGTTATTGGAAACCACGGGAGACATGCAATCTTCTGCCACCAACGGATGTGGGATACATGCAGGCCAGGAGCAAACGTTTGACTTCTAAGCAGGTTCTGAGTTGAGGGGTGCCAAATTCTGGTGCTTGAAGTATTGAACCACTTGCTGTGGGAGTTCTGCCAACACGGCCTTGGCCAACGTTTCTTTGGGTGCCTGAAACAAAAAAGGAAGGCAGAGTGTCAAAAGGCTGGGCTATATATCTGAGGAAGTGGACTTTGGAAGCCCTTTTGGGGGGGAGGGGGCAGGAGACAACATGAAACTCTGCCTCAACCATCACTCCATAGAGCTGGAAGGGACCTTGAAGGTCTTCTTGTCCAACCTTCTGCTCAAACAGGAGACCCTATACCAGTGTTTCTCAACCTTGGCAACTTGAAGATGAGTGGATTTCAACTCCCAGAATTCAGAATTCTGGGAGTTGAAGTCCATTCATCTTCAAGTTGCCAAGGTTGAGCAACACTGCCCTATACCATTTGAGACAAGTGGCTGTCCAGTCTCTTCTTAAAAGCCTCCAGTGATGGAGCCCCCACAACTTCTGAAGGCAACTTCTACTCCATTGGTTAAATGTCCTCACTATGAGGAAGTTTCTCCTTAATTCAAGGTTACTTCTCTCCTTGATTAGTTTCCAACCATTGTTCCTTGTTCTCAACCAGGTCTTCCTGGTTTTCAGTTGCATGATGCCTGCTGGTGACCATTGAACTGAAGGCCTACAAGTTTTATAACCTTGACTGGAAGATGCTTGGAGGCATCAACCGCCACGTGCATTGGCTCTCTGATTTAGGAAGTGAGTTTGCACATGACAAATTTAACATACAGAATTCAACATGTAGAATAACAGTGCTGGACTTTTTGGTTGTCTTCTAGTCCAATCCCCTGTTCAAGCTGGAGGCCCTATACCATTCAGGACAATTTCTTCCAAAAACCAGTGATGGAGTACCCACAACTTCTAAGGCAAACCGTTCCACTGATCAATTGTTCTCCATGTCAGGAAATTCTCCTTAGTTCTAGGTAGCATCTCTCTTTGATCATCTTCCATTCATTACTTCTTGTCCTACCCTCTGGTGCTTTGGAGAATAAATTGATACCCTCTTCCCTATGACACCCTTCGAGCACTGGAAGACATGACACCCGTAGTCTCTTTTTGTTCTTGCCTTCTCTGGGTAAGAAGGAAGGTGTCTGTCTGATATGCTGAAGAGACATTAGGAATACCTAGCTCAAGGGTGAAATCCAGCAGGTTCTGACAGGTTCTGGAGAACCGGTAGCGGAAATTTTGAGTAGTTTGCAGAATCAGTAAATACCACTTCTGGCTGGCTCCAGAGTGGGGAGGGAATGGAGATTTTGCAGTATCCTTCCCCCGCAGTGGGGTGGGAATGGAGATTTTGCAGTATCCTCCCCCTGCCACGCCCACCAAGCCACACCCACAGAACCGGTAGTAAAAAAAATTGGATTTCACCACTGACCTAGCTGTTCCTGTACTCTGACATGGTTGGCCATAGGAGGAAATGGGCACCAAGGCATTTCTTGGGTCTTTACACGGCCACCACCTGGCATAGAAGCATCGTTGCATACAAGTTTCCTTTTGGACCATTTGGACTGTTTAATCAAAAGGTCCCTTTCACAGAGGAAAGAAAAATCCCTGCCCAGTTCCAGAACCTATCAACATAGGACAGTCTTCTCCAAGTTGGTTTCCTTCACAGGTTGAATGGGAGTTCTAGCAGTTGGAAACAGCAGCCTACTTGGAAAATACCATTTTTGGAAAAGCCTGGACGGTACTTTAGGTTAGGGGTCTCCAACGGTTGTAACTTCGAATGGTCGCTAAATGAGTCATTGAAAATTGAGGACTATCTGTTTGCAGAGGTGACAGGAAAGCCTGTCAGGAATCAAAAGCGACACAGGAGAAGTCAGGAAGAGGATATCTCACAGCGATCCCTTCATCCTCTGAATCAGGGGTCTCCAACCTTGGCGACTTTAAGACTTGTAGACTTCAACTTTGCTGGCTGAGGAACTCTGGGAGTTGAAGTCCACAAGTCTTAAAGATGCCAAGGTTGGAGACCCCTGCTTTAGATAACTCCAGAATTGGCGTTAGGAGGAAAGGGGATCTTGGTTCTCTCAGCGAGATTGCTATGTCTTTGCTGTTTATCATCTGCCAGCTCACTTAGGAGGCTTATCAGGAGTCCCAGAAAGTCCCAGAAAGTCCCTTACTTGCCTGAAGGAAAACTTGAGAAATTTGATGCTGGAGGATTCCCTAAAACAAATAATGTGTGGAATAAAAACCAACGAGGGCATAGCTGTGCTTCCATCTTAAAGATGGTAATTTTACAGACTCATCTCTTTAGCTGCTGATCCTTCCTTCCTTCCTTCCTTCCCTTCCTCTCTTTCTTCTTTTCTTTCCTTTTTTCCTTCCTTCCTCCCTCCCTCCCTCACTTTTTCCCCCTCCTTCCTCCTTCCTTTTTTCCCCTCCCTTTCTTCTTTTCCTCCCTTCCTTCTTTTCTTCCTTCCTTCCCTCCCTTCCTTCCTTTCCTCCCTCCCTCCCTCCTTTCTCCCTCCCTTTCTTCTTTCCTTCCTTCCCACCCTTCCTTCTTCCTTCCTTCTTTTCCTTCCTCCCTCCCTCCCTCCCTTCCCTCTAATGCAAACATGAAATTCTCCTGCACTTACATTGCGGAATTCACGGAATGGCACAAACTGGACAATATCCCGCACAGCCTCCTCGCCCGTGTACGACCGGAGCATGCGATTGTCTGCATCCAGAAACTCCATGGCAGCAAAGTCGGCGTTCCCAACCCCGATGATGATGATGGACATGGGCAGCCTGGAAGCCTGTACGACAGCATGCCGCGTCTCATCCATGTCGCTGATGACACCATCGGTGATGATCAGCAGGATGAAATATTGCTGGGGAGAGGGAAAGCAGAGATGAAAATCAGATCCTCCACTCCCCAGGAGGAGATGACCAGTACATTTCTATGAGACTCCAAACTTGGTCACTTTAGGACCTGTGAACTTAAGACAACCATGTGACCATGGAGATTCTCAAGTCATCCAGGTCATGGTTGTCCCAAAGGTGCTTTTTTTTCAAAAGGCAATTGGACTTTCTCTGTTTTTCCTTGAGGAAGTTTCACTTCTCATCCAAGATAGCTGGATAGCTCAGCAAACTAATGCATTGTAATTTAATTCCAGCTGTCTGCAATTAGTAAGTTCGAATCTCCCTAGGCTCAAGGTTGAGACAGCCTTCCATCCTTTCTAAGGTAGGTAAATTGAGGACCCAGTTTGTGGGGGCAATAAGCTGACTTTGTATAAAATATGCAAAAGTATGAAGGCTATTGCTTAACGCATTGTAAGCCGCCCTGAGTCTTCGGAGAAGGGCGGCATATAAATCAAATTAAAAAAAGAAGAAGAAGAAGCTTCTTCACTATCTGACTGGATGGTGAAGAATGGAAGGATTCATGATATCATAAGTCACCAACAGAGCAAAGATCATCAAACATGATCAAAATTCCTTCCTCGAGAGGCAGGATCTGGCTCGGGATTGGCGAGGAGACGTCTGTTCCCACACAGAGCAATTTAGACACTTCCTTAATTATCGTTGTCATCATCAGATTGACGCACCCTGCAATTTTAATCTGATTAAGCATCCTTCTCTTCTTCGGTGAGGCCTGCAGAATGCTCTGCTTCTCCTTTCAAAAGGATGTCACAGGGAGCAGAAGGACAAGGGGGATTGAACAAGGGAAGGAGCCCAAATGAAATGTGAATTAAATTGGGTCCTGATTAGATCCACCTCTCCCCACAGTGCAGGTAATTACAGGGCAGAAGGCTTCTTTTTACAGACCATGTGAATCCGAACGAGGAGCTCTAAAAGGAGAATAGAGGCGGTTGTGTAACAGCCGAGGCAGAATTTTGTTCTACGCTGCGTTTGCTCAAGGCTAAATTAAGTCAGCTTCTCAGGACACGCTTATGAGTACGCACACAGACAAATCGGAGCTATAAGCCACCTTTAAACCAGAGTTTGCGGTTTCTGGTTTGGAAATCTAGACTCTTTAGATGCAATGAACGGCAGCATTAACTCACGTTTGAACGACAATTTGGGGTCTTCCTTACCTTCTTTCGTGAAGGCAAATGGGTTGCATGTAGAAGAAAACGGTGGATTTGCATTATACCATTTACAACATCCGGAAGGTCTGTGTCAACAACAACTAATATGACACACACACACACACACGCACATTTCAGAGTGGCAACACACGAAATGCAAAGCATGCTTTGGGCTGGACATATCCAGCTAGAAGCCAGACGTGCAAAAGTTTTAAGCTGCGAGAAAAACGGTGGTTCACCTCACAGTTGGACTATTGCAACACGCTCTACATGGGGCTGCCCTTAAAAAGTGTTCGGAGACTATGGTTAGTCCAGAATGCAGCCACGCGAGTTATAATGGGTGCACCTAGATACACTCACATTACACCAATTCTCCGCGAGCTGCACTGGCTCCCTATCGGTCTCAGGGCGCAATTCAAGGTGTTGGTTGTTACCTTTAAAGCCCTACATGGCTCAGGGCCAGGCTATCTTCGAGACCGCCTTCTACCGCATAGCTCCCAGTGACCGGTAAGATCCCAGAGTCGGTCTCCTCCAGGTCCCGTCAGCTAAACAATGTCGGCTGGCGGGCCCACGGGGGAGGGCCGCCTCTGTGGCTGCCCCGGCTCTCTGGAACCAATTACTGTATTTTCCTGCGTATAAGACTACTTTATAAGACTACACATAAAAATCTTCTCAAAAGTCGGGGGTCGTCTTATACGCTGGGTCTCATTCTCCTGTAACCAGGTAGACCAGCCCGAAAGGCTCTGATGAGCCTTAAATGGCTCTGAGGAGGGTCGTCTTATACACCCAGTCGTCTTATACGCTGGAAAATACGGTACCTCCTGAAGTCTGGACCTCCCCCACCCTATTGGCCTTCTGCAAAGCGGTGAAGACCTGGCTTTTCTGGCAGGCCTGGAGCCATTGATCTCATTATAGTGATCTTGCGAGACCCGGCCACCAATTGGAGTGCATGTGTTTTAACGTTTTAATGTCTTTTAAAAAGTTTTTTATGGGATATTGTTGCATTGTTTTATTCTCTGTTGTAAGCCGCCCAGTGTCCCTTGGGAGTGGGGCAGCATAGAAATGCGACAAAATAAATAATAAATAAATAAATAAAACGTCTGGAAGAAAATGAACAAGCTCGGAGAGCACCAAGGACCCCTCAATTCAACCCTGAGCTACAAAATATTCTCCTGTATTAGAATCCAAGTCAGGAAGGTGAAAGAGCACGATAGACCCTTCCGGCACTACAAGACACGGTAAGTGAACTTACGCTGGCAGATTCCTGCTGGGTCGCTTGGGCCGCGAACCGAGCCACGTGGTTAATGATGGGGGAGAAGTTGGTTGGTCCGTAAAAGCGAATGTGAGGCAGGCAACTGGAGTAGGCCTGGACGATGCCTTCCACACCTTGGGAAAATGGAGAAGAGAAAGGCAGGGTGAAGGAGGCCGCTCCCCATGGCACTGCTACGAGGCAAACTCCATCCTGATTTGATACAGGTAGTCCTCGATTTATGACTTAGCCACTGTTAGAAGTTCTAACAAACCCCCACAGGGGTACTTACCCAGTACTGAACTTCTGATGTCCCAGGATGGATTACATTTTACAATGTTTTTGCTCAAAACTGGTGTTATAGTTCCAGTTTTCGGCAAATCGGGCAGGTAGCAAACAAGATGCTATCTTGTTTAAGATAGCATCTTAAACTATGACCGTGGCATTGTCTTAAAGATGATGGCAGTTGATTTACGACTACGACGTTCACTTAATAATGGCCACAAGTTAAAAGAAAAGGTTGCAAACTCAGGTTGGTCATATGGGTGGCCCATTATAGGACCATCGCAATTTACGACCATAATGGGGCAGGCTCCATTGCGGTCATAAATCAAGGACCATCTGTAATCCTGTGCTTCTGAAGTAAAGTTTCCTCTGTCCAGCCGAATCCAACGTGGTGCTCATCTCCGCTTCCTAGCCAAGGAAGCCACAGCGTTGTCTGAACACATTTCCATGGTCATGTGGCTAATATGGTTACACACCAAGGCACATGGAACGCTGTTAGCAATAGCAATAGCACTTAGACTTATATACCGCTTCACCGTGCTTTACAGCCCTCTCTAAGCCGTTTACAGAGTCAGCACATTGCTCCCCAACAATTTGGGTCTTCGTTTTACCGACTTCGGAAGGTTGGGAGGCTGAGTCAACCTTGAACCGGTCAGAATCGAACTACTAAATTACAGGCAGCCAACAGAAATAGCCTGCAGTACTGCATTCTAACCACCGTGCCACCATGGTTCTTATCTTACCACGGAAGTAGTACCTATTTATCTACTTGCATTCGCATGCTTTGAAACTGTTAAAGTGGAAAGAGGTGGGAGAAGTAATGGGAACTCAATCCATCGCACAGCGCTCGGGTCTCAAACCTGGGCTGTCAGCTGACCAACTCAACATCTTTAACCTCTGAGCCATCGTGGGACCCCTCCTTGGCTCCCTCTCACTTACTTTATCTAAAATATCTTGTTTCCTTGCCTTTCTGTTTTCCTCTTTTATTCCCAGAGGCTGAAAGGATTCGTACATTGATACATATCATAATTTCATCTGTTTGGCAGGCCCAGGATATTGCATCAACCCAGATATTAGGGTTCAAAGTCCTTGGTTGCTGAACTCAAGCCAACCTTATTGCATTACAGTTCAACCCCATCATTGTCTCCGATACTGTTGGAGCTTAGATGAAAAAGGGTACAAGATCTTTTTTAAAAAAACTCTTCCCCCCCCCCCCGTTAGTTTGCATCCCCCCCCCTTTCCCCAGGGCTTTTGAAGAATCTGGTGGCCTCTTGTTTTTATTCCTTTTAATTTTTGTCGTAGAGGCCATAATATATGGTTATTCCACCCCACCTCCATTTTATGTTTACCACTGTTCTGTGACATTTATGTCAAAGCTTGCCTTGGGGTCAGGAAAAGATAAAATATCATCCTGCAATTTTGATGGTGATTTAGTTTGATTTATCAAGGAAACTTCATTTAATGGTCTAAAGGGCATTCTTTTCCCGGTTGCCCTGGAAGATCACTCAGAATATACAGTATATAAGTATATATACTGTATATAAGTATATATACGTTCAGCCCTGTTCGTTACCATAATACATTAAGATACATTTCTTTGAATTGTTTATTTATTCATGTCAAGTGTTTAAGATGTTAGACTAAAAACTGGGAGATGGTGAGTTCTAGTCCCACCTTAGACATGAGACCTGGCTGGGTGACTCTGGTCAATCACTAGGAGATAGTGAATTCTAGTCCCACCTTAGTCATGAAAACCAGCTAGGTGACTGGCCAATCACCAGGAGACAGTGAGTTCTAGTCCCACCTTAGTCATGAAAACCAGCTAGGTGACCCTGGCCAATCACCAGGAGACAGTGAGTTCTAGTCCTGCCTTAGTCATGAAAACCAGCTAGGTGACCTTGGCCAATCACCAGGAGACAGTGAGTTCTAGTCCCGCCTTAGTCATGAAAACCAGCTAGGTGACCCTGGCCAATCATCAGGAGACTGTGAGTTCTAGTCCTGCCTTAGTCATGAAAACCAGCTAGGTGACTCTGGCCAATCACCAGGAGATGGTGAGTTCTAGTCCCGCCTTAGTCATGAAAGCTAGCTTGGTGACTTTGGGCCACTCACCAGGAGGCCGTGAAGTCTAGTCCTGCTTTAGGCACAAAAACAGACTGGATGACTTTGGGCCAGTCATTGTCTCTTAAGCTCAACCCACCTCGCAAGGCTGTTGTAGGGAAAACAGAGATTTCAAGGGCTTGTTTTCACGTCGCTGTAGATGCACTTACCAAGGCAAAAAGGGTTGGTGGGATTAAAATTAATGGCAAATTCATGAGAAACCTGGGGAAAAAAAGGAAAGGAAAAAAATGATTAAATTTTGGCTGAAGCATCTCTGACATCAAAGCTTTAGGGACAAGCTTTGGGATACTGTTCACACGATACTTGTAAGCCTCAGGAACAGATAACAAACAGTCGTAGCTGCTAAGACAAAAGAAACTAAGCTATGGTTTACCATAAACTCAAGTCACATGACCCCACAACATTGCAGTGGTCATAAATATATCCCAGTGGCCAAGTGCTCAAATTTTGATCACATGACCATGGGAGAAGGCTGCAATGGTCATAAGTGCGAGGACTGGTTGTAAACCACTTTTTCGGTGCTATTCCAACTTTGAACAGACACTAAATGAATGGCTGTAAGTCGAGGATTACCTACATAAAGAAATTTGATAACTCTTCACTCCTTATAAAGGTTATAAACGCATATCTCTTCTACCGATAACCCATCCCTTATGCACCTCCATAAATCACCAGCTGTTCGGCAGAAAGCCCATAATGGGTTTCCAGAGAAACCTCTCTTATCTATCTTCAATTTTATGGGAAGTAAACCCGGGCATTTTTCTTTCCCCCAGGCAGAGCTGCTTTTCCTCCTCTTTCTGAAACAGCTGGAATCTGAGATGTTCTTTGACATTTGCGGCACGACTCCTGTGTTGGCCAGCCGCCGTCTTCTCCTCTCGGCTCTATGAAAGTATTTGTGCAGCACCATAGCAACAGGAGCATCAATAGAACAAAGCCGGATCTATTTATCTCTTATCTTTCCATTTATATCTGATTTTGGGTTTTATTACAGAATACAGACTTGGAAGGGACCTTGGGAGATCTTCTAGTCCAACCCCCTGTCCAAGCAGGAGACCCAATGCCATTCTGGACAAATGGCCGTCCAATCTCTTCTTAAAGACTTCCAGTGTTGGAGCATCCACAATTCTGGAGGCAAGCCATTCCACGGGTTAATTGTCCTCATCGTTAGGAAATTTCTCCTTAGTTCTAGGTTGCTTCTCTCCTTGATAGGTTTCCATCCATTATTTCTTGTCTTGCCTTCTGGTGCTTTGGAAAATAGGTTGACACCTGCCCCCTCTTCTCTGTGACTTTTTATCAGGTTCACCTGATTCGCCAGTTTTCTGGATCGGGACTCGTTAAGGATGGTCACTCAGGCTCTCGTTACTTCCCGCCTGGACTACTGCATGCTCTCTACATGGGGCTCCCCTTGAGGAGCACCCGGAGGCTCCAGCTGGTCCAGAATGCGGCCGCGTGGGTGGTTATGGAAGCAACATGGCGCTCCCATGTGACCCCCCCTCCTGCGCGAGCTGCACTGGCTCCCGGTGGTCTTCTGGGTGCGCTTCAAGGTTCTGATTACCACCTTTAGAGCGTTCCATGGCTTAGGACCTGGTTATCTAAGGGACCGCCTACTACCACCGATACCCTCCCACTGGCCGGTACACTCTCACAGGGAGGGGCTCCTCCGGGTGCAATCGGCCAAACAATGTCGACTGGTGGCCCCTAGGGGGAAAGCCTTCTCTGTGGGGGCTCCTACAATCTGGAACGAGCTCCCCCTGGAGATATGGAAGATCCCGGATCTGTGCACCTTCCACCGTGCTCTCAATACCTTTTTATTTCACCAGGCGGGCCTGGCCTAAATCTTTTCCCCTTTTCTTTTTAAATAGGTAAAAATTTAATTGGTTTTAAACGATTGGGGTGTTTTAATCTGTCTGGGCCAAATTATTTAATTCATTTTTATTCTATTTTTAAATTTTGTATTATGTATTTTTATTGTTTGGCTGTTCACCGCCCTGAGTCCTTCGGGAGTAGGGCGGTATATAAATCAAATAAAGATAAAGATAAAAATAAAGAAGACAGCCCCTCAAATATTGGAATAAGGTGACTGCTGCCATGTCACCTTATTCAAAAGGGCCTTTTAGGAGGCACCTCCATTCTGCATGACAGAGGCCTAGAGGTGGAGTCTTGCCTCACAATCAGGAGGTTGTGAGTTCAATCCTAGGTAGAGGCAGATGTAGGGTTCCCTGGTTGGGTAGGGGGTTAGACTAGATAATCTGCAAGGAATGGACTCTACCAGAAGAGTGAAACTTTTAAATTTCCCTCTAGTTCTTTGATTCTATTTCGGCATTCGGCACCTCCAGCTGAATTTTTAAATGCTGCGTTTCCTGACATTCGTCCTTCTTCCCAGCACCGGTTAATCAGATAGCAAAATGCCTCTTAGAAGCTTTGCTTCATCATTTGGATTTAAGATTGAAAGCAGCCACCTCAGTCAATAGACAGAAGCTTTCTTCTCCACAGGGCAAGAAAAACCAACTTCAGATTATCCTTCCGACGTATCTGGGCAGAAAGATTTCCTATCTCAAACCTTCAGAAACAAACAAAACAGCCCCACCACTGCCCGTACGCCATTCCTTCCGCTCTGCTTTAAATTCTATTAAAATGCCAGGGGCCACAAAGTGGTCACCTTCAAAAACCCAAGCCAAATCGCAAGAGAAAATGGACGGGTCAAATGCCGATAAATGCTCCAGGACGGGATGAGTCATTCCTTCAGAAGAACATCGCAAGCTGAAGTCTCAGAACGCAGAATAATAGGCTTGCAGAATACAGAATAGCAAGAGGTGGAAGGGACCTTGGAGGTCTTCTACTGCTATTCAAGCAGGAGACCCTATACCAGTGATGGCTAATCTTTTTGCTGTCGCAGGCCAAAACTGGGGGGAGCGTTTGGGGGTTGCACGCCCGTGTGCCCACACCCATAATTCAATGCCCCTGCCCTCCCCCCCCCATGCATGCATGTGCAACCCCCGCTTTTGGCACGCAAGAACAAAAAGGTTATTGGTGAGCCCGGTAGGCCTGGTTATTGCCCCCCAGGCTCCAGAAGCTTTCTTTGGGCCTGGGGAGGGCAAAAACGGCCTCCCCCTCCCTGAAGGCCCTCCGAAGGCCAGAAACGGAGCTGAACTAGGGTAACGCTAGTTCAGCTGAGCCTGGTGGCGCAGGGGACTAAGCGCTGTTAAAGTAGCACTTAGTTGCCAGCTGCCTGCAATTACTGCGAGTTCGAACCTCACCAGGCTCAAGGTTGACTCAGCCTTCCATCCTTCCGAGGTAGGTAAAATGAGGACCCAGATTGTAGGGGCAATAAGCTGACTTTGTATAAAAAAGAACACCGCTTAGGAGCCCCCCGAAAGCCCTACTAAGCAGGTATATACAAAAGTAGGAAGGCTATTGCTTAACGCATTGTAAGCCGCCCTGAGTCTCCAGACAAGGGCGGCATATAAATCGAACCAATAAATAAATAAATGAATAAACGCTCACGTGCCCACAGATATGGCTCTGCATGCCACCTGTGGCACGCATGCCATAGGTTCATCATCAAGGCCCTATACTATTCTAGACAAATGGTTGTTCAATCTGAAGGGACCTTGGTGGGGGGGATCTTCTAGAGGTAGTCCTCGACTTACAACCACAATTAAGCCCAAATGTTCTGTTGCTCAGCAAGATAGTTGCTAAATGAGCTTTGCCCCCATTTTGCAACCAGCTAGGAAAGGAATCCCTGATGTTCTTCAGCTGGTAATTTGGTTGTTAAGTGAATCTGGCTTCCCCATATTTTTTTTTAAATTTGATTTATATGCCACCCTTTTCCGGAGACTCAGGGCAGCTTACAATGTGTTAAGCAATAGCCTTCATTCTTTTGTATATTTTATACAAAGTCAGCTTATTGCCCCCACAAACTGGGTCCTCAATTTACCCACCTTAGAAAGGATAGAAGGCTGAGTCAACCTTGAGCCCGGTGAGAATTGAACTCGCAGTAATTGCAGGCAGCTGGATGTTAAATGCTGCCTTAGTAGGAGGCATTAGCCTCCTACGCCACTCAGGCTCCCTGAGGCTCCCTGAGCCTAATTAAGGTTGCTTGTCAGCAGGTCTCAAAAGGTGATCACTTGGGTCTTGGCTGGTTGGGGATTTTGGGAATTGAAGTCCACAAGTCTTAAAGTTGACAATCTTGGACACCCCTAGTATAGGGCCTCCTGCTCAAATTAAGGACTCCAAGGTCTCTTCCAACTTTGTTATTTGGCATTCTGTTCTGTAACCTTAACAACCTCTTCTAGGCTACGTATGACCCAGATCTGAAGTTCTGATGGGCAGATCCCTCTGCCCCAGCCGTCACAGGATTGCATTAGTTTTTCTGGTTTGGTTTCCATCAAAAAATATGCCCATTACAGTCAATGGATGTGCTTAACAACGTCTGTATCTGCTTTGCTATTGTTGCATTTGCTTAACCACCATTTACAAAAACAGGGTCGAAAAATCCAGTACGGTCAGGTGGGTGACTCACTTAAGAAGTAGGGCTGTTGGTTTGAGGTCCAAACTTGGCAATTTGGTTGCAAACATTTCATCACTTTCCGAGGAGACATCGTCAGTGCATTTTGAGTTGTGCTCATCAGATGAGCACAATTCAAAACAAGTCAACAGCCTAACTACCAAACTGAGCTACTAATATTCAAATGCATTTCAATCGCTGAAGAACTGCCACAACTTAGCATCATAATTCTATGCTTAATTACGATTGTAAGTCATGGTATTAATTACCTGTCATGGCAATCAGACAAAGACCTAACAGATGCATTTACACAACAGCCTGAATTGGGGAATGTGTTGCCGTTTATTAGGGTGTGTAAACCCAGCTTGTGGAGTTAGGTTTTGATTCCATAGGTTGTGTAGAACTCTACTGCAATAGGTTGAGTAACCAGGTTGAAAGGTTTGTGTGAACATAGCTCTTGAGAGGCCCAACAATACCCAATGCCTCCAGAACCCAAGTAATGATTTGAACCTCAGTTACCCTATTAGATAAAAATGATGATTTCTTTAGTTCAGAATATTAATTTAAGCAACTACAATCCTTGTGCCCTTTGCAAAGGTGTGGTGTTCAACTCCCAGAATTCCTGGCTGTTGATAAGGATTCTGGAAATTGAAGTCAATCTCTCTTGGCCAGAGTGTTAGGGATCCAACGGACGCTCTAATTAAATCATGAGCCTCAAGCCAAGCTTCAAAAGAAATCCAGTTATTTATTAGGAGCTTCAGGTTGGCACATTCCGAGTAAAGCCAACTCTGACCCTAGGTAATTTACGCCCCAATTATGACGCTATTTTCCCTATCCCTCTAGGGTGTGTCATCAATCACATTCTCAAAGGAGCAATTTTGTGGGTTGTAGAGGTCATTCCCCTCCGGCTGCTGTGGGTAACCCTAGGATACAGCCTTGAGAGAGATAAGCATGGAATGTGCATCTGTCTTTGGCTGCCTTGCCGTTTCACAGGTTTTCCATCCCGTCTGGCCTACGGCAACTCAAGAGCAGGCCAGAGGTGACACAGAGCATCTCTCTGAGTTCTGAAGGAGCATCCCGTTGGTTCAGACCCAAGAAAGAACCACTGAAACTTTCACCCCACCTAGAGATGCTCATGCAGTCATTGTGAAGCACTGATTTACCTTCCAGTCTGGTGGGAGCTGGGCCCCAAATCCCAAGGCAGGAAACATTTTGTCTCTACAAAAGAAGAAACAGAACAAACATGAGAGGCCCTGTGAGGAAATGTCCTTTGCCAATACTGGCTTCTCCCATGTTTAACATCTCAAAGCTTCGGTAAAAATGGAATAAGTTGAAATACATTGTTAATAATTAAAAAGGGGAATTTTGAGAAATATATTTAATAAATGAAAGAAAAGTCGGGGTTGCCTGGACACCATAGTGGAAAACAGTAAACTGAAAATGAATACAGCAATAGAGAGAGATGAAAGAAAGAGTAGAGGGATGGAAGGAAGGGAGAAGGAGAGAGATGAATGGAAGAAAGGGAAGATGAGAGGAAGAAAGGGAGGGGAAATAAGAGTAGGAGAGAGGACTAGGGAGAAAGAGAGGAGGAGGGGGAGAAAGGAAGGGGAAGTAGAGAAGGAATAGGAAAGGAGGGAAGAAGAAAGTAGGAAGGAAAGAAGGGAGGGAGATGGAAGAGATTGAGAAGAAAGATTGCTGTACAACGAAAAAGATGAAATGGAAGAAAGGCAACCCCGAACATGTGTAAATGCACTAGGATAAAGAATGAATTATTAAAAAATAAAAGAGAGTAAATATGAGTAAAAATAGAGAAATTAGAATTTGAGGGCGAATGAAGATGTTGTTTGTACAAATAAGCATAGAAATATTAAGATATGATCAAAAAAATGGACAAAGAAGATTTTGGCAAAAATTGTAACTAAGTAAAATGAATTTGAATATGGAAACTTGTATAAGATATGATATGCCCAATACTCTGTTCATAAAATATGCGGGTGAATGTGGGGGGAAAAAAATCAATAAAACTTGATTCAAAAAAAAAAAAAGACACATCTCAAAGCTTAAGTGCTCCCTATTTGGAGCAGGTGTGCAAAAATCCCTCCTCTCAATTGTGATAAGCAACCCCCGAGTGAGTTCTGTTTTCAAACCACTTCTGAAAACCACCGCAAACGGCCCTGTTGTGTACCACTTACGTGTCGTAATCTTGGATGATTTGCCCGACTGCCCAGATGGCTGACAGGTATTCGTTGGTCCCCATGGGGTTAATGTAGTGCAAAGATGTCGGGTCCCGAGGATTTCCGTTGGATGCCGTGAAGTCAATTCCAACCTGCATGGAAAGGTGGCAACAAGACCTCGTTTTATTCCTGAAGTTGCTCTGGGGGGGAAAGGGAGAGGTTGGCTGAGAGATTCAGTTTTGCTCGAGCGTGGGATGGGGATGGACTAGAACAGGGGTCACCAACCTTTCAGGCTTCAGGGACCGCTAAATTCATAATTTTAAATCCCGCGGACCACTAATACGATCTGCCTAATGACTGGCTGGGTGGGTGTGGCTAGGTGGTCATGTGGCTGGGTGGGTGTGGCCAACTCAATGTCACTCACGTCAAGGAGCGCCTCACCAGCCTCTACTTGCCCCTCCCCTCCCAGCCATTCCTTGCCTGCCTGCCTGGGCTCCTTAGGACCCCAACAGGAAGCAGTTGTTGGAGCTAAGCAGCCACCGTGAGAAAAAGTTGGCAAAACAGCAGTTCAAATTGGATGTGACCGAGAAGGAGGCTCAGCAGAAGCACCTCACTGAGGACTAGGAGCATAGGCTTTCCAAGCAGAGGGAAGACCTGCAGGAGTGCAAGGCCAGGTACTGGCGCCTGGATGCTCAGTGGGCTGAGATGGTCAACCAATTCCAGACCATGAGGCAGTCCCACTGGAACAAGGCCCCCCGGCTCTTTGCCACCAGTGGTGCTTCCCTCTAGACTTCGCCCAAAGCCCCACACCAGGAGGCTGAAGCAGACCCCAAGTCGGTATTTCTGCCCCCCTCCGACCCACACAAAAGGACCGCGAAGGGGGAGACTCTCTGCAGAAACACAACTGTTCATTGCATGTATCTCTCCAGGGGGCCTTAGTTTGAGGACCCCTGATTTAGTGCAATATAAAAAATGCAAATAATTTTTCTGTGGACCACCAACATTTTCTCATGGACCACCAGTGGTCAAGGGACCACCAGTTGGTAACAGCTGCTCTACTCTGTTTAACTATCCAACTAACTATCTGTATTCTGTAAAAGGAGAAACAGCACTTTCTTCTCCTTTGACCAGAAAGTCTCATCTGCTGAATTCGATGTAGAAAGCAAACTTTTTGATATTTTTACATCATAGCACATGGCCTCCGTTTCTTGACTTTATCTGCGCCTGGAAGCTAATTAGGGTCAGGACTGGTTAGCATTTGAATGGTTGTCCCAAAAGTGCTTTTTTTTTTAAGAGGCAAACTGGACTTTCTGGTTTTTCTTTGAAGACGTTTCGCTTCTCATCCAAGAAGCTTCCTCAGCTCTGACTGGATGGTGGAGCGGAAGAAGCTTCTTGGATGAGAAGTGAAACCTCTTCAAAGGAAAAACCAGAAAGTCTAGTTTGCCTCTTGAAAAAAAAAAGCACTTTTGGGAAAACCATGACCTGGGTGACTGAGAACCTCCATAGACATTTGAATGGGAAGTGACCAGGAAGGGCCAGAGCTGTAGGTTAGACAGGTAAGTTTAGAAGTATCCTGTAAAAAAAGGAAAAAAAAATCATGTTACTGAAGCCAAGGACTCTACAAAGAAATTGAGTGTTCCTTCAAGGAGGCTTTACCCAAAATCCTTGAGTTATGACCGTAATTGGGATCGGAACGTCCATTGCTAAGCGATGCAAGTGAGCCTGTTGTGACCCCATCCTCTGAGCCTATCCCATTGGAGGAAGGAAGCTCTGAGCATGAGGAAGAGGAGCCAGCCAGATCTCCCAGCCCCCCCCCCTCTGGCACCGTCTCAGGTGCCAGCTGAAAGAGAGCAAAGTAGTGGGGAAACAGGCGTCTCAGATGAGAGTGAGGGAGAGACATCATTCCTGGACGCACAGCAAAGAAGGCGAGATAAGCGCTTACAGCAGCTGAGGAGATGTATGAGGGAATAGACCTGAGTCACTGGACTTGAGTCACAGGACCAATGAGTCACTGGACCACACCCAGAGACTATATAAGACAGGGTGATGGTAAATGATCTCTGTGACGAACAAAACCTCAATCTGGTAGTCATTGGAGCTAAAAGCTGAAGCTGATCAGAGACTTTGCTGAATATTTGTTGTGATTTTCTTTCTGTGTACTATTAAAGCACTTGGCAGACAGTGTGCATATCGCTGCCAAGTTAGAGATAAGAACTGGGGTGTGTGCCAAGTGCTTCTTTAACCCTCGACTGGCTGTGTTTTTGTGGGTATCTGTAGAGGGGGACAGATCAGAGCCATGCCCAATTGATGCTATGGTTGTTAAGCGAATCACACAGTCATTAGGCAAATCCAGCTGCCTCCATTGATTTTGCTTGTCCAAAGCCCCTCAGAAAGATCATAAATGGCGACCACGAGATCCCGGGATACCGCAACCATTGTAACTACCGGATTCATGCCAGTTGCCAAGGGCCCAAATTTTGATGCTGTGAATGCGGGTGTGCTCTGATAATTGTCAAGTATGAGGACCAGTGATATTTCCCTTTTAAAGGGCCGTTGTAACTTCAAATGGTCGCTAAATGAGTCATTGTAAATTGAGGACTATCTGTTTGCAGATGTGACAGGAAAGCTTGTCAGGAATCGAAAGCGACAGAGGAGAAGTCAGGAAGAGGATATCTCACAGCGATTCCTTCAGCCTCTGAATCAGGGGTCTCCAACCTTGGCGACTTTAAGACTTGTGGACTTCAACTTCCAGAGTTCCTCAGCCAGCTTTGCTGGCTGAGGAACTCTGGGAGTTGAAGTCCACAAGTCTTAAAGTTGCCAAGGTTGGAGACCCCTGCTCTAGATTGCTGCTCACCTGAACTAAACCAATTTCTTAACACCTTCCATCCCCCCCATTAAGCCTCAACTAAGGGTGTCCATCATGGCTGGCTGACGAATTCTGAGAGTTGATATCCATGAGTTTTAAAGTTGCCAAAGTTGGACACCCCTATTCCAAAACTTCCCCAAATAATCTAACCTAGAAATAAATGTCCTGGCCATGAGAACAATCAACCAGTGGAACGACTTGTCTCCAGAAGCTGTGGGTTAGAAGACCTCCAAGATTCCTTCCGACTCTGTATTATTCTGTATTCGTCTCCGATTTCAGATTTAGAGAGATGCCAAGGTCCTGGTTTTGTCATTTCATCTGCCCTGAAAATGGTGTCATTATGCAACAGTTCACGCTGCACAGAGAAACGCCTTTGTGCCCGTTCCCGTTTCTATGGCAATACTTCCTCCCTTTTCCTGTGTGTCTCCTCGAGTCAACACAACAAATCAAAACTGAAGCCCCACATTGGCACACAGCGCTTCGAAACTCCTGCAGGCTGTACCTTGAAAAAGATTAGTTTGGCACAAGGGGTTGGAAGGCCAAAATCCATAGCTTTCCCGGGATGCCAAGCCAGCTGCCGGTGGGAAGAAAGAGTAAAATGCTCTATTGCACACAGGAGATTTGAATAGAATTGAGCTGGAAGGGACCTTGGAGGTCATCTAGTCCAACCCTCCGCCCAAGCAGGAGACCCTACACCATTTCTGGCAGATGGCAGTCCAGTCTCTTCTTGAAAGCCTCCAGTGATGAAGCTCCCACAACTTCTGAAGGCAACTTCTGTTCCATGGGTTGATGGTTCTCACTGTCAGAAAATTTCTCCTTATGTCCAGGTTGAATCTCTTCTTCTTCAGTTTCCATCTGTTATTCCTTCTCTAGCCTAGAGGGGCTTTGGAAAACAGCTTGACCCCCTCCTCTCTGTGGCAGCCCCTCAAATATTGGAAGATGCTCTCCTGTCTCCCCTGGTCCTTCTCTTCCCTAGAGTAGCCCTGCCCAGTTCCTGCAACCGTTCTTCATATGTTTTAGCCTCCAGGCCTTTGATCATTTTAGATAGATTCAGATTAACAAAGTTGGAAGGGACCTTGTAGGTCATTTAGTCCAACCCCCCACCCAAGCAGGAGATCCTATACCATTTCTAACAAATGGCAGTCCAGTCTCTTCTTGAAAGCCTCCAGTGATGAAGTTCCCACAACTTCCGAAGACAACTTCTGTTCCATCAGTTGATGGCTCTCACTCTCAGGAAATTTCTCCTTAGTTCTAGGTTGCTTCTCTCCTTGATTATGAATGAATGAATAGAACAGAGTTGGAAGGGATCTTGGAGGTCTTCTAGTCCAGCCCCCTATATACTACTATGTTTCCTCCAAAATAAGACCCGGTCTTATATTTTTTTGAATCCTGAAATAAACACTTGGCCTTATTACCATGCGCTCAAAAGCCCAATTGGACTTATTATCAGGGGATGCCTTATTTTGGGGGTAACAGGGTACTTCAGATAAGTGGCTGGAGGAGCCTGGATAGCTCAACAGACTAAAAGCCTCTTATCAACATTCAGCTGTCTGCAATTATTGCAAGTTCAAATCTCCCCAGGCTCAAGGTTGACTCAGCCTTCCATCCTTTCTAAGGTAGGTAAATTGAGGACCCAGTTTGTGGGGGCAATAAGCTGGCTTTGTATAAATATACAAAAGTATGAAGGCTATTGCTTAACGCATTGTAAGCCGCCCTGAGTCTCCGCAGAAGGGCGGCATATAAATCAATTTTTTTTAAAAAAGTGGCTGTCTATTTTCTTCTTAAAAACTCCAGTGATGATTAGTTTCCATCCATGGTTTGGATGCTGGTGCTTTGGAGAATAATTTGACCCCCTCTTCTTTGTGGCACCCCCTGAAATACTGGAACACTGCTACCATGTCCCTCCTAGTCCTTCCTTTCTCTAGACTAACCAAACCCAAATGCCTGCAATTGTTTTTCATATGTTCTCGTCTCCAGGTGTTTAATAGTTGCTCTTCTTTGCACTTTTTTTCCAAGTCTCAATATCTTTTCTGTAATGTGGTGACCAAAACTGGATGCAGTATCCCAGGTGTGGTCTTACTAAGGCTTTGTAAAGCTGTACTAATATTTCACATGATTTTGATACTATGCCTCTGTTTATACAACCAAGGATTATATTGGTTTTTCCGGCTGGTGCCACACACCACTGGCTCATACTGACAAGCTTTCCAGGGGAAAGAGCTTTGAAGTTTTAATTCCAAATGTTATTAAAATTAGGGCAAGATCAGGCTAGTGGATCCTCCAGGAAGCATCTGAAATTCTTTACATAATACCGATTGTGTTTTCCTATTTTCTTTAGTCCAAAAGAGCCAACACTGAACATACCAATGTTGAATAACAATGAGCTGCGGTGGCGCAGTGGTTAGAGTGCAGTGCTGCAGGCTACTTCTGCTGATTGCTGGCTGCCTGCAGTTTGGCAGTTCAAATCTCACCAGCCTCGAGGTTAACTCAGCCTTCCATCCTTCCGAGGTAAGTAAAATAAGGACCCAGATTATTGGGGGAAAGATGCTGGCTCCGTAAAACCGCTTAGAGAGGGCTGTAAAACACTGTGAAGTGGTATATAAATCTAAGGGCTATTGCTTTTTTCCTTCCTCCCTTCTTCCCTTCTTCCCTCCCTCCCTCCCTCCCTTCCTTCCTTCCCTCCCTCCCTTCCTCCCTCCTATAGTGGTGCTGTGGTTAGAATGCAGCATTGCAGGCAAACTCTGTCCAGTGAAGGAGTTCGATCCTGACTGGCTGAAGGTTGACTCAGTTTCCCATCCTTCCAAGGTGGATAAAATGAGGACCGTGATGGTTGGGGGCAAGAGGCTGTCTGTGTGTAAACCGCTTAGAGAGGGCTGTAAAACACTGCAAAGCGGTATATAAGACTAAGTGCTATTGCTATACAGATAGTCCTTGATTTACAATCATTTATTTAGCAACCATTTAAAAATACAATGGAAAAAGATGGTGTCAATTGAATCATTCATTCGTTCGTTCATTCGTTGGCTATTTCTGGAGACAATTCCTGGCAGAGGGTTGTTGTTGTTGTTTCTGATGACATCAGCAACTGCTTAGAACCTATAAAAGGCAAAGGGCTGAAGGGAGGAAACCTTCTGGCTCAAGCCAGGGGGGCGCATCTTACAGCTGCAGCTTTGGAGATAACCCTTCAAGTCCATTTGGAAGCTCCAGGAAGCTTCTGCAAAACCCAGCAGTATTGAAATCAGCCAGAAACACATGGACGCTGCGATGTAAGGATGAAAGAGCATGCTTCCCTCCAGTCAAACCTGACTTTTGATGACTCTAATGATATGTGAGAAAAAAATCTCGGGGGGACGGAGCGAAGCGATGCTGCCTAGGGAAGAGTAAGATAAGAGGCAGCATAACTCAGAGCATAACTCAACTTTTGTTAATTTCTAATTAACAAATTAATGAATTAACCTTTGTTAATACAATTAACAATTAACCTTTGTTAATACAATTAAACTTTGTTAATACAGCCTCAGCCTTCCATCCTTCCGAGGTGGGTAGGTGAGTGACTACGCACAATCACTCAGGCGCTTGTCACTTCTCGCCTGGACTACTGTAATGCTCTCTACATGGGGCTCCCCTTGGGGTGCACCCGGAGGCTCCAACTGGTGCAAAATGCAGCCGCGCGGGGGATTATGGGAGCGACGGGACGCTCCCATGTGACACCTCTCCTGCGAGAGCTGCATTGGCTGCCGGTGGACCTCCGGGTGCGTTTCAAGGTGTTGGTAATCACCTTTAAAGCGCTCCATGGCTTAGGACCAGGGTACATACGGGACTGCCTTCTGCCACCGATTGCCTCCCACCGGCCGGTTTGCTCCCACAGAGAGAGCCTCCTCAGGGTGCCATCAGCCAGACAATGCCAGCTGGCGACCCCTGGGGGAGAGCCTTCTCTGTGGCAGCCCTCACCCTCTGGAACGATCTTCCTCCAGAGTTGAGAACGATCTCTGATCTCCGGACTTTTCGTCGGGCCTTGAAAACATATCTTTTTCAGCTTGCCGGTTTAGCCTGATCCCTGCTAAATTTTTAGAGTTTTTAGAGTTTTATCTATTTTTAATATTAATCTGTTTTAATTATCAGCTAAATTTATATTTGTTTTTATAATATTTTAACCTTTGTGTACTGGTTTTTTATTTGGCTGTTCACCGCCCTGAGTCCGCAAGGAGAAGGGCGGTATATAAGTCTAAATAAATAAATAAATAAATAAAATGAGGACCTAGATTGTTGGGGGCAATAGGCTGACTCTGTAAACCGCTGAGAGAGGACTGGAAAACACTTTGAAGTGGTATGTGCTATGGCTATTGTCCTTCCTTCCTTCCTTCCATCCATTCATTCATCCATCCATGATGGGCAGTGGCTAGAATACAGTATTGTAGGCTGACTCTGCCCACTGCCAGGAGTTCGATTCTCACCAGGCTCAAGGTTGACTCAGCCTTCCATCCTTCCGAGGTGGGTAAAATGAGGACCCAAATTGTTGGGGGCAAGAGGCTGACTCTGTAAACCGCTTAGAGAAGGCTCTAAAAGCATTATGAAGCGGTAGATAAGTCTAAGTGCTATTGCTATTGCTCCCCCTTCCTTCCTTTCCTCCCTCAGCCTTCCATCCTTCCAAGGTGGGTAAAATGAGGATCCAGATTGTTGGGCTGACTCTGTAAACTGCTTAGAGAAGGCTCTAAAACAGGGGTCACCAACCCTTCAGACCTCAGGGACCACTAAATTCATAATTTTAAATCCCGCGAACCACTAATATGATCTGCCTAATGACTGGCTGGGTGTGGCTAGGTGGTCATGTGACTGGGTGGACGTGGCCAATTCAATGTCACTCACATCGAGGGGTACCTCACCGGCCTCTACTCGCCACTCCCCTCCCAGCCACACCTTGCCTCCCACCCGGGCTCCTTAGGGCCCCAACAGGAAGCAGTTATTGGAGCTAAGCAGCCACCGTGAGAAAGAGTTGGCAAAACAGCTGACTCAGTTCAAATTGGATCCAGGCCATGATGCAGTCCCACTGGAACGAGGCCCTCCGGCTCTTCACCACCACCCTTCGCTCAAAGCCCCACACCAGTGGCTGAAGCAGACCCCGTCAGAATTTCTGTGCCCCACCGACCCACACAATAAGACCCCAAAAGGGGAGACTCTCTGCAGCAACACAAACGTTCATTCCACATATCTGTCCCAGGGGCCGTAGTTTGAGGTCCCCTGATTTAGTGCAATATAAAAAACGCAAATAATTTTTCTGCGGACCACCAAAATTTTATCACGGACCACTAGTGGTCCATGGACCACCAGTTGGTGACCGCTGCTCTAAAAGCACTATGAAGTGGTATATAAGTCTAAGTGCTATTGCTATATTATAATTAATTGTTATTAATCCCAACGTCCTCCCTCCCACTGCCTGCTACTTCATATAGAGGAATAGAGTGATAGGTAATTCAGCAGTAACTTACTCTTTCTTTGCTTCAATATTTGGACTCCTGAGTCCGCCTGGAGGGGAGTTTCTCCCCTCCAAGCTGAACCCAATTCCTGGTTTGGTGAAGGAGATTTGGCCAAACATTTCGGGGAGACAATGTCCCAAATTAATTAAGAGTGCAAATGTCTGAAAGGAAATGTGGATGTTCTGCCTTAGGCAAGAGGGCGCTTTATCTCACCGCTACGTGCCTAATTGGAACCTAATTCTTCGTTTGCTCAAGAAGTAACGAGGTTACCAAGGAAACGTGCAGAAGAAATCGTAACAGAAATGGTCAGTGTGTTTGGGCCAAAGCAAATTCAGGATTGGGGATTCCTAGGGCAAAAAAAGTGATGTTGTGTTCCGCCAGCAGCCTAAGGAGCTGGCAGCAGAGTCAGACAGTGAGGAGGCTCTGCATCGGAGGTAGAGATGGAACCATCTGGGAGGTACGTGCGGCCTCCGGACCCTCCAGAGTCGAATCTCAGCGAGGCAGAGGAACAGGAGGAGCCTGTTTCTAGTGCGCGCATGCGCAGAGCTGCCAGAAGGCAAGAACAGCTAAAACAAAAAGGACGACTTGGCAGTAAGGCCCTGGAGATGATTGGCCCCTCCCACAAGACTTAAAAGAGGAGCAAAGGCACGTGGGCCTTTGCAGGAAGCAACTGTAGTTAATTCTGTGCAGTTTAAAGCCTGAAGCTCTGTTTGATTCTAGACTCCGTATGGTTTTGCCAATTCGGTCTTTGGCAGCGTGTCAAGGGAGATAAAGGTGGGTGGTTATCAGCCTTATCCCGAAGGACTCTTTACAACTATTTGGGACTCATCTGTGAATGAACAGAATTCACAGCTGTTGCAATAAAGGAGGTTTTTGGGACTCCTCGTGTGTTTTAATGACTCAGGAAGCCTAGGTCAGAACAAGTGTCTGGAACCCGCACTGCATATCAGACATAAATACAATCGAGAGAATCCAGAGATATTTTACGAGAAGAATCCTCCACTCCTCTATCCGCAATAAAATATGTTATGCCACCAGACTCCAAATTTTGGGCTTAGACAACTTAGAACTACGCCGACTTCAGTCTGACCTAAGCGTAGTACATAAAATTATCTGCCACAATGTCCTTCCTGTCAATGACTTACTTCAGTTTCAACCACAACAATACATGAGCAAATAATAGATACAAACTCAAGGTAAATCGTTCCAAACTTGATGGCAGAAAATACGACTTCAGTAACAGAGTAGTCAATGCCTGGAATGCACTCCATGACTCTGTGGCTTCTTCCCCAAACCCCCCAAACTTTAACCTTCAACTGTCTACTGTTGACCTCACCCCATTCCTAAGAGGTCTGTAAGGGGCATGGATGAGCGCACCAGCGTGCCTACCGTTCCTCTCCTAATATTCCTTTTTACTTACTCTTTTCATGTATTCAAATTATGTTTATACTTTTACCTGTTATCTTATATATGCTTGACAAATGAACTTATGATTACGATTAAGTGTATGCAGAGATGTGCTGGGTTGCCTTCCTTAAATTCCAGGGACTGGATTGATGTCACTGGGTTGTTTTGAAAGTCAGGAGACAATTGCAATTCGAATGGCAACGGATGGATTCCTCACCCTCAATAGGATCACCTTGAGATTTATAATTCTCATTTACGCGAGGGTGGATCAAAATAATCTTATGGCATCTGATTTACCTACGGTTCCCAATGTGATCGACTTGTAGTGTGAGGAAACCTGATGCAGGTTTCTCCCAAAGTTACTGTATTTAGAAACTACAACTAGTCCAGAATTGAGAATTTGGGGAGCCACTTGGTACATAATTCATATAATAATAGCTCTGCTATGTGAGCTGCACTGGCTCCTTGTAGGGACAAGGCGGAAGATCCTGGTTACTTCTGATTTCTCCTTCAGATTAAGAGAAGTCTAGAAGTTTAGAGTTCATTCTGAGCTAGCCTTCTTTAAGTTTTATTACAGGTTGTCCTCTCCTTACAACAGTTCAGGTGGTGGCCATTCAGAGTTACTGAAAATTGTTCACTTTTCACACAACCATGGCAGCATCTCCACAGTCACGTGATCAAAATTGAAGGTGCTCAACAACTGAACAGATTTAACAGAGTTGGAAGGGGGACCTTGAAGGTCATTTAGTCCAACCCCCTGCCAAGGCAGGAGACCCTCTACCTAGAGGGTCTCCTGCCTCTACCTAGGATCGAACTTGTAACCTCCTGATTGTGAGGCAAGAGCTCCACCTCTAGGCCACCGGGTCTTGTTTAAAATAACTGGCATCAGTGGTGAAATCCAATTTTTTTTACTACCAGTTCTGTGGGCGTGGCTTGGTGGGCGTGGCAGGGGAAGGATACTACAAAATCCCCATTCCCTCCCCACTCCTGGGGGAAGGATATTGCAAAATCTCCATTCCCTCCCCACCTCTGGGGGAGCGATATTACAAAATCCCCATTCCCTCCGCACTCCTGGGGGAAGGATATTGCAAAATCTCCATTTCCCCCCCACCTCTGGGGGAAGGATATTACAAAATCCCCATTCCCTCCGCACTCCAGGAAGAAGGATATTGCAAAATCTCCATTCCCTCCCCACCTCTGGGGGAAGGATATTACAAAATCCCCATTCCGTCTGCACTCCAGGGAGAAGGATATTGCAAAATCTCCATTCCCTCCCCACCTCTGAGGGAAGGATATTACAAAATCCCCATTCCCTCCGCACTCCAGGGAGAAGGATATTGCAAAATCTCCATTCCCTCCCCGCCTCTGGGGGAAGGATATTGCAAAATCTCCATTCCCTCCCCACTCCAATTAAGCAAGGTCCATTTTATGACCTTGCTTAACCACAGTTAAGGGAATCACTGAATGTCTTAAGTTAGCAACCCGGTTGTTAAGTGAATCTGGCTTTCCTATTGACTTTGCTTGCCAGAAGGTGGCAAAAGGGAACCAAATGATCCCGGGACAAGGCAACCGTCATAAATACGAACCAGTTGCCGAGCGTCCGAATGTAAATCATATGGCCACGGGGATGCTACAATGGTCATAAGTGTGAAAAACAGCCGTAAGTCACTTTTTTCCATGATGATGTAACTTTGAACGGTTATTAAATGAATTGCTGTAAGTGGAGCACTACCTGTTCAGCATGGAAGGTCCCCTCCTGGATCTTTCGCGATGTATCACCTTTTCTCTATTGCTCATCCTCCCAACATGTTACTAAGTGGGTGGCAAATTTCTTGGGTTTTGTTGAACCAGAGAGCAGCAAACACCCTATAATTTTGCGGGCCACGGTGGGGCATATTTCCGCTCAGGAAACAACTCTTTTTCCAACTTCCAGGCGTAAGTGATGCTTTAATTAATGCTGAGATTTAACTGAGAGGCCACAACAGTGATTATGTTGTTAGCGTTCATGGAAAGAAAAATCACCAAGATCCTTACCGTAAACATTAATTGGCAGCCTCCGAGGATGTAATCCAGGAAGGAGTAATCTCGGGTGATCTGAAAGGCCAGGGGGAAGATTTGGGAGGAGGGAAGAAGAAAAGGAGAAACAGAGCAAGTTAATGCAAAAGCAAGGTTGTTTCACAAAATACTCATTTATTCCTCTATATTAGTTCAGTGTGTTTCAACCTTGACCATTTTAAGATGTGTGGAATTGACTTCAACTCCCAGAATTCCCCAGCTGGGAATTGATTTCAACTTTCAGAATTCCCTGGCTGGAAACTGAATTCAACTCCCAGAATTCCTCAGCTGGGAACTGACTTCAACTCCCAGAATTCTCCAGCCGGGAATTGACTTCAACTCCCAGAATTCCCCAGTCAGGAATTGACTTCAACTCCCGGAATTCCCTGGCCGGGAATTGACTTCAACTCACAGAATTCCCAAGACGGGAATTAACTTCAACTGCGGGAATTCCCCGGCCGGGAATTGACTTCAACTGCCAGAATTCCCCGGCCAGGAATTGACTTCAACTGCGGGAATTCCCCGGCCGGGAATTGACTTCAAGTCCCAGAACTCCCCAGCCAGAAATTGACTTCTAGTCCCAGAATTCCACAGCATGGCCGACTGGAGAATTCTGGGAGTTGAAGTCCAATGTCTTAGATTTGCCAAAGTTGAGAAACAATCTTCTAATTTGAATCTCCTGGCAGCCATCACATTTCCAAATACCGTGGCTGGATTTATACCAAACGTTTACCATTTAAACCAAGGAAAATAAAACCACAACAGTTCTGCAATATGATATCGAGATGGTACATTGTGGTTTCAAGTTGTAACTTGGTTCACACGGGGTAGCCTGGGAATGTTACAATCCTCTGCATCCCAAGCCACTTAATCGTTGTTGTTTTCAGCCTTGTGTGTACTCGGCTGTGCAGCCTGTCAAAAGCTGCAGATTGGAGGGATGTGTGTTTGTGTGTGAGACATTGCTAGCAAAGTGGCGTGTTTTGTCAACAAAGATCTTTGTCGTGTAAACTTTCTCCTCTATTCTCTTTGACATATTTGTCCGAGAAAGTTGGTGATGTTTGAACGTTTACTAAGCTATCACCTTTGTTGCTGTTAGTTGCAAAGTCGTGTCCGACCCATCGCGACCCCATGGACAACGTTCCTCCAGGCAGCTATCACCTATGGCAGTATATTTCCCAACTTTAAGATGAGTAGACTTCCATTCCCAGAATTCCCCAATCTTCATGGGATCATAGCGAGTCTGAGGACTATAATGGGAAAGTTTGTGTACCAAGGTAGCCTAAGCTCAAACGGGACTAAATGCAAAAATCCTGCATATTGTGTGAATCAGGATAATATGTGAAGCCTTAATAGAGCCTCAGATAGCTCAACAGGCTAAGTAGCCTGTTATTAACATTCAGCTATCTGCAATTATTGCAAGTTCGAGGCTCAAGGTTGACTCAGCCATCCATCCTTTCAAGATGGGTAAAATGAGGACCCAGATTGTGGGGGCAATAAGCTGACTCTGTATAAAAAAGACCACCGCTTGGGGGGGGAGCAAAAGCCCTACTACGCAGGTATATACAAAAGTACGAAGGCTATTGCTTAATGCATTGTAAGCCACCTTGAGTCTCCGGAGAAGGGCGGCATATAAATCGAACCAATAAATAAATAAATAAATATTTATTTATTGGGTAGACATTCTGTAAATGGAGTAGACATTCTACTCCATTTGTGTAGACATTTGGGTAGACATTCTGTAAATGGAGATGTTCAGCAAAAACATCATAAATGACACAGACGTGGGCAGGGCCAGCCAAGAGTGGGATTTTGGGGTTCTCCAAACTGCACAGAATCTTAACTAGAGGTTCTCCCGAACCCTTGCAAACTCCGAGCTGCCCACCCCCGGGGATGGGGCAGCAAAGCATCCTCCTCGCAGGCTGTTTGCTAAAGCCCGATCTGACTCCTCCAATTTGGTGGAATGACAGGTTAATCAGGCCTTGTGTTTGTCTTCATCCTGGCTTGTCAGAGTTTGGCATTTTTTTAAAAAAATGATTGCATTTGTCTCAGAGTTGAGACCCTGCCCTTCTGATGATTAGATGCCATTCCAGCAATCTCGGTATTATGTCAGTAATTATAATTTTAATGCAAATCTGAAAGCGGTTTAGCCCTTCTAATCCATCAAACTGAAAAGCAAAGCTCTTCAGGAGTCTGAAGGAGTGAATCACTCAAGAGGGTTTATAATTTCAGAGCCGGAGAAGAGGTTAATTTATTGACTGCAGTGCTGAGTTAAGTAATAGAGTGCTTTGGGCATAATTTTCTGAGAAGAGGTTTATGCATGCGAAGGTCCTTTATTAGTACTACTTGATAATATGCCACTGAGGGTGCAAAAGGACTTTTCCATCACAGCAGATTGCAGCATATATAGACTTTTACCAATATCTCAGTATCTCACCTCTACCTTCCCTTATGCTCGGGCGTTTTAAAAAATACTTCCATTCTGTGGCCATAAATGCAGGCAGCCCATTTATTTAATGACCGCATGGTCCACTTAACGGCCGTGGCAAAAAGGGTCATAAAACGAGGTGCCATTCACTTACCATCTGTCTTGCTTAGCTTAGTCCTCTACTTATGACCAGTCAGATTAAAGACTGGTGGAAATTACAACTTACTTTCAAAGTTTCGAAGTATTTCAAAGTATTAGTACCGCTTTGTAAAGCCTTCATAAGACCATATCTGGGATACTGCATTCAGCTTTAGTCACCATAATACAAGAAAGATGTTGAGACTTTGGAAAAAGCATAGAGTAGGGCAGCTAAGGGACTGGAGGCTAAAACACACGAAGAACGGTTGCAGGATTTGGGTTTGGCCAGTCTAGAGAAAAGAAGAATTAGGGGGACATGATAGCAGGATTCCAGTTTTTGAGGAGCTGCCACAAAGAAGAGGGGGTCTATTTATTCTCCAAAGCACCAGAAGGCAGGACAAGAAACAATGGATGGAAACTAATCCAAAGAGAGAAGCAACCTGGAATTAAGGAGAAACTTCCTAACAGGGAGGACAATTAAGCCGTGGAACTGCTTGCCTCCAGAAGTTGTGGAGGATTTTAAGAAGAGACTGGACAGCCACTTGTCTGAAATGGTGTAGGGCCGTGACGGCGAACGTACAGCACGCGTGCCACAGGTTGCATGCAAAACCCTTTTTGCGGGCACGTGAGCCGTTGCCCCAGCTCAGCTCTGCCGTGCATGCTTGCATGCCTCCCACTGGCCAGCTGGTTTTCGGGTCTCTGCTGTGCATACACAGAGGGCGGGGCACATATGGGAGACGTGCACGTGTGTGCGGGGGCGAATGGGTGGTCGCGCACATGCACGGGGGGATGGGAAGCATGCAGGGGTCACACACACATGAATGGGGGTGAGGCACATGCGGGGGGTTGTACACATGCGCAGGGGTGCAGCACACGGGGGGGGTCACATGCGCATTGCATGATGAGTACGCATGCACACACGCTTTAAGCACCCAGTGCCAAAAAGGTTAGCCATCTCTAGTCTGGGTTCTCCTGCTTGAGCCGGAGGCTGGACTAGAAGACCTCCAAGGTCTCTTCCAGCTCTATTCTGATTGATTGAAAGTTCTGAAGGCTGCCCGTCCTTTCCTTTTTTTCAAAAAAGTTTTTCCTTTTGTTTCTCATAAACATAATTACATGTCTAGTCATTTATCCACCATTTTTCATTCATTTTATCTTTTATCTTTTAACTTTCATTATTTGTTATTCGGGGCTGCTCTTTTACCATTTACCCTGCTTTATTTTGCATAGCTGGCTGGAGAATTCTGAGAGTTGAAGTCCACAAGTCTTAAAGCCGTCGAGTTTGAAGACCTCTGGTCCAAGCGATCCCTTTTACGACCTTCCGACAAGCAAAGTCAACAGGGAAGCCAGGTTCGCTTAACAAGCACGCTATGAATTTAACAAGCGCAGGGGGTCACTTCACCACTGTGGCAAGAAAGGTCGTAAAATGGGGAAAAATTCACTTAGCAAATGTCTCGCTTAGCAATGGAAATTTTGGGCTCAATTGTGGTCGTAAGTTGAGGACTGCCTGTACGTTTAAAAAAAACCAACCCCAAACAAAATCATTGATCCTTCTAAGAAGCGGAACTTACTTTGCAGGATTTGACAATGATGATTCCCGAATTCTTGTAGCTCCTTTTCTTCTTCTGTTTTTTCGGATTGATGCATTCAAACTCTACCTGCATATTAGTATTTTTTTTTAAAAAAGAAAAGACCATGGTAAATGCAGTAATCTTATTTTTTTCTCTTTTTTTAATAAAAGAAAAAAAAAATTTTTGTCCTGTAGTTACTGGGAAAACTGAGTTTTACATTTTCAAAACATTTTAGGGGTAACCAAGTTTTTTTTTAATTAATTTTTTAATTTGATTTATATGCCACCCTTCTCCAGAGACTCAGGGTGTCTTATAATGCGTTAAGCAATAGCCTTCATACTTTTGTATATTTATACAAAGTCAGCTTATTGCCCCCCACAAACTGGATCCTCAATTTACCTACCTTAGAAAGGATGGAAGGCTGAGTCAACTTTGAGCCTGGTGAGATTCGAATTTACAGTAATTGCAGACAGCTGATGCTGAATACAATGCTTTTAGCCTGCTGAGCTATCCAGGCTCCCTCAAGTTGGGGAAGAATGGTTTTAAACCAGTGGTGGGATTGAAATTTTTTTTACTACCAGTTCTGTGGGCGTGGCTTGGTGGGTGTGGCAGGGGAAGGATAGTATAAAATCTCCATTCCCACCCCGCTCCAGGGGAAGGATACTTCAAAATCCCCATTTCCTCATGATCAGCTGGGACTCAGGAGGCAGAGACTAGATGGGGTCAGGGCCAGTCAGAATTTTTACTACTGGTTCTGTGGGTGCTGCTTGGTGGGCGTGGCAGGGGAAGGATACTGCAAAATCCCTATTTCCTGCTGATCAGCTGGGAGGCAGAGAATAGATGGGGCAGGGCTAGTCAGAGGTGATATTTACCAGTTCTACGAATTACTCAAAATTTCCACCACCGGTTCTCCAGAACTGGTCAGAACATGTTGAAACCCACCTCTGCTCTCAATGGTAGCTCCCTTAAGACATGTGGACTTCAATTCCCAAAATATCCAAGCTGTTTGGGGAATTCTGGGAGTTGAAGTCCATACGTTGTCTTGAGAAACACTGGCAAACTACAGATGTCTCAAACATGGACTCAAAAGATGGCTATGTTCCCCAGTACCCCCACACCACAACCCCAACATGTATGGGGCAAAATTTCCAACCTTTTGGAGGGAAACTGAGATATTAAGAACTGAAAATGTGTGAAGCCTGACCTCTGAAGGTATAGCTATTCCTACCTTTCTGACTGCAACCACTGTTGAAAAACACAACTATGTGACCAATCCTTCCACTTATGACCATCTCAGGATCACATGACCATCATTTTTGCACTTTGCAGCTGTCTTCTGACATGTCAATGATGAAGCTAGCAGGTAGTTGCCAGTTGTGTTCCTGTGACGTCTTGCTTAATGACCATGGTGATTTGCTTAACAATGGAAGAACATGAGGTCATAAATCCAGGACATGATAATTTGCTTAGTGACCAGGATACTTAGCGATAGAGTTGTCGGTCCCAATTTGGTTGGTTGCTAAGGGAGGACTACCTATATAAGGTGCAACAGGACTGGTGCCCTGGCTCCGCCTACCAGCCTGCCTTCCATTGAGGACCTGTCTACAGCACGAGTCAAAAAGAGGGCTGTGAAAATATTGACAGACCCCTCACACAAACTGTTTCAACTCCTACCCTCAAAAGACACTAAAGGGCACTGCACATCAGAACAACTGGACACAAGAACAGTTTTTCCCCGAATGCCATCACTCTGCTAAATAACTAATTCCCTCAACACTGTCAAACTAGTTACTAAGTCTGCACTACTATTAATCTTCTCATCACTCATCTCCTCCCACTTATGACTGTATGACTGTAACTTTTGTATCCTAACGATTTATATTGATATTGTTTCCTGATTGCTTATTTGTATCCTATGACTATCATTAAGTGTTGTACCTTATGATTCTTGACAAACGTATCTTGTCTTTTTGTGTACACTGAGAGCATATGAACCAAGACAAATTCCTTGTGTGTCCAATCACACTTGGCCAATAAAGAATTCTGTGCTGTGCTGTGCTGTGCTGTGCTGTGCTGTGCTGTGCTGTGCTGTGCTGTGCTGTGCTGTGCTGTGCTGTGCTGTGCTGTGCTGTTCTGTTCTGTTCTGTTCTGTTCTGTTCTATTCTATTCTATTCTATTCTATTCTATTCTATTCTATTCTATTCTATTCTATTCTATTCTATTCTATTCTATTCTATTCTAGTGATGTCACAATCACAGGCCACACCCTTGCAATTCTTGCATCCAAAAATAAAAAAAAATCAGCATGACTTCTGAATCAAGCAAGACTAAAGAATGAATCTGAACATGGCTTGATTACTGATACATAAGAACTGAATTAATAACACAATAATAATGACACAATGTTCATTATTAGAGGATAGAATATTGAATATTGAGGGATATGATTTGGTATGTGGTTGGCATGCTTATTTAGTATATGATAAGAAGGTGGACAGGATTTTTAAAAGCCATATATTGAGGAATGCTCTATTGCGTGTCTGGAAAAAATACCAATACAAATTAAATGACAAGATACCTATATGGGTAGTACCCAGAAACGCGATAGAGAATATAAGTATAGAACAAAAACAGGATGTAATTACATATAAAGAGCTTCTCAACATAGAAAGAGGTGTATTACAGTTAAAGCCTTTGAATGTATTAAGAGAGGAAAGGGTAATTCAGACCTGGTTTCAGTATGGACAGTTACAGGCTAGATGGAAAATAAACCAGAAAATTGGTATCACACAAAATGAGGAAAATTTGGTAAAACAAATTAGGGACCAGAGTCAAATGCATATAAAAAGGTTGTATAATATATTGATAGAAATAGATTCGGAAACAGAGTTTGTTAAAGATTGTATGATAAAATGGGCACAAAACTTTGAAGAACCAATAATGATGGAAACATGGGAAAAGATCTGGGTAAGAAATGTAAAATTTACGCAAGCTCAAAATCGGAGAGAAAACTGTGATAAAATGCTTTATAGATGGCATTTAGATCCCAAAAAGCTAGCTTGTATGTATCCGAATTTACAATCCAAATGCTGGAGATGTGATTGTGTTGATGCTATGTATTATCACATATGGTGGACTTGTAAAAAAGTTAAAGCATTTTGGATAAAAATATGGTGGATTATTCAAAATATCCTTAAAAAGAGGAGAAACTTTACTCCTCAGTTGTTTTTGCTAGGTATAATTACAGACTGTACAGTTATAGAGACTAATTTGATTCTGAACTTAATAACGGCAGCAAGGCGCAGTACTGGAAGAAGGAAGATTTGCCTACTATTCAAGAATAGATGTTAAAAGTAGTAAATTTAGCAGAGATGGCCAAAATCTCAGCATATTTGAAGGATCATTCAAATGAGAAATATATGTTGGAATGGAGAAGATGGATTGATTACATTCAAAACAAATATCGGACTAAGAAATTTCAATTAGCTTATGAATGAACAAAGAAATGTTATAATCTAAACTTAGTTCAATAAAAGGGGAGTTAACGTACAAGAGGAAGATAGGAGGCCATAGTTAGTTAGCTTATGTTAGCGTATGATTGTTAAATGCTATACCCTGTATTTTGCTCTGGGAAGTTGTGGGGGGAAGGGTCAGGGGGGGAAGGAGGGAGGGGGATGGGGAAACATTTGTAAAATTTATTAAAACTTTTCAATAAAAAAAAATAATGACACAATGTTCACTTTATTTTATTAGAGGCTGAATTTTCACAGACAGGAAGATATTAGGGAGATTTATAATCCAGACCATGGTCTAATCCTGCAAAGTTTGCTTTTGTCCTAGGCCAGAGTTTCATTTTATGAAAATGTGGTGGGGGAAAAAATCCTGATTTACTAGAATAACAGAGTTGGAAGGGATCTTGGAGGTCTTCTAGTCCAACCCCCTGCTTAGGCAGGAAACCCTACACCACTTCAGACAATCCAATCTCTTCTTAAAAACTTCCAGTGTTGGAGCACTTACAACTTCTGGAGGCAAGTTGTTCCACTGATTAATTGTTCTCACTGTCAGGAAGTTTCTCCGTAGTTCCAGGTTGAATCTCCCCTTGATCAGTTTCCATCCATTATTCCTTGTCCGGCCTTCAGGTGCCTTGGAAAATAGCTTGATCCCCTCCTCTCTGGGGCAGCCGCTCAAATACTGGAAGATGCTCTCCTGTCTTCCCTGGTCCTTCTCTTCACTAGACTAGCCATGCCCAGTTCCTGCAACTGTTCATCGTATGTTTTAGCCTCCAGTCCCCTCATCATCTTGGTTGCTCTTCTCTGCACTCTTTCTAGCATCTCCACATCTTTTTTACATCATGGCGACCAAAATCTTTTCAAGCATTACAATCTTGTCACAGCAGAAGATGACAGGAGACCAAAACCCACAAGGTCCAAAAAGACCTCAGCCCACCACAGTCTGTTTCACCACCAAGGTTAAAACATTGACATGATGTAGCTTCTGAATCTTGCTTTCAGCTACTCGTGCAAATGATGCAATTTACAAAAATTCACCTCATCCGCATGTGAATATCGTGATAAGTATTTCACATTGCACCTTAATAATGTCATGACAGGTGCATCAGACCATTTAGGTCACCTTAAGTTCAAGAAGGCCATGTCAGACCCCTAAAACCAATGAGACCAAGAGTTTCTTCTAAGCAATTTCCTTTTTTGTTCCTCACCTACTATGTTTCCCCAAAAATAAGACCCAACCAGAAAGTTTAGTTTAGTTTAGTTTAGTTTAGTTTAGTTTAGTTTAGTTTAGTTTAGTTTAGTTTAGTTTAGTTTAGTTTAGTTTAGTTTAGTTTAGTTTAGTTTAGTTTAGTTTAGTTTAGTTTAGTTTAGTTTAGTTTAGTTTAGTTTAGTTTAGTTTGACTTGTATACCGCCCTACTCCCGAAGGACTCAGGGCGGTGAACAGCCACGCAATAAAATACACAATTACAAAATTTAAGAAGCAGAATAAAATAAAATTAAATAATTTGGCCAGACAAATTAAGACAACCCCATCGTTTAAACCAATTTAAAATTTACATATTAAAAGAAGTAAAAGGGAGAAAATTAGGCCAGGCTCGCCTGGTGAAATAAAAAGGAGCACGGCAGAAGGTGCGCAGATCTGGGATCGTCCGTATCTCTGGGGGGAGCTCGTTCCAGATGGTAGGAGCCCCCACAGAGAAGGCTCTTCCCTTAGAGGCCACCAGTTGACATTGTTTGGCCGACGGCACCCAGAGGAGCCATTCTCTGTGAGAGGGTACCGGCCAGTGGGAGGGTATTGGTGGTAGTAGGCGGTCCCGTAGATAACCAGGTCCTAAGCCATGGAGCGCTCTAAAGGTGGTCACCAAAACCTTGAAGCGCACCCGGAAGACCACCGGGAGCCAGTGCAGCTCGCGTAGGAGTAGTGTAGCGTAGTGTAGTAAACATTAATGCATCTTTTGGAGCAAAAATTAATATAACACCCAGTCTTATTTTTCGGGAAACACAGGTACACACAGAAATCTTGCCAAGCTAAACTTGTACCATAAAACATATATTCTGGAACCTATTAAGGGGTGAGCGATCTTCACCCTCTTTCTGCTACACAAACTAAAGGTAAAATGCTTGATTAAAAAGGCAAATATACGTGTCCCGGGATAATGTTGCAGGATCCAATCTGGGTTGTCACTGGAACCAGAGATTTTGTCCTCTGGGCATTTGGATTTGTGCTGGAGCTCATCTTCAGAGAACTTCTCTCTAGTACAGAGGTCTACAACCTTAAACACTCAAAGAGCCCTTTGGACCCGTTTCCCACAGAAAAGAAAACACCAGGAGCCACAAAACCCTTCCCGTGCCTGATTATTTCTTGAGCGGCCACAAAACTAGCATATGGAGTTGAATTAAACATTCTGCTTTTCTTCTGAAACTTTTCTTTTTTGGATTTATCCATGGTTGGCCAACTGGGGGTCGAAAAGCTCAATAAATCGCATGCCGGCGGGTGTCGCACATTGGTGGTTGTGATGTATATTTTGAGTGACAGGGAGCTGCAGCAGAGGGTTGAAAGAGCCACATGCGGCTCCAGAATCACAGGTTGCTGACCCCTGCTCTATTATTTGTCACACTTATGACCGTTGCACCATCCCCATGGTCACGTGTTCAAAATTCAGATGCTTGGCAAGTGACACATATTTATGACGGTTGCAGTGTCCTGGGGTCCTATGATCCCTTTTTGCAACTTCCTGACAAGCAAAGTCAATGGGGAAGCCAGATTCACTTATCAACTGCATTACTAACTTAACAACTGCAGTGATTCACTTAACAACGGTGGGAGGAAAGGTCGTAAAATGGAGAAAAACTCAAGTGTGTTTCATGTAGCAATATAAATTTTGGGCTCAATTGTGGTTGGAAGTCAAGGGCTTCCTGTATCTACCCTTCACTGCCTCTTTGACTTCTGGAATGCAGCCCCTCCCTCCTGGGAATCCAGGCTGCAATCCACCACACCCAAGACCTCATCTGACCCCTAGTCTCCTGCTAAATTGCTCCGTTTCCCCTGCTACACTTTCTTATCCACACACCTCTGAATGCAACCCTTCAGGTTAGCTCTAGGCAGGCTTATTGGCAAAAAACGTTGTGTTGGCTTCAGTCCAGAGCACCGTGCCAGGCCATGTAAGCATCCCTAAGGTTTCCCAGAGTTTTGAGATGGGTTGAACATCTGCCTGAGCTATTTACAGCCAGCAACTACATATAGAAGCTGTCAGTTCCAGAAAGAAACCAACGTAGAAGCAGCAGATGAGCGCAGTGGGGCTTCGAGTTGAAACGAAGAAGGATGTGATTACTCACTAGGTAAACAAATGCATGTATCCATTTTATTTTTAAGCTCCTTACGCAGAAGCACAAGCTAGGATTGAGAAACGCATAAATAAATAGCAGCCTAGAAGACAAAATTAAATTGCCGTTTCTAGCCTCCAAAGAGCTTTGAAGTAATAACTGCAAGCGGTCATTTAAACAAGAGATCTGCTGACGCCTGTATGTCCCTGCTAAAGGACTGCACTTGCCTCACAATTTAGAAAGCATTTTCTTTCAGTCTCGGAGCACTAAGGAAATTCTGTGGGTTTTTTTAATGACCTAAATTGTGAGATTCTGGCATTCTCCATTAGCTTCCGATTCATGAATTTAACACAGTAGGTTAGAAGCTGGCTACTTACCAACTTATGTAATCTTCCATCTGTTTATTTCATTCAGTTGTTGAATTTATACCTTGTCTCTCCAAGGTGGTAGAGATAGCGCTTCCGCCACCCCCCCCCCAATATTTCCTTACAATAGCCCAGTGAGGTAGGCTGAGCTAAGAATGAATGACTGTCTCAACCTTCCACAGCTGGGACTTCCTTGGTTCCTTGGATCTTGGGGAACTATGGTCCTTTTATGACTTGTGGACTTCAACTCCCACAATTCCTGAGCCAGCTATGCTCTGGGAGTTGAATTCTGGGAGTTGAAGTCCACAAGTTCATAAAAGGACCATAAATAAGTTCCCCAACCCTGCCTTAAGTTGATGGGAGACTAGAATTCTCCTAGTCCAGTACTTTAAACACTACCCCATCCTCTTGGACTGAGATGGAAGGCCCAAACTCCCAAACAGTTCCATGGCTGAGGACAATCTAAAACACTGGGTCTCCCTAATCCTGGTCCAGAACCTTCACTATGCTCCAGAAGGGCCCTCTGATATTCTGGAATACTAGCTTATGCAAACTCACATTGCCTGTCTTAACCAAGATCCTCAAAGAACCAAGACATTCAAAAGAAAGGGAGAATTTGTGGTATGGCCAGTGAAACATAATCAGGACCTTGGAGAGCTCCCGTAGGAAGTTACAGGTGGATTTATTTATTTCTTTGTTTTTTTGTCTCCCCTTTCATTCAAATCGTGTCCCATTCTTGGAAACTACTTGGACAAATCCCTGTAGTTTACTGGGCAAGGTTTTTCAGAGATGATTCACCTTTGCCTCCAAAAAAGTCAAGTTGCATTAACAGAGGGATAGAATCAAGACCATGTCAAGTATTAATATCCCTTTATAAAGCCTCAGTAAGACCGCACTTGGAATACTACGTCCAGTTTTGGTGACCATATTACAAAACAGATGTTCAGACTCTGGAAAGAGTGCAGAAAAGAGCAACAAAGATGATTAGGGGACCGGAGGCTAAAATATGCGAAGAAAGGTTGCAGGGATTGGATATATATGTCTGCCTAGCATGGTGAAACGAAGGACTCATGGTGACATGATAGCAGTATTTCAGTAATTGAAGGACTGCCACAAAGAAGAGGGCGGGTCAAACTATTTTTCAAAGCAGCAGAAGGCAAGACAAGAAAAAATGGATGGAAACTAATCAAGGAGAGAAGCAACCTAGAACCAAGGAGAAATTGAGAACAAACAACGAATGGAATGGCTTGCCTTCAGAAGTTGTGGGTGCTCCATCACTGGAGGCTTTTAAGAAGAGACTGGACAGCCATTTGCCTGGCTTAAGGGCCCCTACTTGAGCAAGGAGTTAGACTAGAAGACCTCCAGGGTCCCTTCCAACTCTGTTATTCTATGTTCTACATTCCTGAGTTGCTGTCAGCACCAGAAACCAGGAGCCAGGACAGAGTTTAAAAGCACTGCAATTTAATTCCATGCAACCTACTGACCAACTGACCACCTACTAAGGGTCAAGGCAAGACCATTGTTATTTTGAGGCATTGCCGCACCTCCAATAGTCACATGATCAAAATTTGGGCACTTGGCAACTGACTCGTATTTATGATGGTTGGAGTGGCCCAGGGTCATGTGATCCCATTTTGCAAACTTCTGACAAGAAAGGTCAATGGGGAAACCAGGTTCACTTCAACAACTGTGTTACTGACTTAACACCTACTGTGATTCACTGAACAACTGTGGCAAGAAAGGGGGTAGAACGAGGCAAAACTCACTTAATAAATGTCTCGTTTAGCAACATAAATTTTGGGCTCCATTGTGGTCGTAAGTCATAACGACTGCCTGAATTCATTTCAGATCACCTCTAACTGCGGTTTTACCTTATATATATATATATAAATGGCTCTGTGTCTGTGTGTATGTTCTAGCATAACTCTGGAATGCCTCAAGCAATTTCAACCAATTGGTATACAGATGACTTACTCTCTGGGTGGGGGTAAGACATCTCTAACATCCCTTGGGGTGAATATAGCAGCCGCACAGCCCAGCTGATCGGTCCTGATGGCCTTCCACAATAGCCATGCGCCACCCGCTGGGCCATTCTGGATGGCAAGGAGGACCATTGCCGTCAGATGGGTGTCGGCCCAGGCAGTTACCGTGGCGGCCGGCCATGTACAGCCCCAACACTGCCAGGTGCCAGGTGGTGGTTACCAGTGGGTGTGGGCAGCCAGATGGACAGGGGATGGGGCCCAAAGACTTATAATGATTTATGTATGATTTTACTTTATAATGTGTATACTGTACATATACTTTTAAAAATCTGTAAGGATTGGGATACATAAATACCCGGGCAATGCCAGGTTATCAGCTAGTGTCTTATAAAATACAAAACGTTTACAGTTCCGTTCAAGATGGTCACCCCCTCCTTATGAAGTTATTCCCTGTCATTTGTACTCTACTTAATTCGAACTCCAGCCACAAATAATTGGGAGAAGCAAAATAACGGATCAGTGAGAATGAGAACTCCTAAATCCAACACCATCGATTGTGGGAGCAAGCTGGCAAGATAAACTTTCCTCATCATCCATCAGTGGAGATCAGGAAAGAGGTTTAATTGGGCAAAACCCAATCTGGTCTTAGCAGAAGATGAGATGTTTGCTAACAAGGGTCACCACAAATACTTGATAATGAGCAAACCAGCTCAAATCAAAACCGCAAATGAAGGAGAACTGAAGTCGAAAAAGTTTGATTTTGCTTAGGAAACTGAGTTCTAGAGAAATAATCAGGAGATGCTATTTTTGTTTTTGTTTTTCTCTTAAAGACACATCAAGAAAGAAGCTCATATTAGGCTTTTTAACTCAATTCCATTCATTAAACTAAGACTGGTATCTTTCAATTGCACATTAGATGAACAAACTATTAGGATTTGTATATTGAAACATCGCATTTCATCTGCAGTCAGAACTCAAAAATCACATATAACAGAGCACGGATAAAGCAGTCTACATACAGGTGGTCCTCAATTTATGACCACAATTGAATCCCAAATTTCCATTCCTAGGAAAGACAACAGTTAATGTGAGTTTTGCCTCGTTTTATGACCTTTCTTGCCACAGTTGTTAAGTGAATCACTGCAGTTATGAAGTTGAGTGAATCTGGTTTCCCCATTGATTTGACTTGTCTGAAGGTTGCAAAAGGGAATCACATCACCTCAGGACACGGCGACCGTCATAAATATGAGTCAGTTGCTCTAAAAGACTATTCAAACGAAAAATTTAGATTGGATTGGAAAAGATGGATAGAATATATCCAAGGCAAATATAAGACTAAAAAATTACGAATAGCTTTTGAATAAAGAAGGGGTTAAGCGAGTTTTATAATGTATTTAAGGTTAGATTAGTAAAAGCGAGTTAAAAGTTCAAGAGGGTGATAGGAGAGTATAGATTATTACCTTATATTAGTTTATGATTGTTAAATATGATACCCTGTATTTTGCTTTGGGAAGTGGGGGGAGGGTTAGGGAGGGCAAGGGGGGTATGGGGGGGAAGGGGAAATATATGTAAAACTTTTTAAAAATTTTCAATAATAATATGAGTCAGTTGCCAAGCGTCTGAATTTTCATCATGTGACCATGGGAATGCCGCAATGGTTGTAAGTGTGAAAAACAGTCACAAGTCACGTTTTTCAGTTCTGCTGTAACTTCAAACAGCCTCAATCTAAGTCAGAGGTCTTCAGACTTGGCAGTTTTAAGACTTGTGGACTTCAACTCCCAGAATTCTCCATCCAGCATAGCTATGCTATGCTCCATAGCTACGCTCCAGCCATTATGAATTCTCCAGCCAGAATTCTGGTAATTGAAGTCCACAAGTCTTAAAGCTGCCAAGTTTGAAGACCTCTGCTCTAAATGAACTGTTTTAAGTTGAGGACCACTTGTATGTACGTATAATCAAGGTAAACTATAGAAGTGACTCAGAAACCTTGGTGGCGCAGCAGACTAAAGTGCTGTTAAGTAACACCAGCTGCCTGCAATTACTGCAAGTTCGAATCTCACCAGGTTCAAGGTTGACTCAGCCTTCCATCCTTTCGAGGTAGGTAAAATGAGGACCTGGATTGTGGGGGCAATAAGCTGATTTTGTATAAAAAAGAACACCACTTTGGGGGGGGGGAAGTGTCGAAAGCCCTACTAAGCAGGTATATACAAAAGTATGAAGGCTATTGCTTAACGCATTGTAAGCCGCCCTGAGTCTCCAGAGAAGGGCAGCATATAAATTGAACCAATAAATAAATAAATAAATAAATAAATAAATAAATAAATAAATAAATAAATAAATAAATAAATAAATAAATAAATAAATAAATAAATAAATAAATAAACAAACATGATATTATATTCATTATTTTCTTCTTTTCATTTAATCCGCCTCTTGTATTTCACTTTTCCATATGGCTTTACTGGGTAATGTTTTTATGTTTTATTCTGTATGTTGTTATGGACTACGGGTTAATCAGCGACACTAAAGAAAGAGAACTAAATAAATAAAATGGAAAGGTATCACGGACACCATGATGTAAAACAGGAAGTTCAAACTTCTTCAGACTAGGGTACTGAATGACAATGCTCATCTCCACATCCACCAATGTCCTTTGAAGCTTACCACACAGCCATCTTTGCACATCATGTCAACAGAAGTCTGGAACTCCCCGATGAAATCATGTCCTCCATCATTGTCGTAGTCATAACACACAATCTGGCAGAAAGAAGCAGAGGGACGATCAGGATTTTCATCCCGTGTCCTGAAGTCCCCCCAAAAATGATCCCTCCAAATTTAAAAATTTCACCCTACTTATGGAAGAGAAGAAATTCATGAAAGTGCTCATTTCTCCCAGAGGTAGGACAACCACTATGTTTCTCCAAAAATAAGACTGGGTCTTATAATGATTTTTGCTCCAAAAGACACATTAGGGCAGGGCAGGGGTGAAATCCAGCAGGTTCTAACCGGTTCTGGAGAACCAGTAGTGGAAATTTTGAGTAGTTCGGAGAACCGGCTGGCCCCCGAGTGGGGAGGGAATGGGGATTTTGCAATATCCTTCCTCTGCCAAGCCCGCCAAGCCACACCCACAGAACCAATAGGGAAAAATTTTGGATTTCACTACTAGGGCAAGGGTGTCAAACTGGATTTCTTTGAGGGCTGGATCAGCATTGTAGTTCTCCATGGAGTGGCGGGGGGAGGGGAGACGGGACAGATGCCTCCTGCAGCACTTTACCAGCCAAAATGGCCACCGGCAGGGCCACACGCGCTCCCCACGTATTTTCGGCCTCCTTGGCCTCCAGCAGCACTCTGCCAGTCAAAAATGGATGGCCTCCGTGTGGGTCGTTTTCGGCTGGGCGAGTGCTGCTGGAGGCCGGGGAGGCTGAAAATGGGCCTCAGGGGTGGTGGTGGTGCATGTGGCTTGTTTTGGCCAGCAGAGGCACTGTGGCCGGTCTTTGATATTTCCAGGCGGGCCCCAGGGGCCAGATTTAAGCACCCTGCAGGCCAAATCCGGCCCCTGGGCCTTGAGTTTGACAGCCCTTCATTAGGGCTTATTTTCCAGTTAGGCTTTATTTTGGGGGAAATACAGTACTAAATGCATCCGTCTGGCTAACGATCTTAACTGGGGCTTATTTTTAGGGTAGATCTTATATTACGAGCATCCTGAAAAATCATGCTAGGACTTATTTTCCAGTTGGGTCTTATTTTCTAGGAAATACGTTATTGCCAGGTACCCAAAGGTGCTTTTTCAAGTCATGAGAATCTCCATAGACCTATTACCAGGTACCCAATTAGCAGTCCGATGTTTTCTAGAATAAATTGATGGATTAATATCAGCGAATGTCTCACTAATCTTTTCTATACCAATGCATTAGCCAGTGGTGGGTTTCAAAAATTTGTACTACCGGTTCTGTGGGCATGGCTTGGCGGGCATGGTATGCATGGCTTGGTGGGCATGGCTTGGTGGGCGTGGCAGGGGAAGGATACTGTAAAATCTCCATTCCCTCCCCAATCCAGGGGAAGTTTATTGCAAAATCCCCATTTCCTCCCGATCAGCTGGGACTCGGGAGGCAGAGAATAGATGGTGGCAGGGCCAGTCAGAATCTTTACTACCGGTTCTCCGAACTACTCAAAATGTCCACTACCTGTTCTCCAGAACTGGTCAGAACCTGCTGAAACCCACCTCTGGTGTTGGCGTCCAATACATTCTATGTATTATTTTTCGTTCCATAAATCATAGTTTAACACCTTCAGGTAAGATGCATTAAGGTGCTCTCTCATTACCTAGACCAGGGAAGTCCGACCTTGCTAAATTTAAGACTTGTGGATTTCAACACCCAGAATTCCCTAGCCAGCGTGTATGGATACCACAAAGCCTGGGAGCTTTGGAGTTGAAATTCAACAGAGACGAGCACAGCAGGCTGGGGTAAGATATTCTAACAAAAATGTTGTCTCTCAGCCACAGTGGAGATAATGGATCTGAAATGGAAGAAGATGAAGAGGACAATACCTTGATCTGCTTTTCTGTGTCCCCATCGCACAGAGAGATCAAAGGCACCGTGAATGGCTTCCATACAGGATCGAGCGTGTATTTAATTACCTGCAATGGGAAGAAAAAACCAATAAGACAAAAAAAAATCTTCAGATGATATTTATTTATATCTCCCCCCCCCTTTATTATTTTTACAAATAACTTAAGGCAGCAAACATATCCAATACATCTTCCTCCTCCTATTTATTTTCCCCTACAACAACATCCCTGCAAGGTAGGTTCATCTGAGAGAGAGGGACTGGCCCAAAGACACCCTGATGGCTTTCAGAGCTAAGGCAGGACTTGAACTCATGGTCTTTCTACTTTCTAACTGGTGCCTTAACCACTGGCAAAACTGACTCTTAATATTGTATTAATATCAATGCTATGACAATTGTCAGCTTTCGAAGCCATATTAGGCCGGAAGCTTCCATGCTGCCACCTTCTCCTGTGTGGGAAAGTAGGAGGGGGGATTTAGTAGAGGGGTTGTCTTTAGACATAATACATTCTTCCTGTCAGTCAAGGTCAGGCCGATCCTGCATCTGGAGAAGGAGTGGTGGGAGTGATGTCTCGAGATGGGACAGATGGTGATTGGAGCATGTGATCGACTGAGGAGTGAGGGGATGGTTTGGGGGGTTTTGATTTACTGAGGGAAAACCTGGACCACTCAGATTCGGGTTTTTCCAAGATGTGCCAGTTTACCTATTCTAGTAAATAGAACTTTGGAAAACACGTGTTCCAATTTCAAAGCTTCGCCATTACTACCTATACCATTTCAGACCGATGGTTGTCCAATCTCCAATTCTGTAATTGTAACCTTCAGAGGTGGGTTTCAGCAGGTTCTGACCAGTTCTGGAGAACCGGTAGCGGAAATTTTGAGCAGTTCGGAGAACCGGTAGTAAAAATTCTGACTGTCCCACCCCCATCTATTCTCTGCCTCCCGAGTCCCAGCTAATTGGGAGGAAATGGAGATTTTGCAGTAACCTTCCCCTGGAGTGGGGAGGAAATGGAGATTTTGCAGTAACCTTCCCCTGGAGTGGGGAGGGAATGGAGATTTTACAGTATCCTTCCACTGCCATGCCCACCAAGCCACGCCCACCAAGCCACACCCACAGAACTGGTAGTAAAAATTCTGACTGGCCCCACCCCCATCTATTCTCTGCCTCCCGAGTCCCAGCTGATCGGGAGGAAATGGGGATTTTGCAGTAACCTTCCCCTGGAGTGGGGAGGGAATGGACATTTTACAGTATCCTTCCCCTGCCATGCCCACCAAGCCACACCCACAGAACCGGTAGTAAAAAAATTGGAAAGCCACCACTGCTTCTAATAAGCATTTATAATTCTTACCATTAGCATTTATAATTCTGGCAACCTAGTCTAGTCTGAAAAGCAGATAAAAATCTTGCAGCTATCTGTACATATCAAGGATTCCTGAATCTTTATCTCAGCAGGCGTTACCTGAAGCAAAGTACATTAAAAAATGTTGCAACGTCTCTTCACTCAGATCTCTGACCCCATCAAGCTCAACACAAACTCTGCCAGGCAAGGTCCTCGGGGTAGTGTCTGCCCAGATCAAGCATTGTTCCTTCCCTAACCCCCCCCCCGCCCCCCGATTTGCAAACTATACCTCTATGATGCAGCTTAAACCATTATTGCTGGCTTCTTTTCTTTCTTTTTTTTTAACATTCGTAATGTATTCCATCCATTTATTTTCTAAATTCCCGAAGGCAGAGCTGGGGGGGGGAGAATTTCCTCAAACAAATATCTTTTGCACAACAATGCCGTAATCAAAAGAGAGATGCAGATTATTGCAGGTTACTCAGGAAACTTTAGGGAATAGCCAGGGGTAGGCTTCAAGAATTTTAGCAAGGGATTTTCTGCCCGGTTGCTGGGTGGGCGTGGCCATGGTGGGCGTGGCCTAGTCTGCCTCCTGCTCCATTGTGGGTTGTGTGTTTTTGCCTTCCTCGAGCTCCAAAGGTTTTCTTCAAGCCTCCGGGAGGCCAAAAACGGCCTCCCCAGGCTCTGGAGGCTCTCCAGAGGCCAGAAACAGGGCCGTTTCCGGCCTTCCTGAACTTCTGGTAGGGGTTGCCACAAAGAAGAGGGAGTCAAGCTATCCCCCAAAGTACCTGAGGGCCTTTGGACAAGAAGCAACAGGTGGAAACTAATCAAGGAGAGAAGCAACCTGGAACTAAGGAGAAATTTCCTGACAGTGAGAACAATTAACCAGTGGAACAACTTGCCTCCAGAAGTTGTGAATGGAAGGTTTTAAGAAGAGATGGGACAACCATCTGTCTGAAATGGTATAGGATCTCCTGCCTGAGTAGGGAATTGCAAGGTTCTTTCCAACACTGTTGTTCTGTTCTGTTCTGTTCTGTTCTGTTCTGTTCTGTTCTGTTCTGTTCTACTCTAAGATTTGGGCGAAGAGGATAATAACCTGTGGTTAATATAAACACAGACCTACACATACATACACACAATGTCCTCTATAGAAATATGTACTCCATTATGGTTCCATGGTATTGGCCACTTTCCATCGTTTGTCTATTTGACAAGTAATCATTATATCATCATCGATTTCAGTGTTTCTCAACTTTAGCAACTTTTAGCATAACTAGATTTCAACTCCCAGAATTCCTGGCTAGGAAAATCTGGGAATTTGAAATCAACTCAAATTAAAATTTGTTCAGGTTGAGAAATGCTGATCTATTTTAAATTCCAATCTGAGGATACCACAGAGGCAGGATTTTGACTCGTCTATCCAGAATAAGGAGCCTTGGTGGTGCAGTGGTGGTATAGCACTTAGCTGCCAGCTGCCTGCAATTACTGCAAGTTCAAATCTCACCAGGCTCAAGGTTGACTCAGCCTTCCATCCTTCCGAGGTAGGTAAAATGAGGACCCGGATTGTGGGGGCAATAAGCTTTGTATAAAAAAGAACACCGCTTAGGGGGGCCCGAAAGCCCTACTAAGCAGGTATATACAAAAGTATGAAGGCTATTGCTTAACGCATTGTAAGCTGCCCTGAGTCTCCGGAGAAGGGTGGCATATAAATCGAACCAATAAATAAAATGTGCAAGGTTTTTCTTTTTTTTAAAAAAGATGCTTACCTTGAGAAAATAATGAGCAAAAATGAACGGAAAGGATCTTCTGCATCCCACAGAAAAATGAAGAAAAGTTGATGGCATTCTTCACCAACATATTGGACTCTGTTGAGTGTCCTCTAATATCTAGAACAAGAGTCTCCAACCTTGGCAACTTTAAGATTTGTGGACTTCAACTCTCAGAATTCCTCAGCCAGCAAAGTTGCCAACCTTGGCAAGTTGACTTCTGGACATCAACTCCCAGAATTCAGAGTCTTCAAACTTGTCAGCTTTAAGACTTGTGGACTTCAACTCCCAGAATTCTCCAGCCAGCTATGCTATGCTGGCTAGAGAATTCTGGGAGTTGAAGTCCACAAATCTTAAAGTTGCCAAGATTGGAGACCCCTGATCTAGAAAACATAATAGCAACAGCTGATCATAACTGGAATATTTTGAAGGCATCTCTCCTGTCTCATTGTGAGGCTCCCACAGTTAGCTTATCCTGTACAGGTAATAAGTAGTATAGGTAATGGAGGCTAAAACATACAATGAACGGTTGCTGGAGCTGGGCATGGCTAGTCTAGTGAAGAGAAGGACCAGGGAAGACATGACAGCATCTTCAAATATTTGAAGGGCTGCCACAGAGAGGAGGGGTCAAGTTATTTTCCAAAGCACCTGAAGGCCAGACAAGGAACAATGGATGGAAACTGATCAACGAGAGATTCAACCTAGAAATGAGGAGAAATTTTCTGACAGTGAGAACAATCAATCCATGGAACAGAAGTTGCCTTCAGAAGTTGTGGGAGCTTCATCACTGAAAGCTTTCAAAAAGAGATTGGACTGTCATTTGTCAGAAATGGTGTAGGGTCTCCTGCTTGGCAGGGGGTTGGAGTAGATGACCTATAAGGTCCCTTTGAACTCTATTCATCTGTCTGACTCCCTGTAGTATTTGGCTGAAAAAAACCTGAAATGATGCAAGGTGATCAACTTACAATATAATGTCCCCCCCCTCACCATAAGTCACTTACCTCTGTCCTGTGGACCAGCATCCATTTCCCATCATCCCCCTGTTTATAAAACTCTAAAAATGGATCTGATTTTCCGAACAAATCCTGCAAGAGAGAGGAGAGTAAAAAGCATATAGAGGATTGTCAACAGGTCTTGTCAGTAGATCTTTTGGGACCCCTCCCTGTTGGCTCCCCTGCACAGCTCCGTATATATATTTATTGTGATTGCTGAACACAAGTTTGTCTTTACCCGGTGCAATTAATGCTCTTTCAATCCCGCCTGCCTATTCACAAAAGAAAATCAATTTACGATCAAATAGAAATTCTCAAGATTGTTAATGAGAGAACAGCTTGAGTGGCAGTCACTTTGTCTGCTGCTGGAAGAATTACCCAACCCGGTATGTCCAAGGAAGAAATGAGACTGAATGTGGGTGAAGTGTGAATATCCTCCTCACTTCAGAAAGGAGAACAGAGAGAGAGAGAGAGAGAGAGAGAGAGAGAGGAGAAAGGGAGAAAGAGAAAGAGGGAGGGAGGGAGGGGGAGAGAGAGAAAGACAGAGGGAGAGAGAGAGAATGAGAAAGAGAGAGAGAGAGAGAAGGAGGAAGGGAGAGAGAGAAAGAGGGAGGAGGGAGAAACACAGAGAGAGAACGAGAAAGAGAGAGGGGGAGAGGGGGAGAGAAAGAGAGAGAGAAGGAGAAAGGGAGAGAAAGAGGGAGGAAGGGGGAGGGAGAAAAAGATAGAGTGAGAGAAAGAGAAAGAGAAAGAGAGAATGAGAGAGAGAGAGAGAAAGAGAGAAGGAGGAATGGAGAAAGAGAAAGAGGAAAGGAGAATGAGATAGAGGGAGGGAGGGGGAGAGAGAGAAAGACAGAGGGAGAGAAAAAGAGAGGGGGAAGTTTATTAAATGACTGTTCTAATCCTATTCCATTCCATTCCATTCTAAGTTATAACGTCATTGACAAAATGACTTATGACCATTTTTCACACATAGGACCCCATGGTGACCTGATCAAAATCCAGACCCTTGACAACTGATTCATATTTATGACGGTCCCTGTGTCCAAGTGATCTCTTTTACAACCTTCTGACACGCAAAGTCAACAGGGAAGCCGGATTCACTTAACAACCATGCTACTAATTGAACAGGCGCAGGGATTCAATTCACAATTGTGGCAAGAAAGGGGCAAAATTCACTTAACAAATCTCTCTCTTAGCAACAGAAATTTTGGGCTCAATTGTGGTTGTTAAGTTGAGGACTATCTATATTATTTCAATGATTTGACTATTTCTTTGCCCAGCCTTGAATACAGCAATAGCGCTTAGACTTCTATACCGCTTCACAGTGCTTTCCAGCCCCTCTCTAAGTGGTTTACAGAGTCAGCCTCTTGCCATCCTCATTTTACCCAACTCAGAAGGATGGAAGGCTGGGTCAACCTTGAGCCGGTCAGGATTGAACTGCTGACAATCGGCAGAGTCAGCCTGCAGTACTGCATTCTAACCACTGCCAACAATGGATGGATGGATGGATGGATGGATGGATGGATGGATGGATGGATGGATGGAAGGAAGGAAGGAAGGAAGGAAGGAAGGAAGGAAGGAAGGAAGGAAGGAAGGAAGGAAGGAAGGAAGGAAGGGCAATAGCAATAGCCCTTAGGCTTATATACCACTTCACAGTGCTTTAAAGCCCTCTCTAAGCAGTTTACAGAGTCAGCCTATGGCCCGAAACAATCTGCCTCCTCAGTTTACCCACCTCGGAAGGACGAAAGGCTAAGTCAACCTTGAGCTGGTCAGAATCGAACTGGCAAACTGCTGGCAGTCGGCAGTCAGCAGAAGTAACCTGTAGTACTGCAGTCTAACCACTGTGCCACCACAGTCCTTGATTTATGACCGGTCATTCAAAAATGGTTCCAAGTTAGGGCAGCTTGAGCCAGTAAAGCACTTCTGACTGTTGTAAATCCTTCCATTGCTCCCTCCTGAGGTCACATGATTGCAATTTGCAATGTTTTTTGGCCAGTTTCTGGCACAATGTTGTTAATGTTGTTATTTGTTGTTTTACTATTTTAATATATGCTGGTTTTAATGTTTGTGAGCAGGCCAGAATCATCTCTGATGATGGGTGGCACATAAACTAAATGAATGAATGAATGAATGAACGAACGAATGAATATCATTCATTGAGAGCACATATGCAAATTTATGACTGCACAGATCCCTTAACAACCACAGGATTCACTTAACAACCATCATAGAAATCAGTTGAAATATCAGGTCCTATTATGGGGGCCTCAACTTATCACTGCAATGAGCTACAATCAGAATTTTGGTCCAGTTGTGACCATAAATCAAGGACTATCTGTAATGTTGCTAATCCCACAAGAATACCACTCTTATTTTACACAAGTATCTCAGCAGCAGAAGTGCCAAATGGACCCTCGATTTACAAATCAACAATTAAAAATTGTTCCATTACCCACTGGATATGCCTAAATTGTAATTACCCCCAGTTTAAGAACCAGTGAGGTATGAGAAAACAACTGGATTTGCAAAGTTAATAATAAGCAACTGAGATAAGATGACCAAAAGGATTAATTAGTTCTCCCTACGATAAATGCCAACATTTTATCAGCTACTTCTGGATTTACGCTGGAAAACTATTCACTGCCCTCTTAGGTCTCCTTCAGTCTAGTCTGCAATCCCGAATCCGTGTACTTATGCTAAATTGCATCACTGGGGACGACGTGCTAAATAATTAATTTTTAGGGCACGACTCTTCCTCCGTCTTGAAAGGTCTAACAAAGCAGGAGAGCTGTCAAAAGTGAAACAGGATAATTTTTAATAGAAAGTTTTGAGAACTAGTAATTGACCTGCCATGTGAAAATGCCACTTGGCTGATTTAAGTAACCAAGTGTAATTTCCCCTATGCTCTCTCCCTCCCCTTCTCTCTCTCTCTCTCTCTTACTCTTTTTCTCTCTGTCTTTCTCTCTCTTCTTTCTTTCTCACTTTCTCTCTCTTTTTCACTCTTATCTCTATTTCTCTCTTTCTCTCTTTTATCCTCTCTCTCTTTCTCTCTCTTTCTCTTTTCTGTCTTTGTCTCTTTCTTTCTCACTTTCTCTCTCTTTTTCACTTTTTCTTTTTTGCTCTTTCTCTTTCTGTCTTACTCTTTTTCCTCTCTGTCTTTCTCTCTCTCTCTCTTTCTCTCTCACTTTCTTTTTCACTCTTTTCTCTTTCTCTCTCTCTCTTTCTCTTTTATCCTCTCTCTCTCTCTTTCTTTCTTTCTCTCTCTCTCTTTCTCTTTCTGTCTTACTCTTTTTCTCTCTGGCTTTCTCTTTCTGTCTTTCTCACTTTCTCTCTCTTTTTTTCTCTCTGTTTCTCTCTCTCTCTCTGTCTTACTCTTTTTCTATCTTTCTCTGTCTTTCTCACTTTCTCTTTTTCACTCTTTTTTCTCTTTCTCTCTCTCTTTCTTTTATCCTCTCTTTCTCTCTCTCTCTCTTTCTCTTTCTGCCTTACTCTTTTTCTCTCTGGCTTTCTCTTTCTGTCTTTCTCACTTTCTCTCTCTTTTTTTCTCTCTCTCTCTCTTTCTCTTTCTGCCTTACTCTTTTTCTCTCTGGCTTTCTCTTTCTGTCTTTCTCACTTTCTCTCTCTTTTTTTCTCTCTGTTTCTCTTTCTCTCTCTGTCTTACTCTTTTTCTCTCTATCTTTCTCTGTCTTTCTCACTTTCTCTTTTTCACTCTTTTTTCTTTTTCTCTCTCTTTCTCTTTTATCCTCTCTCTCTTTCTCTTTCTGTCTCTTTTTCTGTCTTTCTTTCTTTCTTTCTTTCTTTCTTTCTTTCTTTCTCACTTTCTCACTTTTTCACTTTTTCTTTTTCTCTCTTTCATCCTCTCTTTCTCTCTCTCTCTCTTTCTCTTTCTATCTTATTCTTTCTCTCTCTCTTTCTTACTTTCTTTTTCACTCTTTTCTCTTTTTCTCTCTTTCTGTCTCTTTTATCCTCTCTATCTTTCTCTTTCTCTCTCTTTCTCTGTCTTACTCTTTTTCTCTCTGTCTTTCTCTCTCTCTCTCTCTCTCTCTCTTTCTTTCTCACTTTCTCTTTTTCACTCTTTTCTCTCTCTCTCTCTCTTTCACATACACATACAACTAAGCTGTCTTGGAGAATGCACATGTGTCAAGCACAAAGGAGCAGGATCACACATTAAGTCGATGAAGATTCTCAGTAATCCAGGAAGAATTGTTTAAAGATTGAGTCATCGCAACTAATTTTTGTTGTCAGTTTGAGACATTTCGCTGCTCATCCAAGCAGTTTCATCAATCAGAACTAGCCGGTTAGGCAGTGATTCATTGGACTGTACCATCTCCTACTACACCAACCTCAGGGGTATCGGCTGCCAACCTTATGCTTTGCTGCTGGGCAGTGGCAGACTGCCATGGACTCTGGGGAATGATGGGAGGAATGCTTGGGAAATAGAAAGTAGAAGCTGTACTTCCTCAAGATGCTGCCTCAAGGCCACCCAGCTGGAAGAAGGAAGGAGCTGCATACCCACCTACACCTGAAGTGACCGTTTTGAAAACATCTTGTTGAATCTGATGTGTCAAACGGGGGATCAGCAATGGGAGGCAGTTAAGAGAGGCAAAAGTTGAACTTGGGGATTTCGGCGTGCGATTTTCAGTTCTGGCTATACAGTGCTGCAATACACTTGATCTCTAATAAAATTATATCTTTGGAGGCAAGGATTGTTTCTATCTATAGCAGTGTTTCTCAACCTTGGTAGCTTGAAGATGGGTGGACTTCAACTCCCAGAATCTCCCAGCGAGCTTAATTACTGTAAGTTCGAATCTCACCAGGCTCAAGGTTGACTCAGCCTTCCATCCTTTCTAAGATAGGTAAATTGAGGACCCAGTTTGTGGGGGCAATAAGCTGACTTTGTATAAATATACAAAAGTATGAAGGCTGTTGCTTAATGCATTGTAAGCTGCCCTGAGTCTCCGGAAAAGGGCGGCATATAAATCAAATTTTTTTAAAAAAATACATTAAGTTAAAGTTTGAAGAGTTGGGGCTCGAATCTCTAGATAAGAATCCGGTCTATTTGAGAAAGAGGGATGGAAGAGTAAGGATGAAGGGAATGGAAAGCAGAGTAGGAGAGACGGTAAGACAGGGGGGAAGAGAGAAGGAGAAGGAGAAGGGAAGGGGAAGTAGAGAAGAGAAGATGAAGATGGGGAAAGAAAGTTGGAAGGAGAAGAGGGAAGAGGGAGAGGCTAGGTTTGAGGAGAAAGATTGTTGTACAATAAAAAAAGATGAAGTGGAAGAAAGACAGCTCTGAACAAACAAATATAAATATATTAAGAAAAAGAACGAATTGTTTAAGAATAAAAGAGGATAAATATGTATAAATAGTAAAATTAGAATTTAGGGATAAATGAAGAAGATGTTTACGTATGCAAGTATAGAAATACTGAGGTGAATTTTAAAAAAGGAAAGGGGGAAGACGATATTGACAAAAAATGTAATTGAGTAAAATGTATTTGAATTTGACTAATTGTATAAGATAAGAAACGACCAACACACTGTTCCAAAAAAAAGAAGAAAGAAAGATGTGGGTGAAGGTGGGAGAGGAGAAAAGAAAAAAAACAAAACTTGTTTAAAAAAAAGAAAAAAAAGAATCTGGTCTATTGCTACTGCATGCAGGCATCAGTGAGGACAGGGGATTCGAACACAGACCTTCTTATCCAACTTCCTGCCGGCCATGCTGAGTGTGATCACCCGATTGTCCAATAACTCCTGGGCTGCTATCTGAAAAGCAAGAGGAGAAAGGGATCACTCTTAGGATATCAGTCGTTGGATCCCTTGGGGGTGTCTTTAAAAATGCAGGAAGAGAGCGTTTCCTTGGGAGAAAAATTCAGCAGGAAAAAAAAGACAAATTAAAGAGTCATTACATCAGGTAGCATAGACAGGTTGTCCTCGACTTACAACCATTCGTTTAGCGATCATTCAAAGTTACAACGGCACCGAAAAAGTGACTCCTGGTTGGTTTTCACTGCAGCATCCCCATAATCACACAATCAAAATTCAACATGCTTGGCAACTGGCATGTACTTATGACAGTTGCGCTGTCCCAGGGTCATGTGATCGCTATTCCCAGCCAGCTTCCCACAAGCAAAGTCAGCAGGGGAAGCCAAATTCACTTAATGACGGCACAATTCACTTAATAACTCCAGTGATTTGCTTAACGATTGTGGCAAAAAAAAAAAGAAAAAAGCCTTGAAGCAGGGCAAAACTCTTAACAATGGAAATGTAAATCGAAAGACTACCTTACGTTTAATAAATTATTATTCTTTCCAACTTTCTTCATACATGAACAGGGTTGTTGATTCAGCATGAGGTTACGTTTAAGCACAGCCCTGGTTATTGCTAGTGTGCCTTTCATACAGTCATTATGTCAGGGTTCCAACCGATGCCCTAATTAAATCATGAGCCTCAAGCCAAGCTTCAAAAGAAACCCAGTTATTTATTAGGAGCTTCATGTTGGCACATTCCCAAGTGAAGCCAGCTCTGACCCTACGTAATTTACGCCCCAATTATGACCCTGTTTCCCCCCCTCCCCCCAGAGTGGGTCATCAATCACAGTCCCACTGGAGCAATTTCAAGGGTTGTAGAGGTCACTCCCCTCTGGCTGCTGTGGGTAACCCTGGGATACAGCCTTGAGAGAGATAAATATGTGTTCTGCCCCAGCTACGGACCCCAAAGAACACAGCACACACAAACTCTATACAAAGCTTATTTTACTCAAATAATTTAGTCTTTATCAACCAAAGGCTGTTAATACAGTCTTAACAGCCTACCAGAATTCTAAGATAAGATAATCACAGTCTTACTAGAGTTGGCAGAAAGCCCAGAAACAATTTTGCAGAGAATCCAGACGTGAAGGAGATTGAACTAAAGTTGTTCCCTACAGCTTGCTGAAAGCGGCGTTCCTCCTTAAATAGGCTAAGGGAGTGGCCAATTAGCCCCAAGCCTTACTCTTGAGGAGACCTCCTCCTAAGGAGCCACTCCTGCCTTTTGGCTACTCTGCGCACCTGTGCACCGAGAAGTCCTCCTCTTCTTCCTCTTCACTTATGGGAGCTTCTGGAGATTCTGAAGGCCCTGGCTGAATCCCTGCCTCTGGCACCACATCTTCTCCAGCCTCCTCATCAAGTGCCAGCTGCACAGGCTGCTGGCGCAGCACCACACCAGCCTCCTCGCTGTCGGAATCAGCTACTAGTTGCACAGGCCGCTGATGGGCCACAACAGTATGCATCTGTCTTTGGCTGCCCTACCGTTTCACTGATTTCCCATCCCCCCTGGCCTATGGCAACTCGAGAGCAGGCCAGGGATGCTTTGCAAGTTGACAATTATAGATTATAGTCATTATAGATTCATGCATAGATTAAAACCATTTTTTCTACCACCTCTTCGGCGAAGAGGTTGTAAAAAAATGCTTTCTGACGATCCCAGCTGAGTTGCCTGATCAGCAGAGGCTTTTTTTCTTTTAAATGCCTCTGACGATCAGGCAACTCAGCTTGAATCATCAGAGGCATTTAAAAGAAAAAGGGTTTTTTTCTTTTAAAAGCCTTTGAGGATACCAGCTGAGCCGCGCGATCATCAGAGGCTTTTTTTTTTACTTTTAAAAGCATTTTTTTGACCAAAGAGGTTGTAGAAAAAATGCTTTTAAAAGTTAAAAAAAAGCCTCTGATGGTTGTGCGGCTCAGCTGGGCATGGAGGGGGGGCAGGGATTTTTGCTACCGGTTCTCCGAACCACCCACCTCCATTGCTACCAGATTGGGCAATCCGGTCCGAACCGGGAGCATTTCACCCCTGCTACCTTGCCAGAACAAGGAACCCTTGGCCTTCAAACTGGTGGAGACCTCTTGTGCGAGGATGTGAAAATACAGTCCTGGGACTTGAGTTTTGCAGGAGATGCTAGATTTGGGTGGCCCTGGTGGAAGGTACCATTATGGGGATGTAGGATGACTTTCAACCATTTGTTTAGTGGACCGTTCGAAGCTATAATGGCAATGAAAAAAGTTACTTATGACCATTTTTCACACTTAGAATCACTGTGTGGACCCATGGACCCAAAATCGAACTTTGGATGCTTGGCAACTGACTCACATTTATGACGGTTGCAGTGTCCCAGAGTCACATGATTCGTTTTCGCGACGTTCTGATAAGCAAAGTCAGTTGGGAAGTTGATCTGTCCCCCTCTACATACACCCACAAAAACACAGCCAGTCGAGGGTTAAAGAAGCACTTGGCACACACCACAGTTCTTATCTCCAACCTGGCAGCGATATGCACACCGTCTGCCAAGTGCTTTAATTGTTCACAGAAAGAAAATCACATACGTAGCTTTGCCAAAATCCGTTCTTTTAGCTCCAATGACTACCAGATTGAGTTATTGTTCGTCACAGGGATCATTGACCACCACCCTCTCTTATATAGTCTGTGGGGTGTGGTCCAGTGACTCATTGGTCCTGTGACTCAAGTCCAGTGACTCAGGTCTATTCCCTCGCACGTCTCCTCAGCTGCTGCAAGCGCTTATCTCGCCTTCGTTGACGTGCGTCCAGGAATGACGTCTCTCCCTCACTCTCATCTGAGACACCTGTTTCCCCACTACTTTGCTCTCTTTCAGCTGGCACCTGAGACGGTGCCAAGGGGGGGGGGGCTGGGAGATCTGGCTGGCTCCTCTTCCTCATGCTCAGAGCTTCCTTCCTCCAATGGGATAGGCTCAGAGGACGGGGCCACAACAGAAGTCAGATTGACTTAACAACCGGGTTACTAACTTAACAACTGCACTGATTCGCTTAACAACTGTGGCAAGGACGGTCGTAAAATGGGGATAAAACTCACTTAACAACCGTCTTTCTTAGCAACAGAAATTCCCGGCTCAACTGCGGTCGTAAGTCGAGGACCACCTGTACTGTGAGTCTTTTTGTTGTTGTCCTTGTGTATGATTTCTGGGTTGGAATGGAAACATCAGTCATAAATAAAAATCAAGCTAGCCTACCAATGGGGGCTAAAATCGGGGATTTGAGGCAGATGTACTTGGAATATCTTAAGTTTCTTTGGAGGAAATTAAGAGCTAAATATGACAACTAAATAACAGATGTTGGCAGGCGGAGACTGAGTCAAGCTCCAGAAAGAATCTGAATGCTCTCTTCAATTGGTGCAAATGACTAAAGTTTCCATAATTTATCTTTTCTTGGCATCATTCAGACTCTTTTTTTTTTAAAGTACCACTCAATTCTCACACGGCTGCTTCCTTTTTATTCCCACACATTTGCTTCTAAGTCAATGTTTCTCAACCTTGATAGCTTGAAGATGGGTGGACTTCAACTCCCAGAATCCCCCAGCCAGCAGCGCTGGCTGGGGGATTCTGGGAGTTGAAGTCCACCCATCTTCAAGCTACCAAGGTTGAGAAACACTGTTCTAAGCAAAGAAAGAGAAAAAAACAGAGATGGGAATGGGAACCATACAAGTAACAGAGAGATTGAGGCAATAAGTGGGGGATTTCTTTTTCTTGCCTGAAAAATAACAGAATTTCACGCAGGGGAAACCAACCCATTATCGGCATGGAAAGTAGTACCCTACGCTGCCAACCATTTCATCAAATTCGAATCGCCATTAAATGATTAAATTAAAAAACTGGGAAGGATTAAAATATTACATAATTCTGGGTTTTATTTATTTGGGCTAAACGATGCTAGAATTTTAATTATCAATTTTATGATGTTTATGTATCTTTTATTTTTTCTTGACTGTACACCGCCTTGAGTCCTGCGGGAGAAAGGCGGTATAGAAATATAATAAACAAACAAATAAATAAATAAATAAATAAATGAATAAATGAATAAATAAATAAATAAAATGAGTGCGCCTTTTGGACGCGGGAGAAAGGCGGTATAGTAATATAATAAATACATACATACATACATACATACATACATAAATAAATAAATAAATAAATAAATAAATAAAATGAGTGCGCCTTTTGGAAGCGCATAAAAGCCAACGGAATTGTGCCAGCCCTCTAAAAGACAACCCAAAGCACAACATTGCATGATACTTTTATTGAGATTAACACAAGGTTGCATGAACGACGGTACAAGCTTTTGAGTTCTTCAGAATTTAATGATCCTGAGTCATTTTGGTTAAGATATGCTGATTAAGATGTTCCTCTATATTTTTTAGTCTCTCAGGCTGTTTTTCTTTAACTGGGACCCCCACTTCCCATCGCTCTAGGTCAGGAGTCAGCAACCTGCAGCTCTTTCATCCCTCCGCTGCGGCTCCCTGTAGCCAGTCGGCACCACGATTTTGAGAGGAGCTTCCAGTTGGGGGTGGGTGGGTGAGGGAAGTAGGGCATGCTAGGAGGAGACTCTATGGCAAGGAGCGGGTTTTCAGATCAGCCCACAATTGATAGGGTTAGGACTGGTAGAGGAAAAAGGACGCCATGCTAGGAGGAGGCTCTATGGTTGCGGAACCGGACTTCCGGTCAGCTCCACAATTGAATGGGGGGGGGGGGGCTTCCAGTTAGGACCTTTGGCTCTTTGAGGGTTTAAGGTTGCTGATCCCTGCTCTAGGTATTTATATCTGATGGAACACTATCCAAGACATCTGCCTAAAACACATGAAGAACGGTTGCAAGAATTGGGTATGTCTAGTCTGGAGAAAACAAGGACTAGGGGTGACATGATAGCAGTGTTCCAATATCTGAGGGGCTGCCACAAAAAGAGGGGGTCTATTTATTCTCCAAAGCACCAGAAGGCAGGACAAGAAACAGTGGATGGAAACTAATCAAGGAGAGAAGCAACCTAGAACTAAGGAAGAATTAATGATAATGAAAAGAAGGACTAGGGGAGACATGATAGCAGTCTTCCAATATTTCAGGGGTTGCCACAATGAAGAGGGAGTCAAGCTGTTCTCCAAAGCACCTGAGGGCAGGACAAGAAGCAATGGGTGGATACTAATCAAGGAGAGAAGCAATTTAGAACTAAGGAGGAATTTCCTGACAGTGAGAACAATGAATCAGTGGAACAACTTTCTTCCAGAAGTTGTGAATGCTCCAACACTGGACGTTTTTAAGAAGATGTTGGATCACCATTTGTCTGAAATGGTATAGGCTTTCCTGCCTGAGCAGGGGGTTGGACTAGAAGACCTCCAAGGTCCCTTCCATCTCTGATGTTCTATGTTCGGAAGGTTGCAATCAGGGCTACTGAATCAGAATCAGAATAGAGCTGGAAGGGACCTTGGAGGTCTTCTAGTCCAGCTCCCTGCTCAAGGAGGAGACCCCATACGATTTGAGACAAGTGAGGGGCTACTGATCTGCTTGTACCCTGCATAACTACTCTCCAAGAATTCTCCTCCTCTTTCCAGATCTTGCCTGGAAAATGTCGGTGTGTAGGTGGGGAGAGAAAGAGCTAGATAAAAAGAATGACATTGGCCAGGGCTGAAAATAGCTTTTTCCTATTAGCCACTATTTGCTTTCAAAGCGATCTGAACAAACTAAGTGAGTCACAGAGATTTTGCTGGTGGAAGTGACCCAAAATCAGCTGGTAATTGACTTTTTCTCTTCTTCCATTGTTCAGCAGAGGAAAATCTGAAGTTGGAAAGCAAACTTATCTTGGAAGGAGTATGTAGAGACAGGAAGGGGTCTAAATATTCAGGGCCGCCTTATTTATCATGCTTCCAAGTCCACTGTTGCTAACTTCACCCGTGAAAAAATGATACTCGGCTTTTTCCTCCTAAACGAATTTTCTATTTCTGAAAAGATGAAATGCAGCAGGGCGAAATAAGAGAAGGATACCAACCCCTTGGTAAAAAAAATACATGTTTGAGGTAATTGCACAGTAGTAGATTCATCTGGACTGCAGCCAAAATGTCATTGCTTTAATTGATTGAAAAACGGTTGAGAAGTTAATGGAGGCTTTATTCTAAACTCCTTGGATAGCAAAAGCGGCTCACAAACAAGTACTGGAGCACATAACACCAGTTGTGTCACTGGAAGGCAAAATCACAAAAGTGTGTCTCACTAGCTTTGGCCGTGTCATGAAGGGGAATTCACTGGAGAAAGCAATTATGGAGAAATTATGGAGAAAGAAACTTGGAAGAGTTAGCGGTAAAAGGAAACCAGGCTGTTGTGGCCCACCAGCAGAGCTGGTGGCAGAGTTGGACAGTGAGGAGGTTGGGGAGGAACCTAGGCCAGTCCTGGAGCCTGGGGAGGGCTCTTCATCGGAGGCAGAGATGGGGCCAGGGCTGTCCGACAGTTGTCAACTGCCTTCAGAGTCAGAGATAAATGGGGCAGAAGAACAGCTGGAGCCTGTTCCCAGTGTGCACATGCGCAGAGCTGCCAGGAGAAGGGAACAGCTAAGGAACAAGGGTCGACTCAGGAGTAAAGCCACAGGTGGACAGTGAATGGCCCCTCCCATAGGGAATAAAGAGGAGCAAAGGGGAGGGGAGTTTGCAGGAGACAATTAGTTCAATTGATTAGGGTGAAGATCTGTTCCTGACTTCTTGCCAAGTAATTGTTGCTCCAGCGTGGCGTTTGGAAGATATCGGCCTGGCAACTCTCCAAGCCTGATAAAGGTCTGTAGTTGTGAAATCTCATGAAAGACTGTTTGCCAGAACTTTGCTGGAGAGGAATTTGACTTAAATAAAAGAGGTTTTATAGGGACAAGGAGTCGGCTTCATGATCTTAGGAGGCCTAGGCCTTCCAAGTACACACTGGTTGGACCCCATCAAAGCTGACACCAGCCAGAGGATAGAAAAACCCAAAAGACGTAATGGAAGATGAGAAGATGTGGAGAGACCTGGCCCACAGAATCGCCACGAGTCAGACCCAACTGAATGGATAACATGATCATCACAATTCTGAACACCAGACCTAAAATGTTTAAATTATGAGGGACAAGCAGGAACCCATGATAGAAAACTGTCCTTTGGAGTCTATTTGCAGGTACTGTGGTATTGTGCCAATCAAAGCCTGACACTGGCGAGTTTTCCTATCTCTTACTAATTCATCCCCATCTTCCGGTACTTGAGGGGATGTCTCAGAGAAGAGGCAGTCAACTAATTCTCCAAAGCACCTGAGGGCAGCACAAGGTGGTAGACCATTTGAAAGTGACGAACCTGGAATTAAGGAGAAATTTCCTGACAGTGAGAACAACTAGTGGAACGGAAGTTGCCTTCAGAAGTTGTGGGTGCTCCATCACTGGAGGTTTTCAAAAACAGACCAGATAGCCATTTGTCTAGAATGGCATAGGGCAAGGATGGCAAACCTATGGCACGCACGCCATAGCTGTGGGCATTGCCCTAGCTCAGCTCCAGCAGACATGCATGTCCAGCCAGCTGATTTTCGGGCCTTCTGGGCCCACCGGAAGTTGGGAAACAGACATTTCCGGCCTCTGGGAGGATGGGGGAGACCGTTTTTGCCCTCCCCAGGCTCCAAGAAAGCCTCTGGAGTCTGGGGAGGGCAAAAATGGGCCTACTGGGCCCACTAGTAACCTTTTTGGAATTGCGTGTCAAAAGCAGGGGGAGTGTGTGTGTGTGTGTGTCACGTGTGCATACATGGGGGGGGGCATTGAATTATGGGTGTGGGCACATACGTGCGTGACACACACACACCCATTCCCCTCGCTTTTGGCACATGACGGCAAAAAGGTTAGCCATCACTGGCACAGGACAAGGATGTCTAACCTTGGCATCTTTAAGACCTGTAGACTAGTTGACCCCGTTCAGACCGGTTCTATAAAACCAGTAGTAAAACCAGCAGGAGGTTCTGCCCACTGATCCTGACGTCATCAGAAGCGATCTGTGCAGGCACAGAAGCAAGGCGCACGCATGAGCAAAGCCAGAGAGTGTGCGCGATCCCATTGCAAACCAGTAGTAAAGGTAAGTAGAACCCATCCCTGCTGTGGACTTCAGACAGCATAGCATAGGTGGCGGGAGAATTCTGGGAGTTGAGGTCTTAAAGTTGCCGCAGTTGGACCCCCTCCCCAATATAGGTTCTTCTGCTTGAGCAAGGGGTTGGACTAGAAGACCTCCAAGGTCCCTTCCAACCCTATTATTATTGTTCTATATTTCTCAGAGTAGGTCTGTGGAGCCCTGAGCCTTTTCTTTACAATCTCTGCTACTCCAAATGTTAGCCCCCTTTTAAGCTAAATAAGGTTTTAAAAAAATAAAGAAACGTACTTCCGGAGCAGTGTTAAGCATGCATAAAACTGAGAAACCATGAAACATATGTACATAAATAACACCGGAAACAACGGCTAAACTACATTTGAATATAGAATGTTTCTCTGAATGGTAATCATCTCCTTTAAAACTAAAGGCTAGAAACCCCAGCTATGAAATGCAACCTTTTGCCTGCCTGCAAGCTTTGGCACCACACTATCGCGCTCAAAAGCAGAGGCGCCGCGGAGAACATTTTTGCAAAAGCTTTGGCAGCATCTTCCTCTCCACCCACTTCGCTTCTGTGTTCGGAACAGCACCTGTTGGGGGCAAAGAAACGTTCCAGCAACCTTCTCCAACTGGCCTCGTCCAGATGCTGTTACTACTATCTCCAGCTCATCCAGCCAGCACCCCCAGAGCGAAGATGGCCACCCTGAAATAAATGTATTTATTGCAGCATCCAATCTGAGTCCGTCACTTCGACCAAAAGTTTGTTCTTCCAAGCTTTGGGGCTCAGGCTGCAGCCCATCCTCAGGGAACTTTCTCTCTCTCCCAGAATATGCACACTGGATCGTTTTATGCATTGTGTTGATATGGTGCCTGGTTGCATGTGGTTTTTAGTTGTTAACTAGGGTGTCGCCAGACCATCAGACCCAGGATCCAAGAGGGAAGTGGGTCAAACTGAGTTTCTTGGTGCTGTGGCACCCCCGTTGAGGCCCGAGACCGGATGAAGTGGGTGGTTACAGCAAGATCTGTGGCAGCCCCACAGAAAGCGCAGCCTGAACTGGGGGAGGTGGAGAATCTGCCAGCCCTCTCTCCGCTTGCTTGCCCTGACAATCCTGGCTTGAGCACACAATGCAAGCCACCTACGTGTGCTGGCAGCTGCTGGGCTGCGCTGCCTCCTTCGAGCACCGGTGATCTCTAAGCAGATCTCCGTTTAGCTGCCCGCTTCTGTGAAGCCTGCCTGCCTGCCTGACTCTCTTGGCAGCTGACTCGGGCACAGGCATGCCAAAGCCGTTGCCTTGGCCAAGAAGAGATTTCAACAACTTTGTTCAAAGTCAGTCTCCTCGCCGCCCTGCTCAGTTCTCAACCTAAAATGGTTTGTTAAAATACAAACTAATATAACAGAGTTGGAAGGGGCCTTGGAGATCTTCTGGTCAAGGGGTCTCCAACATTGGCAACTTTTAAGCCTGGAGGATGTCAACTCCCACCCAGCTTTGTTGGCTGGGGAATTCTGGGAGTTGAAATCCTCCAGGCTTAAAGTTCCCAAGGTTGGAGACCCCTGTTCTAGTCCAACCCTCTGTTCAAGCAAGAGACTGTATATCAGGGGTCCTCAAACTTGACAGCTTTAAGACAGAGGTGAAATCCAGCAGGTTCTGACAGGTTCTGGAGAACCGGTAGCGGAAATTTTGAGCAGTTCGGAGAACCGGTAGTGGAAATTTTGAGTAGTTCTGGAGAACCAGCAAATACCACCTCTGGCTGGCCCCAGAGTGGGGTGGGAATGGAGATTTTGCAATACCCTTCCCCCAGGAGTGGGGAGGGAATGGAGATTTTGTAGTATCCTTCCCCTGGAGGGGGGAGGGAATGGAGATTTTGCAGTATCCTTCCCCTGCCACACCCACCAAGCCACGCCCACCAAGTCACACCACACCCACCAAATCATTCCCACAGAACTGGTAGTAAACAATTTGGATTTCACCACTGCTTTAAGACTTGTGGACTTCAACTCCCAGAATTCTCCAGCCACTGGCTGGAGAATTCTGGGAGTTGAAGTCCACAAATCTAAAAGCTGCCAAGTTTGAAGACCTCTGCTATATATCGTCTGTTATAAACATCTGAGTCAATAGTTATGCAAGCTCTTCTTAAAATCCTCCAGGGTTGGAGCACCCACAATTTCTGGAGGCAAGTTGTCCCACCGGTTAATTGTTCTCACTGTTAGGAAGTTCCTTCTTGATTCTAGATTGCCTCTCTCCTTGATTAGTTTCCATCCATTGCTTCTTGTCTTGCCTTCTGGGGTTTTGGAAAACAAGGCAACCCCTTCTACCCTCAAATACTGGAACTTGTCTTTCTTTTCACTAGATTAGAAGTACCCAATTACGGCAACTGTTCAACTCTTCCTGGGGAAGTTATAGAGGAGCACCACTCCGCCTGCAATTTAAGCCAGAGGGGTCTCCAGATTTGGGGTCATCCTCCTTTAGGGAGGACAGTCCTTCCTTTGTAAGTTCTGTCCCCTCTCAAAAAGTGTCCTCCTACATGTTCTTCTTTTCGATATTTAAAGATTAATCTGTAAATCTCCATATTCGATCAATGCCGATTTGATTTGATTTTGATTTGATTAGATTTTTATACCGCCCTTCTCCCGAAGGACTCAGGACGGTGTATAGCCATGGTAAAACAACGAACCTTACAAAATTTAAAAATCAATTTAAAGCAAGATTAAATAAATTTGGCCCTGTCAATTAATACCCATAATTTAAAATACCCCATCCAGATTCTTATTCAGCCAGGCCAGCCTGTTGAAAAAGCAGGGTCTTAAAAAATAACCCCCACATGGTTTCAGCATGTGCAATTACAAGCCAAATGGAGAAAAGACCAGAAAATTGGTATTACACAAAGTGATGAAAATTTGATAAAACAAATTAGGGACCAAAGTCAAATGCATATCAAAAGGTTGTATAATATATTGATAGAGATAAACTTGGAAACAGAGCTAGTTAAAGATTGTATGATAAAATGGGCGCGAGATTTTGAGCAACCAATAATGATGGAAACATGGGAGAAAATATGGGTAAGAAATGTGAAATTACACAAGCGCAAAATTTAAGGGAGAACTTTTATAAAATGTTTTATAGATGGCATTTAGATCCAAAAAAATTATCTTGTATGTATCCGAATGTACAACCTAAATGTTGGAGATGCGATTGTGAGGATGCAACCTATTTTCATATATGGTGGACATGTAAAAAGGTCAAAGCGTTTTGGATAAAAATTTGGTGGATTTTACAAAATATTTTTAAAAAGAGGTTAAAATTTATACCACGGTTGTTTTTGTTAGGTATAGTTACGGATTGTACGGTTATAGAGACTAATTTGATTTTGAACTTAATAACTGCAGCAAGACTATTGGCACAATATTGGAAGAAACAAGATTTACCTACAATTCAAGAATGGACCTTAAAAGTAATAAATCTAGCAGAGATGGCAAAAATGTCGGTGTACCTGAAGGAACACTCAAATGAAAAATATTTGAGGGATTGGAGAAGATGGATAGATTATATTCAAAGTAAATACCGGAATAAGAAGCTGCAGATAGGTTATGAATAAATATGAAGATGTTATTAGGTAATTAAGTTTAGCAGGGTGATTGGGGAATTAAAGTAATAGGGGATGTTAGATGTTATAATTTATTAGATTAGGATGGACTATGATTGTTGATCCTGTAATTTGTTCTGGGAAGAAGGACAGGGGGAGGCGGGTGGTTGGGAAGGGGAAGGGGAGGGAGGAGGGAAGGTAGGGATAGGGGAGGGGGGAAGAGGAGGGGGGAGGGGTGGGGTGGTAGGGAAGGGGGGATATATATGTAAACTTTTTGTAAAACTTTTTAATAAAAAAAAAAGAAAAGAAAAAGCAGGGTCTTAAGGGCCCGGAGAAAGGTACGGAGGTCGGGAATCGTACATATCCCAGGGGGTAGTTCATTCCAGAGGGCAGGTGCCCCCACAGAGAAGACTCTCCCCCTGGTGTCACCAGCCTGCATTGTTTAGCCGACGGCACCCTGAGGAGCCCCTCTCTGTGGGAGTGCATTGGTCGGTGGGAGGCTATTGGTGGCAGAAGGCGATCCCGTCGGTATCTGGACCCTAAACCATGGAGCACTTTAAAGGTGGTAACCAGCACCTTGAATCACACCTGGAAGACCACTGGGAGCCAGTGCAGCTCGCGCAGAAGAGGTGTCACATGGGTGCATCGAGTCGCACCCATAATCACCCGCGCGGCCACATTCTGGACCAGTTGGAGCCTCCGGGTGCCCTTCAAGGGGAGCCCCATGTAGAGAGCGTTACAGTAGTCCAGATGGGATGTGACAAGGGCATGAGTGACCGTGCACAGGGCGTTCCGGTCTAGAAAGGGACGCAACTGGAAAATCAGATGAACCTGATAAAAAGCCTCCCTGGCCACAGCCGTCATATGATCTTCTAAAGACAGCTGTGCATCTAGGAGGACACCCAGATTGTGAGCCCTCTCTGAAGGGGCCAAGATCTCACCCCCAATAGCCAGCGATGGTACCAGCTGGCTATACCGGGACGCCGGGAGCCATAGCCACTCAGTCTTGGAGGTATTGAGTTTGAGCCTGTTTCTCCCCATCCAGATCCGCCCGGCCTCCAGACAGCAAGACATCACATGAAGGGCATCATTGGGGTGGTCTGAGGTGGAGATGTACAGCTAAGTATCATCAGCGTACAGATGACACTTCACCCCAAAACCACGGATGATCTCCCCCAGTGGCTTCACATAAATGTTGAACAAAAGGGGCGAGAGGACCGACCCTTGCAGCACCCCATAAATAAGGCACCTCGAGGTCGATCTCTGTCTCCCAGCCAACACACACTGCGTCCGTCCAGAGAGGAAGGAGGAGAACCACCGCAACACGATGCCCCCCACTCCTAATCCCTCTAGTCGGTGCAGCATGATACCATGGTCGGTGGTATCAAAAGCTGCTGAGAGGTCCAATAACACTAGGACAGAGGAGCAACCCCTGTCCCGAGCCCTCCAGAGATCATCAACCAATGCAACCAACACCGTTTCCATGCTGTGTCTCGGCCTGAGGCCTGACTGGAACGGATCTAGATAGACTGCTTCATCCAGGTAGCGGGAAAGTTGTTGCACCACCACACTCTCAACAACCTTCGCCACAAAGCAGAGGTTGGAGACTGGACGATAGTTGGTTAATACCGCCGGGTCCAGAGAGGGCTTCTTGAGGAGGGGCCTCACCACCGCCTCTTTGAGGGTGGAGGGGAGGAAACCCTCACTCAAAGAAGCATTTATAATCTTCTGGAGCCAGCCTCGTGTAACCTCTCAGGAGGCCAGCACCAACTAGGAGGGACACGGGTCCAATAAACACGTGGCAGAGCTCAACTAGGACAGAGGATAGTCAGAGCCTTTTAAAGGCATTTTTTCTACAACCTCTTTGGCCGAAGAGGTTGTAGAAAAAATGCTTTTAAAAGTTTTTTTTAAAAAAAGCCTCCGATGATTGCGTGGCTCAGCAGGGCATGGGGGTGGCACAGGGATTTTTGGTACCGGTTCTCTGAACCACCAGCTGCCATCATTACCAGATCGGACGATCTGGTCTGCACTGGGAGCATTTCATTCCTTCTTCAGCCCTTCTTTTTGCTTTGCCAAGCTTCAACAGCGCCTTTTAATTGTCTTACCATGTGCATTTCCTTAAGTTGCTTTAAAAAAAAAACAACGGAAAGAAGAAAGAAAGCTGTCCCCATTTTTCATTCTTTATGTTGTGCTGTTTTATCATTACGCATTATTACTTGATGTTATTGTTGCTTTTCGGGAAGCAGGCTCATTACGGAGTCATCGCGAATGAGAGAGCAGGAAAGAAATCAAATCGTTCTTGTCTCTGAGTCTTTTTTATTTTTCCAGGAGAGAAAAATCTCCATTTAAACTCCTACTACTTTGGAGAAAGCCCCGGAGGAATGGACCATTAAGAGAAGCTGTTTGGGGGGGGGATAAAAGTGCTCGAAGGGGCAAAGCAATTAAAGCTGAAATCAGAAACTCAGTGGTTCCTCCCACCATTTTGCCTGGAACCAAATCTGATCTTCTGAGTTGGCTCCAGGTCTATCTTTTAGAGGAAAAGCTGGAAGAAATCCAAGATTTTCTTTAAGACACTACTTCAAGCCACATTTCATAGAATCATAGGATTTGGAAGAGACATTGGAGGCAGAGGTAGGTTTCAGCAGGTTCTGAGCAGTTCTGAAGAACCGGTAACGGAAATTTTAAGTAGTTTGGAGAACTGCACTGGCTCCTGCTGGTCTTGCGGATGCCCTCCAAGGTATTGGTTCTCATCTTTAAAGTGCTCCGTGGCTTAGAGCCTGGGTATTTATGAGACCACCTTCTGCCATCAATAACTTCCCACCGGCCAATACGCTCCCACAGAGAGGGTCTCCTCAGGGTGCCATCAGCCAAGCAGTGTCGACTGGCGGCCCCCAGGGGGAGAGCCTCTCAGCTGGGACTCAGAAGGCAGCAATAGATTGGGGGTGGGGCCAAATAAAAGGTAAGAATAATGCGGGGGGAGGTAGGCGGGGAGGGAGCGGAGGGCCCAGCTCCCGAACAAAGAGAACCAGTTTAGTGACATCATATTGTCATCATTACCGGCTCGACCAAATCGGGCCGAACGAGGAGGAACCCACCACTGGTCTAAATCCCCTCTCAGTGTTATGGTCCACCTGCAGCCAGTGGACAGTGAGGAGCCTGGGGAGGAACATGGGCCAGTCCTGGAGTCTGGGGAAGGCCCGGATGAGGGGTCTGCATTGGAGACAGAGATGGGGCCATGGCCATCTTGGAGCCCCCAGTGTCAGACAGCAAAGAAGCAGAGGAACAGGAGGAGCCTGTTCCTAGTGCACACATGCGCAGAGCTGCCAGAAGAGCAGCTAAAGCAAAAGGGACGACTCAGGAGTAAGGCCAGGAGATGATTGGCCCCTCCAAGAAGGCTTAAAAGAGAAACAGAGGGACTTGAGCCTTTTGCAGGAAAGCAACTTTGCTCACTCTATTTCCAGTCGGAATCTCTTGTTTGTTTCTGAACTTCATGGGGCTATGCCAAGTAAGGTCTTTGGCAGAGTGTCAAAGAAGATAAAGGTTGTTTATTATCCCGAAGGACTTGTTTTGCAACTAATTGGGACTCAGCTGGGAATTAATGTAATTCTCAGCTGTTACAATAAAATAGCTTTATTTGGGACTAATAATGACACAATAAGCCTAGGTCACAACACACAGGAACTACTGTTGAGCCAAGTACTGCCTATCCTGTAGCACAGCCCTCGTGACAGAAGCTTCTGGATTAAAAGAGTTAGCAGTGACATCACTGTTACCCAGGGGACTCCCAATTGGGAGCTCCTTTTATGTCCCTGGTAAGAGCCGGAGCGAACCTGGAGCAAAGGATGGGAGCTCAACCCCGCCCCATGGCAGCACTCGAGTTTTGAACATAGACTTGCTAACTCCATCCCAACATCCTAACCCTATGAGCCTCCATGCTCCTTGCCTATCCTCTACCTGTGCATTTGGGGTTTATTTCCCCAAATAAATTTGGGGTGCCCCAAAAGCAGCACCCAGCTTTTCTCGTTGGCCTTAAACCAAAGTAGATCTTCTGAATTGGTTCCATGTTTAAGTTTTCAAGGAAAAGCTGTCAGAAATCTGAGATCTTTTTGATAATTTGTCTTCGAAGGTTCACCCAACTCAAGATGAGAGCAGCAGGAGGTCTGAAGGTACGGATTCTCGATGGGCACTTGGACAAATGCCTTACATGCAAGACTACGCAGACTCTGAATCCTTCAGTTTAAAACTGGAGGGGCATAGGCTGAAACAAACGCTGTTCGTAGGGCACTGCAACTCCTTCATTCATAGTAGTGGTGCCAATCCGCCAAAGTCAACTGTGCAATGAATCAGTGAATGAATCAAGTTGAATGAATCAAGGGGTTGTGTATTGTACACTTACAAAAGCTCTATTCATTCAACTCCACTGACCTCCTTTTGACAAATGCAGCCAAGTCTTCTTCCTTTTCTGGTTTCTTCCAGGAGGAGGTCTCAAAGGTACTTTTTCCAAAGGCAACTGGACTTCCTTTGTTTTTCCTGGAAGACATTTTGCTTCTCATCCAAGAAGTGTGGACGAGTGAATGGGTGTGGGACCTTCTTGGAACTGCTGAAAGGACATGCATTTTGCACTATTCAGGACACCCCGAGGGCGTGTCCTCCAGTAGTTTCAACCACTCTCAGAGCGACTGCAAATGATCAGATGATTGCAAGGAATATACTGTATTTTTCGGAGTATAAGACACATTTTTTTCCCTCCTAAAAGAGGCTGAAAATTTGGGTGTGTCTTATACTGCAAATGTAGCTTTTTTGAAGCTTTTTTTCAGCCCTAAGGAGGCGCTAGTGAGTGAAGCGATCTTCGTGGTTTGCCTGCTTTTCTCATTGCTTCTCTCTCCAAAGATCAGTTGTGCTTTAGAAGCTGTTTTTTATTCCCAGGCAGGGGATAAAAACCAGCAAACTAATGTGCTGAAGCTGACCAGACTAAGGATGCTAGCCAGATGAATACCTGGTAGGCAGATTTTTCCCCCTATTTTCCTCCCCAAAAACTAAGCTGCGTCTTATATTCCGGTGTGTCTTATACTCTGTTGTGACTCAGGCCCAAGTAGTTAGGATTAAATGCAAACAGTTCAAAAACAAACAGACTTTATTAGAACAGCTGAGAATTAACTCATTCTCAGCATAGTCCAAACTAAATTAAAGCAAATTCTTCAGAACACCATTCCTCAGTTTATCACCGACCTTGGGATAATTAGGCAAACTGCCAAAGGCTTTTCTTGGCAAAAGTTCAGAAGCAGAAGACGCCAATAAGAAATGAATACAGTGAAACAAGAACCAATTCTCTCAACGTTGTTTTCCGGCAAAGAGGCCAAGAGCTGTTGCTGGCCTTTTAAGCCTTATGGGAGGGGCCAATCATCTCTTGGCCCTACTCCCAAGTCATCCTCTCTGCTTTAGCTGCTCCTGCCTTCTGGCAGCTCTTCTCATGTGTGCATTAGGAACAGGCTCCTTCTGTTCCTTTGCCTCTCTACTGTCAGCCTCTGGAGGCTCCGAAATCTGTGCATCACTCCCTGATGGCCCTGGCCCCATCTCTGCCTCTGACGCAGAGCCCTCATCTGGGTCTTCCCCAGCCTCCAGGACTGGCCCATGTTCTTCCTCAGCCTCATTGCTGTTCGACTCCGCTGCCAGCTCCCCAGGCTGCTGGCGGACCACAACTTCCTCCAAAACATATGTTCAATCAATCCATTCTCTACCATTCAGTTAGAACTGAAGAAGCTTCTCAGATGAGAAGGGAAATGTCTTCAAGGAAACAAAAAGAAAAAAACAAAGAAACACAGTTGCCTTTTGAAAAAACACCTTTGGGACACCCATGACCTGGATGACCGAGATTTCCTCCATAGAATTCCAGGAGAAGACTTTCTTCAACTGCAGGAGAGCAACAGTGCCATTGTTGGCTAAGCCATTTGCAATCTGTTACAGCTGGCAAGACATCATCCCTTCAAGGGTTGACCTGATTCCGCTCTATTCCATGGGGATCACTCTTTCACAACCTTTCCTGCTTGATTGCTGACCAACTGAGTGCCGAGAGAGACTGAATGGCACCAGGAGAGTTTTCAGCAGCACCAACAGCAGGTTGGCTACTCAGCAGGTGACAATCAAATCAGAGCAACTTGTAATCTGTATTCATGAGGCAGCCATAGAACCCAACTTATTTTCTTCCGTATAGCCCTTACACACAGCCCTTTGACAAAGAAACTTCTCACAAGAGGAGGAGGAGGAGTTCCATCTTTAGTATAAAAATTATTTGTGATTACATTAACATAATCTCACTAGACTTCTGTGAACTTGTTGTCCTATGTGTGGCTCTTTCTCCTGTCTCCTTTGCTCATTCCTACACAGACAAATTTATGGGGCAATATAATACGGTCCCCTTTGGATTAAATGAAGAATGGACAGCCCATCAGATTCTAATGGTATCTGAGATGGTATCTGAGTATAAAGATCTCCTGCTTTAGCAGGGGACTGGACTAGATGACCTCCAAGGTCCATTCTTATTCTACTCTACTCTACTCTACTCTACTCTACTCTACTCTACTCTACTCTACTCTACTCTACTCTACTCTACTCTACTCTACTCTATTATTACATAGCATTACATAGCATCGCATCCATTCCATTCCCTTTCGTTCCATTCCATTCCATTCCGTTCCATTCCATTCCGTTCCATTCTGTTCCGTTCCATTCCATTCCATTCCATTCCATTCCATTCCATTATCCTATCCTATCCTATCCTATCCTATCCTATCCTATCCTATCCTATCCTATCCTATCCTATCCTATCCCATCCCATCCCATCCCATCCCATCCCATCCAATCCGTTCCATTCCATTCCATTCCATTCCATTCCATTCCATTCCATTCCATTCCATTATTCTATCCCATCCCATCCCATTCCATTATCCTAACCCATCCCATCCCATCCCATCCCATCCATCCCATCCCATCCCATCCCATCCCATCCCATTATTCTATCCCATCCCATCCCATCCCATCCCATCCCATCCCATCCCATCCATTCCATTCCATTCTTAATGGTGATCCACTCCTTTGAAATAAGTCACAACCCTGCTGACAAGGGGATTGACACAATTTTCCCAAACCAGAATCCCTCCAGATGTGGTGGGCTATACAAACAGGTCATTCTCCAGCACATCTGGAGAGCAGGATCGGCCCAGATATGAGCCAGAGACTCCACATCACTCCCAGGCTCAGGATTCCCTCATCAATGGTCCTCTGTAGCAGAAGAAACACAATTCCACCAGAAGAAGACTTGGAAAGCTCAACTGTGTGATGGCCAAACCTAAGATCAGCAAAGCAAATAATTAAGGTCCCATTAAGGCTGTCCACAGAAATAGCAAAACAACCATCTTTTGGCTCATTGAAATCAAGCAGCCAGATGGACCTGCCATATGTTTTTTTAAAAATGGTTATTTTCCACATTCAGTGCTGGAAATCACAAGTCCTGGGCCTTCAAGTCCTCTTTCTTTAGAGAGAGATTTCGGCAAAGTTCATCAAAAATGTTGAGCTGTGGCAGGGGTGAAATCCAGCAGATTCTGACAGGTTCTGGAGAACTGGTAGTGAAAATTTTGAGCAGTTTGGAGAACTTGCAGTGGAAATTTTGAGTAGTTCAGAGAACTGGCAAATACTATCTCTGGCTGGCCCCAGGGTGGGGTGGGAATGGAGATTTTCCAGTATCCTTCCCCTGGAGTGGGGTGGGAATGGAGATTTTGTGGTATCCTTCCCCTGGAGTGGGGAGGGAATGGAGATTTTGCAGTATCCTTCCCCTGGCGTGGGGACGGAATGGAGATTTTGCAATATCCTTGCCCCAGGAGTGAGGAGGGAATGAGGATTTTGCAGTATCCTTCCCCTGGAGTGGGGTGGAAATGGAGATTTTGCAGTATCCTTCCCCTGCCACACCCGCCATACCAAGCACGCCACGCCATGCCAACCAAGCCACGCCCACAGAACCGGTAGTAAAAAAATTTGGATTTCACCACTGAGCTATGGGCAAGTCTACGGTTAAAAGGCCTCTGTTGGGATCATCTCAGGGAATCAACAAGGTGCAAATGAGGAGGACCAGAAAGAAAACTTGGGAGACAAAAAGACATTCAGCAGAGAAATACCAACGATGTTCAGCTATCTGAATGAAAACAAGGAAGAGTTGCTTGACTGTGGCATCGAAACCATAGAAACAGGCAAAACCTACAGATTGTTTTGGTTGTTAGTTGCGAAGCCCATTGTGACCCCATGGACAATGTTCCTCCAAGCCTTCCTGTCCTCTACCATCCTCTGGAGTCCACTGAAGCTCACGCCTATTGCTTCAGTGACTCCATCCAGCCACCTCATTCTCTGCCGTCCCCTTCTTCTTTCGCCCTCCATCCTTCCCAGTATTAGGCTCTTCTCCAGTGAGTCCTTCCTCCTCATTACGTGGCCAAAGTATTTGAGTTTCCTCTTCAGGATCTGAAGAGCTTCTAAAGAGCAGTCAGGGTTGATCTCCTCTAGGACTGACCGGTTGGATCGCCTTGCAGTCCAAGAGACTCGCAGGAGTCTTCTCCAGCACCAGAGTTCAAAGGCCTCCATTCTTTGGCGCTCAGCCTTCCTTATGGTCCAACCTTCACAGCCATCCATTGCAACTGGGAAAACCAGAGCCTTGACTATGCACACTTTTGTTGGCAGGGTAATTTCTCTGCTTTTTAGATGCTGCTCCTATAGATATCTTCTCCATTTACAGAATTATAGAAATTACAGAATAACAGAGTTGGAAGGGGCCTTGGAGGTCTTCTAGTCACTAACCCACTGCTCAAGACCCTAGACCATTCCAGGTAAGTGGCTGTCCAGTCTCTTCTTAAACGGCTCCAGTGATGGAGCACCCACAACTTTTGAAGGCAACTTCTGTTCCACTGGTTAATTATTAATTGCCTTTAATGTGTTTTGTTATTGTCGTTCAATCACTAAGTTGTGTCCAACCTAATGGACCATAGCTTGCCAGGCCCTCCCATTCTTCCACAGTCTCCCAGAGTTCAGCCAAATCTATTTTTATTGTGTCGACAACAATATATAACCATCTCATCGTCCGTCATCCCCTTCTCCTTTTGACTTCCATCTTTCCCAACATCGGGGTCTTCTCCAAGGAGCCCTCTCTTCTCATTGGGTGGCCAAAGTATTTGAGCTTCAGCTTCAGGATCTGTCCTTCCAAAAGACAATCCTTTAGGAAATCATGGCTTGAATCTATTATAAATATATATTTAATATCTTTACAGCCATGTAGCATTGAAAGGGTAGTCAATCCATCAGTCAACTGATCAATCCAATCTTTATTATGGTCAAAGACCAGCATAAGGAGGGTGGGATGCAGTCAATTAAAAAAATATAAAGAAGATACATAAGAAAAATTAGGAGGTGGGGTGGGATGGGATGTCTCAACGGTTAAAGACACTAAGCTTGTCAACTGGAGAGCTAATAGCCTGTTCTGCCCCAGCTTCGGATTCCCAGAGAATGTGACACACACCAAGCTTCGCAAACATTGTTTAATTCCAAACAAATCCCTTTCAAGAATGCAGGCTTCCCGTTGAAAGGGTCCTTATCAAAGTTATTAAGAACAAAGTCCGACAAAGGTTGGCAATCAGCCTAGAAAACCACATATGAGAAGTTGCTCTCTCTCCAAGATGCTCTGTAGTAATGAGATGTTGTTTCTAGCAAGAAAGCACTTAAATAGGCTAAGGGAGTGGCCAATTATCCCCAAGCCCTACTCTCGAGTAGACTTCCTCCTCCTGAGTAGTCACTCGTGCCTTTTGGCAGCCCTGCGTGCCCGAGCATTGAGGAGAGGCTCCTCCACTTCGCTCTCTCCACTGGAAGGAGCCTCTGGAGGTTCTATCCTCTTCGGCCTCCTCACTGTCCGATGCGAGTGCCAGCTGCGCAGGCTGCAGGTGCGACACCACACCAGCCTCCTTGTCATCGGGATCAGCTACGATCCGCATAGGCCGCTGGTGGGCCACAACATAGCCCAGGTTCAAGATCCGAGAGCTGCACGATGGGGTGAGCTCTGTTACTTGCTCCAACTCTGCTCATCTACCAGTTCAAAAGCATGCAAATGCGAGTAGATAAATACATACCACTTCGGTGGAAAGGTAAACCGTTCCATACGCCTTTGCCATATAGCCATGCTGGCCACATGACCACGGAAATGTCTTTGGATAATACAAATTCCCTCGGCCAAGCAACTGAGATGACTACTATGTCCTAGACAAGCAATCTCCAACCTTTCCGGTTGGCGCTCCGTGTGGAGGGATGAGGGGATGGTTAGTGTGAGCAGCACACATGTGTAAATGGGGCTGTGAGCGCCTGCCACACGTGAGAGGGGAGCTGCGAGCACACACACCCCAACCCATCACTCACGCAATCCAGTTGTGAATAGGCCAAGATCTGATAGTCGCCCGCAGCCCACAGGTTGGGGACTCTTGCCCTACACTACGATATGACTGGACAAGGAAACCTTTACTTTTACATAAATAGTTGTTGTGGCCCACCAGCGGCCTGCGCAGATTGTTGCTGATCCCAATGACGAGGAGGCTGTTGAGGTGTCACACCAGCAGCCTGTGCAGCCAGTGCTCGAGTCGGACAGTGAGGAAGCTGAAGAAGATGTGGTGCCAGAGGCAAGGATTCAGCCAGGGCCTTCAGAACCTTCAGAGGCTCCTTCAAGTGAAGAGAGTGAAGTGGAGGAGCCTCTTCTCAATGCATGGGCACGCAGAGCTGCCAAAAGGCAGGAGTGGTTATTCAGGAGGAGGTCTCCTCGAGAGTAAGGCTTGGGGCTAATTGGCCACACCCTTAGCCTATTTAAATTTGCACACAGCTTAAAAAGCTGCAGGAAACAACGCATGTTCGCTGGAGGATCATTGAATCTGGATTTTCCTTGCAAACCTAGCTTCTGGGCTTTTTGCCAACTCTCATAAGACTTTATCTTTCTGTGGAATTTCTGGCAGGTTGTTAAGGACGTTTTAGTTAACAGCCTGCATTTGTAAAAAACTACGTTTGGAAGTAAATTGAGTTTATAGTTTGTGTGTGCTGCATTCTCCGGGATCCGTAGCTGGGGCAAAACAATAGTATGAAAAGTTAGAAGATATATAAATATATTAAAACAGAAAGTATATAGAAAACAAGAATCTAAAACAGCTAAATGTAGTACGCAAAGCGGGGCCAATCCAATCTTTATTACAGTCATAGATTTGCATAAGAAGGATGGGATACGGTCAATGAAAATATATAAGATGCATAAAAATTATGAGAAGCTGGAAGGTATTACAATATGTTTAAACAGAAAGTGTATATGTAAGAAAACAAGAGTCTAAAAGAAACTAAAAGGTGAGATTGGAGCACTTGGATGGGTGTAAGGGAGCAGAAAGATTAGCCTGTAGCAGACTATTATCAAATTACAGAGCACTCTCGGGTGGTGAACTAAATGCTCATTAAGTCTGGTTTTACGGCCCAGGGCATCACCTGACGGATTTTAAGTGCTGCTGTGCAGAACCTGGCAATAATATAAGTTTAGTAAGGCTGGTATCTGGGAACAGCAGGGAGGTATAAGATTGACCTGTGCCCCCTGGGTATAGTGGTGAAATGAAGCTAGAAAGAATGTTTCTGTAGTGCCGGCAATGGGGAAATGTACATTCCATCGTTTGTGTGTGTCCAGAGTCACAGGAGTCTTGTCTCACCAAGGAAGAAATCTTCCCATATTCAAGGTCAGTTTGGGGAAGGGAGCAGGCCATTGTGCCAGGCCCCTTCAGTACTTGTCATCTTTCTCATAATCTCATCTTTCCTGCTACCTTCTCCTATGATTACCTACGATGATCATCTGTTGATGCATCTTAGGGTTAATCATTGAAACTATGATTTAATGATGTATCACTTTGTTGAGAGTTTATGCACCGGAGACAAATTCTTTGTGTATCCAATCACTCTTGGCAGAGGTGGGTTTCAGCAGGTTCTGACCAGTTCTGGAGGACCGGTAGCAGAAATTTTGAGCAGTTTGGAGAACCAGTAGTAAACATTTCTGACTGGCCCCGTCTCCATCTATTCTCTGCCTCCCAAGTCCCAGCTGATCGGGAGGGAATGGGGATTTTGCAGTATCCCTCCCCTGGAATGGGTTGGGAATGGAGATTTTACAGTATCCTTCCCCTGCCAGGCCCACCAAGCCATGCCACGCCCACCAAGCCGCACTTACAGAACCAGTAGTAAAAAAATTTGAAACCCACCACTGACTCTTGGCCAATAAAGAATCTGTTCTGTTCTGTTCCATTCCGTTCCATTCTTTCTCTGTTCTGTCTCTTATGTTCTGTTCTACTCTACTTCAAGTTTCAATTAGATATACCACAGGGGAGGCAGAGTACCTGTGCATTCACTAACAACAAAGGCTGCAGGCCTGGTTAGATTCATTTGGCATTCTGCACCTGATGCATACTGTTAGAATGCAGAACATATACTAATAGCACTGGATAGGGCCTTGGAGGTCTTCTAGTCCAACCCTCTTCTTAAGCAGGTGACTCTATACCATTTCAGACAAATGGCTGCCCAATCTCTTCTTAAAAACCTCCAGTGTTGGAGTACCCATAACTCCAGAGACAAACTACTCCACTGATGAATTGTTCTCAATGTCAGGAAATTTCTCCTTCGTTCCAGGTTGCTTCTCTCCTTGATCAGTTTCCATCCGTTGCTTCTTCTCCTGCCGGCAGGTGCTTTGGAGAAGAGATTGAACACCCAATCTTCCCTCCTCTATGTGACAGCCCTTCAAATATTTGGAAGACTACTATCAAGTCCCTCCTGGCTCTCCTCTTCATTAGAGGAGAGATCCTAATCTCTAATGATCCCTTAGATCCCTCAGGTATTGTATGATTTAGCCTCTGGGCAGCTTTCCATCTTTGTTCTTCTCTGGTGGCTTTCTAGGCAACTTCTTTGGCAATTAGTTAAACCTTCAAAGACACTTTGAGGATTCTTGCTTCTTTCCTTAGCTTGGTTCTCTATACAGCAGAGGAAAACATCCCCAGAGGTTGTTTAGGAGTCATCTAACAAGGAGGGCTTGTGAGATTTGATTTATTATTTGATTTGATTTATTAGATTTATATACCGCCCTTCTCCTTGCGGACTCAGGGCGGTGAACAGCCAGATAAAAAACGGTGCATAAAAGTTAAAATTTTTTAAAAGATCCATATAAACTTTGGCTAAGATTAAAACAATTAAATATTTAAAATACCACAACCCTACAATACAACAAGATCTTAAAAATTCAACACCATGATGGGTTACCTCTCACAAGCCCTCCAGCTCACCCCATGGGTTCATATCATTATTAAGCATGGAACAAGCTGCTCTCCCCACCTGAAGGATGCAGAGATAAAAGCGAACGAGAGTTGGAGAGAGAGAGAGAGAGAAAAAAAAACCCTTTTAAAATACGGTTCGGAGAGGGCGATTTTTGGCTTCGCTCCATGTGCAGGCTGAGTGCGCTCCCTCTCATTAGCACAACGAACTGATGGAAAAGGCTTCCGTGTGCAGCGGGAAGAAGGCCTGTTGCTAAGATACCTGTTGCTAAGTAGTAAGCATTGCTCTTACTCACAAATGTTCCAGATTATCTCTCTATCAAGCCCTTTGTCATTGTTGCGGTCTCGTGGCTCTTTTGCACATAAAAGAATTTGCAACAACATGGTGGAGTGGGGCAGGAGTGTGCCTTTGCACACCCGGGTACACATTGGTGCAAATGGTTTTCCTGCTAATAACTTAATACCCTTTTTCCTCCAAAATAAGACGTCCCCTGATAATAAGATCAATTGGGCTTTTGAGCGCATGGCAATAAGGCTAAGCGCTTATTTCAGGGTTCAAAAAAATATAAGACAGGGTCTTATTTTCAGGAAAACACGGTATTTCTCTCTCTCTCTCTCTCTCTCTCTCTCTCTCTCTCTCTCAATCTCCCTCTCCCTCCTTCCCTCTCTCTCTCTCCCTCCCTCCCTCCCGTTTCCCCCAAAATAAGACATCCCTTGATAATAAGCCCAATCGGGCTTTTGAGCACATGGCAATAAAGCCGAGCACTTATTTCAGCGTTCAAAAAAAATATAAGACAGGGTCTTATTTTCAGGAAAACACGGTATTTCTCTCTCTCTCTCTCTCTCTCTCTCTATCTCCCTCTCCCTCCTTCCCTCTCTCTCTCTCCCTCCCTCCCTCCCGTTTCCCCCAAAATAAGACATCCCCTGATAATAAGCCCAATCGGGCTTTTGAGCACATGGCAATAAAGCCGAGCACTTATTTCAGCGTTCAAAAAAAATATAAGACAGGGTCTTACTTTTGGGGAAACACGGGTAGCAATAGCACTTCAACTTATATACCGCTTTACAATGCTTTACAGCCCTCTCTAAACAGTTTATAGAGTAATCGTCCTCCACAATCTAGGTCCTCATTTTACTGACCTCAGAAGAATCCATCTTGAGCCGGTCAAGATTGAACTCCTGGCAGTGGGCAGAGTCTGCCTGCAATAATGCATTCTAACCACTGTGCATATGGACAGATGGAAGGGCAATAGCACTTATATATTGCTTCACAGTGCTTTACAGCCCTCTCTGGGTTTACAGAGTAGCCTCTTGCCCCCAACAATCTGGGTCCTCATTTTACCTACCTCAGAAAGATGGAAGGCTAAGTCAACCTTGAGCTGGCCAAGATTGAACTCCAGGCTGTGGGTCAAGTTCAATCCCATGAGTTTCAGTGGCATTCTAGCCACCGAAACATTGAGACTCACAGAGACTCTTTAATAGACAAATTGAGACATAAAGAGGGATATCTGTGTAGCTCACATGGCCTGTGGCAAGTTTTATCATAACATTCCCATAGCAACCCCTGAATGTGCAAATGCTTCTTTTAACTAAGATGATTGTTCTCGGTAGATAGTAGAAGAGCGAGAAGTAACTGAGATATATTGCACTATTGCTTATGAATATGTATGCATGCATCATTTTCCCACTGCTTTCTGAAATATACGAGTACCTCTCCGTGTCTCCCATTATTCCTTTGGACGAGACCCCCCCCCCCCATTATGTTCTGTCTAATAAATCACTGCAGTGAGCCCTGATTGTTTGCTTTTGGTCCCATGCTTTCATTCCATACTTTAATGCCACGTGTCTGTAATGATCACCCTACCGTTATCATTCCCTTTCCGGCTGGTTTTCCATTCCCGAGAACAAGTGGTCTCGTTACTTTCTTGCTTGAGACAATCTAAAGAAGAAAAGAAAGAAGAAAATATGTTATGGCAGTCCTCACTTACTGAATACTTGCACAGAGATCAGTTTACGATGGCAGGAGATTTATGACTGGTCCTTGAATCAGCAGCTGTTGCATCATCGTAGGACAATGCAATCACCACTTATGACTTTCACTTTGGGTTTCTGACACGCAAAGTCGATGGGGAAGCTGGCAGGAGGTTGCAAGTAACGATATGGAATTTGCTTAATTACGGCAAGCGGAAGTGTCGGAAATGCTACCGTGTTTTCCTGAAAATAAGACCCTGTCTTATATTTTTTTGAACCCCGAAATAATACCTGATTTCCAGCTCTGTCTCCCTAACTCTAACCAGAGGAAATGGTGGGGAATGGCTGCACATGCGTTTAAATATTTTCAGGGAGGGCTTATTTTAGCGCATGCACTCAAATGCCCGATTGGGCTTATTATCAGGGATGTCTTATTTTTGGGGAAACAGGGTATTACGTGGTCTGGTCTGGTTTGGTTGATTAGCCCATAGCAGTGATGGTGAACGTTCTAGATACCAAGTGCCCGAACTGAAAGGTGTGAGTGCACAAACATGCACATGCGTGTGCATACCCAAATGTGCCCATGCACGGACATGCGTGCATGAGCAGCAGAGACCCAAAGACCAGCTGGCCGACGGGAGGCGGGGCATCCCAACGCTGGTTGAGCGGCAAGAGGTAAGAGCTTTTTCTTTCATGAGTTTCTGTTTCATCGTTTGCAGGGAAACAGAAGCTCACAAAAGAAACACCAAACAGATCTGACCTGGGGCGACGGTGCACGTGCCAGCAGAGAGGGCTCTGCGTGCCACTTCTGGCACACGAGCCATAGCTTCACCATCACGGCCCTAGGCTATATCAGAATGCAGAGTTCCAAACCCCACTTATTGATAAAATCCTATAAAACAATTTAAAATAAAACTGGAGTAAAATACAATAATTTGATATATAGAGAAGTGAAAAAAGATAAAATTATATTCCAGTATCACCTCTACAATTTTTAATTTAATTTAATTTAATTTATCGCGTTTCTATGCTGCCCAACTATCAAGGGACTCTGGGCGGCTTACAGCAAAAATAATGAGAACAATGAACATACAGAAATTATTAAAAAACATTATAAAAAGATTTTAAAACATTAAAAGCCCATGCACGCCATTCATGGCTGGATCTCGCAAGATTGCAACAGCGAGATCATCGGCCCCAGGCCTGCCGGAAAAGCCAGGTCTTCACCGCTTTCCGGAAGGCCAATAGAATCAATCTACCCCAATCAGTCCTACAAATGCCGATCTCAGCTGAACCATTTTACTCAAGTACAGTGCTGTATTAAAATGTTGTTTTCAAATTCTGGCCACACATATAAGGTATGTTGTTTTAATATGGGGTTCCCAATGGGTCATTCATTTAATATATCCTGTCTCTTACCCTCTTATATAAACATCAAATAGGATGTGAGCCAAATCTTCTACCTCTACCAGTCCGTAAATGTGAGGAGGTGGCGAGGGTAGGTAGTTTTAAATTTCTGGGCATTTATATCTCGGAGGGCCTCTCATGGACTATGAATGCTAACATGCTTGTGAAGAAGACACAGAAGAGGCTGTACTTCCTGAGAATGCTCAGGAAGATAAATCTATCTCAGCATCTACTTCTGTCCTACTATCACAGCACCATTGAGAGTGTCCTGACATACGGCATTCTTGCATGGTATGGGAGCAGCTCTGCAGCGGACAAAAATGCTCTACAGAGAATCATTAAAACTGCCCAGAATATCATCGGGCTCCAGCTACCAGTGCTGGACGACATCTTCGAATCTGGCTGTTTGAGAAAGTTGCATAACCTTCTCAGAGACTCTTCCCATCCTGCTTACCATCTTTTTGGACTGTTGCCTTCTGGCAGAAGATACGGAACAATTAAAACTCGGACCACACGTCTTCTGCATAGTTTTTATCCCAGAGCTATAATTGCACTCAACAATGAACTAAAGGGCCACCATCCGTGAGCTGTTGGACAGCATTACTTGGTCTGTTGTGTGGATGTTTGGCTGGTTTAGGGGTGGAGAATTGTGGTGGGTGGGAATGTGCTTGGGGATTGTTATGTGTGTTGGACCTGGTCTTTGGGTGTTAAGTGAATTTTGTTGTATGGGTATACTGTGTATACACATACAATGACTATTATTATTATTATTATTATTATTATTAGTAGTAGTAGTAGTAGTAGTATTAGTATTAGTATTATACATTCATTATATTTTATAGAATGGAACCGCCCATATCTGACCATTGAAATCTCGCTCATATAAATATCTCCCTAAGCTGTTTTGGCAATTGTAACTTTAAGTAGTTGTCTGTTTGAAAAATACGTTTATATTTACTCAGCCATAAAAAGTTATCTGCCTTGCTAAGGGTAGCTATATCATTTTGTGTTATTACAGTGGGGCAAAAAAGTATTTAGTCAGCCACCAATTGTGCAAGTTCTCCCATTTAAAAAGATGAGAGAGGCCTGTAATTGACATCATAGGTAGACCTCAACTATGAGAGGCAAGATGAGAAAACAAATCCAGACAATCACATTGTCTTTTTTTAACTTTTTCTCCTGTTACACATGAGATAGGAAGGTCACAAAAGCTTCTTACGAAATTTGTTAGTTTATGAATCCTATTCTATTCTATTCTATTCTATTCTATTCTATTCTATTCTATTCTATTCTATTCTATTCTATTCTATTCTATTCTATTCTATTCTATTCTATTCTATTCTATTCCTATCCTTGAGTGCTGTACCTCATGATTCTTGACAAGTGTATCTTCTTTTATGTACACTGAGAGCATATGCACCAAACACAAATTCCTTGTACGTCCAATCACACTTGGCCAATAAAGAATTTTCTATTCTATTCTATATCTCAGTGGGATTGAAATTAAAGTAAGCATCTTTCCTCCAGTTGAATTCAACTCCAAGAGACTTCAGATATATATATATATTTTCAATTCAGAATAGAGCTGGAAGAGACTTTGGAGGTCTTTTAGTCCAACCTGGACCAGAAAACTATCTGTATTTGCTCACGTCCATCTTCAATCTGTGAAAACTTTTGAGAAGAGAAACAGGGGAAACATCACGAGGGAAGGATAGATCAGCCTCATGTGATTCAGTCAGGAACTGATTTTTTTCCCCTCTAATCTGTGCAAGCAGGCAGTTCACGTCTGATCTGATGCATTAAAAATACCAGGCTAAGCTGCCCGTCCTTCTGACGTAAAAGTGAAATTAAAAGGAGGAGAAAGTCAGGCCAAGAGCCGTGTTCCCTTAAAAACTCTTTCCAAATTTGCTGGTGGGCTGCTTGTAAGCAATGCATCTGAAAGTGCATATGGGCATGTGTGCCACTCGGCATGTTTATATATCTCTCTGTAACAAGATGGAAATCTGGGTAGAGACTGTCAAAAGGCAGGTGAGCCAAAGAAGATATATGAAAGAACTAACTTGGCAGAATTAAGTTCTGAGGATGGAGTGCAGCTCACAGAGGTCCACTTGGAAAGGATGGATGTTGGATGGGGATGACCTGATGTAATCTCCTTATCACAAGACCCCAACACAAGGACCCTCACAGATGACTCACAGAAAACCCATCATAAGACCCTCACTTGACACACTCACACCTGAAGCCCTTATAAGCAGAAGAACTCTGGCACAAAATCGGAATTCCGATCCCCTAAACCAGGGGTCTCGAACCTTGGCAACTTTAAGACTTGTGGACTTCAACCCTTTCCTTTCCTTTCCTTTCCTTTCGTTTCCTTTCCTTTCCTTTCCCTTCCCTTCCCTTCCCTTCCCTTCCCTTCCCTTCCCTTCCCTTCCCTTCCCTTCCCTTCCCTCCTCTCTTCTCCCATCTCTTCCCTTCCCTCTCCTCCCTTCCCTTCCCCTCCCTTCTTGTCCCCTCTTCTCCCTTCCCTTCTTTCCCTTCCCTCTTTTCCCTTCTCCTTTCTTGTCCCCTCTTCTCCCTTCCCTTCTTTTCCTTCCCTCTTTTCTCTTCCCCTCCCTTCTTGTCCCCTCTTCTCCCTTCCCTTCTTTCCCTTCCCTCTTTTCCCCCTCCCTTCTTGTCCCCTCTTCTCCCTTCTCTTCCCTTCTTTCCCTTCCCTTTCCCTTCCCCTCCCTTCTTGTCCTTTCTTCTCCCTCCCTTCTTGTCCCCTCTTCTCCCTTCCCTTCTTTCCCTTCCCTCTTTTCCCTTCCCTTCTTTCCCTCCCCTCTTTTCGCTTCCCCTCCCTTCTTGTCCCCTCTTCTCCCTTTCTTCCCTTCTTTCCCTTTCCTCTTTTCCCTTCCCCTCCCTTCTTGTCCCCTCTTCTCCCTTCCCTTCTTTCCCTTCGCTACCATACCCTCTTGTCTCTTCCCTTTCTTCCCCTCCCTTCCCTTCCTCTCCCCTCTTCTCCCTTTCTTCCATTCCTTCCCTTCCTTCCCTTTTCCTTCCCTCTTGTCCCTCCCCTCCCTTCTCTTCTCCTCCCCTTTCCTCCCCTTTCCCTTTGCCCCTTCCCTTCCCCTGCCTCCCACTCTTTCTCTTCTTAACTCATCATTTATCTTCTTAGCATATGAATACCCTACACGAGTAATCATGAGTTTAGACAATTATTGAAAAGGCAGGCAAATTCTCGGATGATTAGACCATCAAGCAAGCACCAGTCCCAAGGTCTTCACTGAACTGTTACAGACAGAAATAGCTCAAATGTCTGAATGACTCTGAGAATAAATGACAGGAGTGCCTTTATACGGAGGGAAGGAGAGTAACCTGCATATAGTGCCCAACCCCATTTGGGGAGGGGGGGAGGCTCCTACAATCCCCTCCCCCACCATATTGCTTATCTTATTAAAACAAATCACCAGCTCTCAGAGATGGGCTTTTCCATTTTTAAAAGCACCAAAATTTGCTTCAAACCTTTTTTTCTAAGGGTCCAAAATAATAGAATAAGGTTGGATAACATCACCAGGGTAGGAAAACAAATTCAAAATGTGTTTTGCCTTCCCTGATTTATTTTCCCCTTGCTTCTAACTGTCTAGACCAGTGTTTGTCAACCTTGGTAGCTTGAAGATGGGTGGACTTCAACTCCCAGAATCCCCCAGCCAGCAGGCTGGGGGATTCTGGGAGTTGAAGTCCACCCATCTTCAAGCTACCAAGGTTGACAAACACTAGTCTAGTACCAAAATACAACATGTCACTGATCTCTGCTGCCACGTGTCTCAATGGGTGACCTGATCTGGATCAGAGAGCTAAGCAAAGTTGACTCTAGTCAACTCTTGAATGGGAGACTATGACAAAAGCCTAGAGCTTTGGACTTTCTAGAAGACACCAAAGTACTTTCATACTGTTGCCAAGGAAACAAGAAGGATGACTCTATGAAGCCACCAGGAATTGAGTTTGTTTTAAGGAAACTGAAGGTGGGGCTTTGATCTAGGACCGGTGATGGCGAACCTATGGCACGCTTGCCACAGGTGGAATGCAGAACCGTACCTGTAGGCACGCAAGGGTTGCCCTAGCTCACCTCCAGCGTGCATGCACGCACCGGCCAGCTGATTTTCGGGCCTTCTGGGCCCACCAGAAGTCAGGAAATGGGCTGTTTCCGGTCTCCGGAAGGCCTCTGGTTGGGTGGGGAAAGCAGTTTTCGCCCACCCTAGGCTCCAAGAAAGCCTCTGGAGCCTGGGGAGAGCGAAAAACTGGGCCCACCGGTAACCTTTTTGCCATCATGTGCCAAAAAGGGGAGGGAGTGCGGTGGAGGTCATGCATGCATGCGCAGGGGGTGGGGTATGGGGGCATTGAATTATCGGTGTGGGCATGCACGTGGGCATAACCCTCCCATGTTCCCCCTGCTTTGGTCACGCGATGGCAAAAAGGGGTGCCTCCACTTGACCGTCTGGCATTTGAGCGGATCTTGCTGAGGAAAGACAGACTGGCTGAGGATGTCATCCACACCATTAAATCATCAACAGTTCTCAGGTGCAACCCTTACTGGACTCTAGCACAGAACCCCAGGATCCGGGAGTTTTTGCATGGGGCAACTAATCTCTCCCCTCCAACTGTACATCGCTACCCGTCCTGGGATCTACCCTTTGTATTACAGTCCCTTACATGTGAGCCCTTTGAACCATTGGCTTCTACCAGCCTCAAGTTTCTTTCGTTTAAGACGGCCTTTTTGATCGCAATAACATCCGCCAGACGGATCTTGGAGATCGCAGCTCTGTCAATTCGCAAGGACCTATGCATATTTTACCCGGACCGTGTGGTTTTGAGACTGGAGCCCACATTCATCCCCAAAGTTAACTCCTCCTTTCACCGTAGAGCTCATATTACCCTCCCATGTTCCCCCTGCTTTGGTCACGCGATGGCAAAAAGGACCGCCATCACTGATCTAGGAGGTATCACAAAGAAGTAGTGGACCAACTTTTCTGGATGTCCTCCAGTAGAAGATGGGAGAGGCATGTGTCAGGGACATTTCAGCTTGGATTCTTGACCCGATCAGAGGGTTGAGCTTGATGGACTCAATGGCTCCCACCATCTTAAGGAGTCCACCTTCTTTCCCATCACTTTTTTCCTACCCTCTTTCCTTTCCCAAGAGCCTTAGTAGTAGTCAAAAATTCACAACAACACTCACCGATCCCAGAGTGCAAGAAAATTCTCCCAGGAAGTCATGTTCATAGAGTTGCATGCTTGATTTGTCTTGGTCAAACAAGGCGAATTTCAACTTCTGGACCTCCTCAAAGTGATAATCTATGATGAACTTTTTGGAGAAAGCTGGGTTGAGGTTGTTCACTGCCGTTTCGGTCCTGTCGATCTACAAAGAGAGAAAGTGAAAGGAAAAAAACAGGGAGTTGATCAAATCCTTATGAATGAGGCAGTGGTGAAAATCGGATTTTTTTACTACCAGTTCTGTGGACGTGGCTTGGTGGGCGTGGCAGGGGAAGGATACTACAAAATCTCCATTACCACCCATTCCCAAGGGAAGGATACTGCAAAATCTCCATTCCCTCTCCACTCCAGGGGAAGGATATTGCAAAATCTCCATTCCCACCCGACTCCAGGGGAAGGATTTATTTATTTATTAATTATTAAAATTTATATGCCGCCTTTCTCCCAGGGACTCAGGGCGGCTCACATAATAAAAACAACAACAATAAAAATTCTAAAATACAGTGCAATTTAAAATCCACAAATATTGCAAGATTTCCATTCCCACCCCACTCTGAGGTCAGCCAGAAGTGGTATCTGCCGATTCTCCAAACTACTCAAAATTTCCGCTACCGGTTCTCCAGAACCTGTCAGAACCTGCTGGATTTCACCCCTGGAATGAGGTGATATTTCCTTGAGAGTAATTTAAGGCTGGGGATATATGGTGGAACTGCTATGGAAGTATTTATGTGGGGTTCAGTCTGAAAATAACTTACTTCATCATCATGGTCCATTCAAACCAAAGCAACTTTAGCAAAGTTGCATCTGCAAACTGCACCAGTTGGTGGATACTCAGAAGCCAAGGACATTTCCCACATCCACTGAATGATTAAGTACTTTTTAATATTAGTTAACTTATTAATAAGTGTGACTAGCTATCAACAGAGCAGGACTGTGAAATGTTTACAAATGGAGGCTGACAAAAAAAAATTATCATCTCACACTGGAAAGAAACATCTGCCTTTGATTCGATATGTGTTGCTTTGCCAACATTTGAACTAATCTTTTTTTCAACTGTAGGAAGTTAGCACCCGCCCCTTTTCTAGGAAAATGAGATATTTTGGGAAATATTAAAAGGGCAGAATATTTCCCCTAAAAGGGAGGCAGAAACTCAGCCCTCCCCCCCTTTGTCAATGGGCCATTAAGGCCTGGGCCAGTCTATTCTACGTAACAAAGATCTATGTCCTTCAAGCAGAGCCATAATAGGAATTGCTCAAAGCCCTTTCATTACATCATCACCCAGCAAGATTCAACCAAGCTTGGGACAACCTACAAAGTTACCCCTGAATGGCCCCATGGGAGTCTGACAGCCAATCAGAATTCAAGCTCAAATTCAAAAGGGCCTTGTGGCTCAGCAGACTAAAGCATTGTGATTAACATCAGCTGTCTGCAATTACTGTAAGTTCGAATCTCACCAGGCTCAAGGTTGACTCAGCCTTCCATCCTTTCTAAGGTAGGTCAATTGAGGACCCAGTTTGTGGGGGCAATAAGCTGACTTTGTATAAAATATACAAAAATATGAAGGCTATTGCTTAACGCATTGTAAGCCGCCCTGAGTCTCCAGAGAAGGGCGGTATATAAATCTAATTTTAAAAAAAAAATTTTTTTTAAAAAGCCCAACAGAAAGTATAAAACTCAGGCACTCTCAGCACCTCTGCCCCTTTTTGCCCAGGATCTCAAGCCATGTCTTTCTCCCCACTTGGAACTGAGCCCAGATGGACACTTCTTCCAACACAACAGAAGGAGAGTAAAGCAATATTGTATGAACCAAAGTTTTGGGACTTGACCCATTCATAAAGCAATTACCAGCCCTCCTTTATTGCTATAATTATCCGCGTGGTTGTGTCGATCTTTTAATACTACTGGATACGTATGTTCTATTTTTTTAATTATTGTGTAATAACACTGTTTAAAATTAAAAGTGATTAAAAGAGAACCCTGCTGGATTTGAGCACAGCTTTCTTACAGTTTCTTTAGCTTTTCACACCAGCCATCCAAATCCCTATTGGGTTTTTCAGCAACTGCCTAAAAACCTCAAGGGGTCCTTCGCTGAGCCTGTTTCTCACCTTTTGCAGTCATTTATTAATTGACTGATTTATTAAATATAAAGGAACACCGTGGCTCAGTGGCTAAGACGCTGAGCTTGTCGATCGAAAGGTTGGCAGTTCAGCGGTTTGAATCCCTAGTGCCGCGTAACGGGGTGAGCTCCCGTGACTTGTCCCAGCTTCTGCCAACCTAGCAGTTCGAAAGCACGTAAAAAAGGCAAGTAGAAAAATAGGGACCACTTTTGGTGGGAAGGTAACAGCACTCCGTGCACCTTTGGCGTTGAGTCATGCCGGCCACATGACCATGGAGACGTCTTCAGACAGCGCTGGCTCTTCAGCTTTGAAACGGAGATGAGCAGCGCCCCCTAGAGTCGGGAACGACTAGCACATATGTGTGAGGGGACATTTACCTTTACCTATTAATTAATATTACGACCATATCAAACCCCATTAGATGAATGAAAAGGATGAATTTAGAAGAACTTCAGCAACAACTTCCAATTTAGATCTCCGCATACATTGGGTAGAGTCCTTTCCCTGGTAAATGGAAAGGATTGCAACTGACTGTTTACATAACCGTCTGCTGAATCTTTATCTCTTTAGGAACAAACTGTTACAATACCCCCGGGAAGCTGACAAGCACAACAGGAATGTCGTTTGTGTTCTCCCCACTGAGATTTCACAGCAAGGAACACTACAGAGTGAGGCTATTTCTGAAACTGAAGCTTACCTAACTTGTAACCTTCGCGTCAATAACTTTCTAATTCTCCTTTTCCTCCATCCGCTTATCCAAGTCCCTAGCCCTCATGTTCTTTTCTCAGGCAAACTGTCTCTTTTAACCACAGATAGTCATCAATTTATGGCCACAATTTTCTGGTGAGTCAGAATAGGTCCAAATTCATTGTGGACAGAGAGCCTAACAAAAGAAAGACAAGGTTTGAAAAGGAGCTGGATCTAACTGGGGACTGTGGAGAACGAAAAATCCCCCAAAATCTTTTGATGTATTACTACGTGTTTCCCCCAAAATAAGACATCCCCTGATAATAAGCCCAATCGGGCTTTTGAGCGCATGGCAATAAGGCCAAGCGCTTATTTCAAGGTTCAAAAAAATATAAGACAGGGTCATATTTTCGGGGAAACACGGTACTAACTCAGACTGCAGAGTATCCTTACATTTGCCCATTCGTTGTCAAGCGCCAGAAAAATCAGGAAATCTGTATTCAAATGTATATCAAGATGTATTGTATTTACAATACATCTTGTGGAGAGCTTGAGCACTCTACAAGAATCTGAACTACTAAGCACCAAGGGAAATTAGCAGGAGATAAGAGTATATGGAATTCAAGGCAGGCTGGATTTAGAACTCTTGTGGGAATGAAGGGACTTTGGACTGATGACGTGTTTGATTCCTCCCTCTGGGTCAGCCTGGTCATCTCCTACATTAATTAATGTATCTTTTCTTTTATGTACACCAAGAGCGTATGCACCAAGACAAATTCCTTGTGTGTCCAATCACACTTGGCCAATAATTCAATTCTATTCTATTCTATTCTATTCTATTCTATTCTATTCTATTCTATTCTATTCTATTCTATTCTATTCTATTCTATTCTATTCTATTCTATTAATATTTTAATTGCTTTTAAAGCAGGGGTCCCCAACCTTTTGGGCACCAGGGACTGGTTTGTAAAAAACAATTTTTCCATGAACCAGGGGGTGGGAGGGAAGCACCATGGTTTCATACACAACCTAGATCTCACTCATGCACAGATGAAGTTTTGCTCCCTTGGGTGGGAAAATGCAATGTAGGCTCCAGACATCAAGAAGACAAGCCATGAGAACCAAGATCATTTCAGCAGGTGTTTGCCAAACCCCAAAGACATTTTCTCATAACAATACCATGACATTTCATTGGACAATGTGACCTGCACTAACAGAGGGAGGGAGAGCTCTATACTTTAATTATGTGAATTGTGCAGGAATTAGCTAGAGCTGGTTTTGCTTTCATCAGTGCCAAAATGAGGTCCTCAATAAAGTTTTGCATTCAGAGATTGGATCGTCTCGATCGTGCTTGCTTGTTTCAGTTTGTCAGTCAGAATCTTGACACCTAGTTCCTAACAGGGGTGTTGGGGACCCCTGCTTTAAAGGAACTTCTGAAACCAGTACTAGGTCATCCACAAAATCCCTTAATTTACAAGTTATTTTTTTAATCTTTATACCCAGAATCCTCTCAACTTGTCCTATATCTCTGTTTAGTATCTAACGAACCAAAATAAACAAGGGAGGAGACAGAAAGCATCTCCGTCTTGTTCCTTTTTGTTTCTCACAGGGCTTTGTTATATCCCCGTAACAGTTTATGCTTTCTCTATCAATAAAGTATAAATCAGCCTGACCCATTTTATAAAGTTCTTTATAAGGTTTTTATCTTCCAAACCTTTGAACAAAAAAAGGCCATTTCAACTTCTCAAAGGCCTTCTCTGCATCAAAGAAAATCAATGCAGCTTGCATTTCATTGTGTTGTTCCAAATATCCCAAAATATCCAAAACTTTCTAACATTTTCCCTCTACTGCCTTTAAGATAAAAAGCCATACAGGTAGTCCTTGACTTACGACCACAATTGAGCCAATATTTCTGCCTCTAAGTGAGACAGTGAGTTTTGCCCCGTTTTACGACCTTTCTTGGCATAGTTGTTAAGCGAATTACTGTAGTTGTTAAGATAGTAAGACGGTTGTTAAGTGAAACTGGGTTCCCTGTTGACTTTGCTTGTCAGAAGGTCACAAGAGGTGATCACATGACCCCGGGACGCTGCAATCATCACAAATATATGCCAGTTGCCAAGTGTCTGAATTTTGTCATGTGACTGTTGCAATGGTCATCAATGTGAATAATAGTCATAAATCCAGGAGTGGGCTGCTGGGGGTTCTCAGGGGTTCGGGAGAACCTCTAACTAAGATTCTGTGCAGTTTTATAAAATGTTTTATAGATGGCATTTAGATCCTAAAAAGTTAGCCCGTATGTATCCGAATCTGCAATCTAAGTGTTAGAGATGTGATTGTGAGGATGCCACTTATTATCATATATGGTGGACTTGTAGAAAAATCAAAGCATTTTGGATAAAAATATGGTGGATTATTCAAAATATTCTTAAAAAGAAGATGAGGTTTACTCCACAGTTGTTTCTGCTGGGTATAATTACAGATTGTATGGATATAGAGACTAAATTGATTCTAAATTTAATAACTGCAACGAGACTTTTGGTGGCGCAGTACTGGAAGAAGGAAGATTTACCTACTATTGAAGAATGGACACTAAAAGTAGTGAATCTAGAGGAGATGGCTAAGATTTCAGCATACCTGAAGGATCACTCAAACGAAAGATATATATTGGAATGGAGAAGATGGATTCACTACATTCAAAACAAATATGGGACTAAAAAGTTTCAAATAGCTTATGAATGAATAAAGATATTTAAGGAAATTTTTATATTTAGTTATATCAGGGGGAGTTAAAGTGCAAGAGGGAGATAGGAGACTATAGATAGTTTGTATATGTTAGCTTATGTTTGTTAAATACTATACCCTGTATTTTGCTCTGGGAAGTCGGGGGGTGGGGGGACAAGGGTTGGGCTGGGTGGGGGTGGGGAGGGTTGGAAAAATGGTTTGTAAAATTTTTAAAAAAACTTTTCAATTAAAAAAAGAAAAGGTGATTGCATGACCCCCGAAACACTGCAACCATCACAAATGCATGCCAGTTGCCAAAGCTTTTCAAAGCATTAGAAAAAATGCTTCGAAAAGTAAAAAAAAAAAAAGTTGGCCATGCCCACCCAGTCACATTACCCCTCCCCCAAGCCACGTCCATAGAACTGGTAATAACAGATTTTACATTTCACCCCTGCCCCATGGCTGTAGACTATTAGTCTATTAACTGTGGCTCAGATTTATTCTTGATTAAGCATCACTGGCTGTGCCCTTGTGTTTGCCCAAAGCTGGCTCACTCTTTGTCCTGCAGGGAAAACTTTCGGAACGTGAGGTGGCAGAGCTGTGCTTGCAGTCTTTTCCCACTGCTCCCATATTTTGTTTTTCAGCCTTGCAGGATCTTGTTTTACGAAATAAAGAGGGAAGAAGGACTTCGCATCCCCCAAACTGCCTGAAAATGTTCTCTTCTTAGCATCTCTCCAAAAATCCAGGAAGTGCCAATCAACCAAACTTGGCCAAGCCAACCAGGATGCCAACCCCAAACTAAAGAAACTGGCAATATTTCATCATATCAATCTGGGAACGTTAATTGAACGGATGCCAGAAACACCTTCAGTGCTAAGGCATGCTGAGCGCACACTGCAAAAATGCTCTCTTGCTCAACCAGGAACTCACTGAAAGAGTCAATGCTGAAACGAATCTCGCTTATGCTATTCCTGTTACTCGCTTCAATGCATGCTATGTGGAAATACACAAACACACGCACTCTACACAGAGGGAAAGAACAAGAGAAATGGAGTCTGGAATAGAATAGAGTAGAGTAGAGTAGAGTAGAGTAGAGTAGAGTAGAGTAGAGTAGAGTAGAGTAGAGTAGAGTAGAGTAGAGTAGAGTAGAGTAGAGTAGAGTAGAATAGAATAGAATAGAATAGAATAGAATAGAATAGAATAGAATAGAATAGAATAGAATAGAATGATAGTCATAGGGTACAAATAAGCAATCGAATCATACTAGGAAGCAGTCAATATAAGTCATAAGGATACAAGCAACGAGTTACGGTCTTGCACTCATTAGTGGGAGGCGGTGGGTAATAGGAACGATGGGAAGATTAATAGTAATGCAGACTTAGTGAATAGTTTGACAGTATTGAGGGAATTATTTGTTTAGCAGAGTGATGGCGTTCGGGGAAAAAACTGTCCTTGTGTCTAGTTGTTCTGGTGTGCAGTGCTCTAGAGCGTCATTTTGAGGGTAGGAGATGAAACAGTTTATGTCCAGGATGCAAGGGGTCTGTAGATATTTTCACAGCCCTCTTTTTGACTCATGCAGTATGTGCCGATATGATGTACTTATTATAGGGTTTCTTGAACCTGAACTTTTGTGCCATAGTCTTGACTTCTCAGAATTCATTCCTCGGAACCACGACACCAGTATTACGCAACGGTTCTCAAAACGTGGCAGAACATTCTCTCAGAAATCATGCAAATGCTCTCCCCATTCACGCATGTTTTTGGGACACTGTGGACGCCACATGAAGGCCTGGCCCATTCTCATGCATTCCACAGCCTCCAAAAATCATGCCAATGATTTTTGCGCATGGTTTTTGCAGACTGTGGAGGTCACACAAAGAGCATGTGTGAGCTGTGGAGGTCACACAAAGTTCTTGCAAAACTTCCAGGGGCTCACAAAATCTCACATGCACAACCTCTGCATCCTCTAAAAATTATGTGGGAACCGGGGGGGAGGGGGGGAGGGATGGCAAGAACCTGCCAAGCGAGATGGACAATACTAAAATTTTAAAACAACCCCTGAAAAGCATACCACACATAACTTCAAGACTTCCAGAGGGAATTTTAATCTTCCAAATCCTACAATCCAGCATTGTGCATTGTCCAGAGCTCCAACCGAATGCAGTGGAGAAGTTCAGAAGCATGATGGGTGCAAAGTCTCTGAATGGGATAACTCACTGCAGCCAACTTGTTGTGGGATAATTTAACAATTCCATTTAATTATTTAAAATAATTAAAATATGATGGGTCTCTTCTTGAAAGCTTCCAGTGATGAAGCTCTCACAACTTCAGGGAAGTTGTTCCACTGGTTGATTGTTCTCCCCCTCAGGAAATTTCTCCTTATTTCCAGTTTATTTATTTAGTGTATGGCAAATACATGGATTTATAGTGGTTCAAATGTTAATGCCCAGTCAACCCAGCTATTCAAGGACAGGGTGGCCTATGTTGAAAAAAATCAGACATTGGGCTGCTGTAAGCTCTTGATGGAGATTTGGACACAATGTGGTAGATATTTTGTCAAGGGGCACCACAGTATTTAAATCCGTTAAATACATGGCAATGGATTTCCAGGTTGAATCTCTCCTTGCTCAGTTTCCATCCATTACTCCTTGTCTGGCCTTCGGGTGCTTTGGAAAATAGCTTGACCCCCTTCCTCTCTGTGGCAGCCCCTCAAATATTGGAACAGAATATCAACCTCCTACACTACAGGCAGTCCTCAACTTATAACCATTCGTTTAGTGACTCTTTCGTATTACAATGCCACCGAGAAAAATGTTTATGACCAGGGATGAAATCTACTTAACTTCGCTACCGGTTTGGAAGTGCGCGTGTATGTCACATGCGATTTTGGACCCTCTGTGTATGCGCAAAGCCTTGTGCACATGTGCAGAGGGTCAAAAACAGGTTACTTCCTGGTTAAAACCAGGAAGTAATGACGCCTGGGCAGGTGGGCGGAGCCTTGTGCTGCCGCTCCTACCAGTTCACTGAACCACCTGCCGCCGCTACCAGTTTGCCTGAACCGGTGCGAAGCGGTAGCATTTCACCCCTGCTTATGACCAATCCTCACACTTAGGACCATCGCAGCATCCCCAGAATCAGACGATTAAAATTTGGGCTCTTCCCAAACAGGATGTATTGATATTAGTTGCAACATCCTGGGGTCATGTACATCACCGTTTGCAAACTTCCCAGCTGGCTTCCAACAAACAAAGTTAATGGGGGAAGCCGCATTGGCTTAATGACCTCATGTTTCACTTAACGACGGCGATAACTTGCTTAACCACCATGGCAAAGAAATTAGACGCACTTAACCGTCATCTTGCTTAGCAATGGAAGTTCTGGTCCCGATTACAGTCGTAAGGCGAGGACGACTTGCCATTTGCTTGCATCGGTCCCAAATTTATCCAGCTCGGTAGGTAGCAACGGTTTCGTTTTCTGTTGAAAGCCGCCGTCTCGTTACCTCCTGCGACAGCAGCGTCCACAGCCGACATACAGTTGGCAGCTGCAAATGGCTCCTTTTACTATTTACTCTGAAATCTATCAGCATTGGCAAAGGGAAAAGGTTAAAACAAAAACTGCCAATGTTTGAAAGCTAGAAATAAGTCTCTCTCGTGGGGAGGGAGGGGAAGTTGCAGAAAAGAGGAGGGGAGGGGGGAAAAAACAGCTTTCCGCAGAAATGTGTGTTTTAAAAAAAAAATCGGAGAGAAATGTTTGGGAAGGCACAACACAATATGGTAATTTTGCTAAAAATACCGGAAGGTTGGTAGGGAAATGGAACAGCGAGTTACTGCAAGGCAGCTGTCAGGGAGGAGAAAGCGTAGAAAAACTCAAGCTATCTTCTCCAAACGGATTCCTACATGATCGTTTGGGAGGGTAGCAATCAAGCAATCAGCTATGTATTAGTAGTAATTACACAGCAGAACTTAAGATACCCGGGAGTGGCGGTGCGTTGCGGCTGTTCTGCGCATGGAATGCTATACGCTTGCATCCGCAGAAACAAATATTTTTTGCTTTCTTTACGGTTCTCCTTTTATTGGAACAGTTACATATCTGTAGCTCCACTCCTTCGCAGGAAGAATAGCGACAGGTGGGAGGTACTGTACATCCGGCTCTTGTTATATTCACCATTTAGATTGCATGGCTATTCCGATCAAAATCACGTCAAGTATTAGTACCGCTTTATAAAACCTTAGTAAGGCCACACCTGGAATACTGCATTTACGTTTGGCCACCACATTACAAAAAAGATGTTGAGACTTTGGAAAAAGTGCAGAGAAGAGCAACAAAGATGAATCAAGGCCTAGAGACTAAAACATACGAAGAACGGTTGCAGGAAGTGGGTATGGCCAGTCTATAGAAAAGAAGTACTGTGGGGGGACATGATAGCAGTCTTCTAGCATTTGAGAGGCTGCCACAAAGAAGAGGGGAGTCAAATTATTTTCCAAAGCACCTGAAGGCAGGACAAGAAACAAGGGATGGAAACTAATTAAGGAGAGAAGCAACCTGGAATTAAGGAGAAACTTCTTAATTCCATAAGAACAATTAACCAGTGGAACGGGTTCCCTTCAGAAATTGTGGGTGCTCTTCCTACTGGGTATCCTTCCAGAGAAAATAAGCAAAGAAAATATTTATTTGATTATACATGTAATAAACAGCTGCAAGGATTTTTTTTTGCACAAAACTGGAAAGCAGAGAAAATACCTTTGGAAGGAGAAGCCATTAAAAACAATTTAAACTGTGCAGAAATGAATAGATTAACTTTGATGATCAAAGAAAGAGAGGATTTAGAATATGTTAAGATATGGGATCAATTTTACCATTGGTTAGATTTCTAACCAATTGGTTAAATTTCTAACCATTTACCATGGTTAGAAAAGAGATACAGATAAGCAAACTAATAGTTACGTAAGAAAATGGTATAATTAGAATATTGTACTTTTGGAGAAACGCTGTAATAGAAGTGGTGAAAATGAAGACAGAAGAAACAACAAAAAGATGAAGTCATGGAGAAATCTCCAAAATGTCGCATGGAAGGAATGTCTGATGTGTTAAATGCCTGTTTGTGTATAAAATAATTTTTTTAAAAAAAAGAAATTGTGGGTGCTCCATCACTGGATGTTTTTAAGAAGAGACTGGACAGCCACCTATATAAAATACCCTGTGTCCCCCAAAATAAGACATCTCCTGATAATAAGCCCAATCGGGCTTTTGAGTGCATGGCAATAAGGCCAAGCGCTTATTTCAGAGTTCAAAAAAATATAAGGCAGTGTCTTATTTTCGGGGAAACACGGTAGATAGCTAGTTGGAAATAGACAGATATACAATAGAGATGGATGATGGATGGATACGATTAGATAGATAGATAGATAGATAGATAGATAGATAGATAGATAGATAGATAGATAGATAGATGATGGATGGAAGGAAGGAAGGAAGGAAGGAAGGAAGGAAGGAAGGAAGGAAGGAAGGAAGGAAGGAAGGAAGGAAGGAAGGAAGGAGACTGACAAATATACAATGGGTAGATGGATGGATGGATGATGGATGGATATGGATGGATGGATGGATGGATGGAAATAGACAGATATACAATAGAGATGGATGATGGATGGATACGATTAGATAGATAGATAGATAGATAGATAGATAGATAGATAGATAGATAGATAGATAGATAGATAGATAGATAGATAGATAGATAGATGATGGATGGAAGGAAGGAAGGAAGGAAGGAAGGAAGGAAGGAAGGAAGGAGACTGACAAATATACAATGGGTAGATGGATGGATGGATGATGGATGGATATGGATGGATGGATGGATGGATGGATGGATGGATAGATAGATAGATAGATAGATAGATAGATAGATAGATAGATAGATAGATAGATAGATAGATAGATAGATAGATGAAGGAAGGAAGGAAGGAAGGAAGGAAGGAAGGAAGGAAGGAAGGAAGGAAGGAAGGAAGTAGACTGACAAATATACAATGGGTAGATGGATCGATGGATGGATATGGATGGATAGATAGATAGATAGATAGATAGATAGATAGATAGATAGATAGATAGATAGATGATGATGATGATGGAAGGAGGAAGGAAGGAAGGAAGGAAGGAAGGAAGGAAGGAAGGAAGGAAAGAAGGAAGGAAGGAAATAGATTGACAGATATACAATAGATGGATGGATGGATGGATGGATGGATGGATGGAAATAGACAGACTGGCAGATATACAATAGAGGGGTGGGTGGATGGGTTGGTAGATAGGTAGGTAGGTAAATGGAAATAGACAGATATACAATAGCGATTGATTGGTCAATAGATACCTACCCCTTTCCCCCCAAAATCAGACCTCCCCTGATAATAAGCCCAATCAGGCTTTTGAGCGCATGGCAATAAGGGTTATTTCAGGGTTCAAAAAAATATAAGACAAGGTCTTATTTTCGGAGAAACATGGTAGAATGGAGTCTCCAGTGTGGAAGGGACTACCACTCTCGAATTAGCCTTTTTAGTCACACCAGATGCTGTTTTAGGACCTCTCTCCAGAGCACAATACCATAGTCTTTTGAAACTGAAGGTTGCCAGTGATGGCCAAAGAGGGTCTCCATGACCTGGATGACTGAGAATCTCCAAAAACATTTGGTTTAGGGTCTACTTCTGGAGCAGGGGGTTGGACTAGTAGACCTTCAAGATCCCTTCCAACTCTGTTCTGACTGACTGGGTTTTATTGAACAGATAAAAAGGGGGGGAAACCCTTCCTTCCACTCTTATTTGCACAGGACTCCCAGAATGCCGTCTAAACAAAAATACACTTTTAAGATAATTTTTACCAGAGATATTTAATTGAATCTCTGTGTGCTTTGATGGATGAATGAGGTGAGGAAAAACCCATTAGACGTCTTTCAGACAGATATGAAATGAACGGCTCTTGATGCCAGCTTTCAACTCAACTTCAGGAAGGAGTCTGCAACGCAAAGCTGTCACAAATAAATACAGAGATCCAAAAAGGGCAGAATTGCTCTTCCCTACAAAGATGGGCCATCTCGGTGATAAAAGGGGAAAGACTGCACAGGGAATGGTCAAAAAAGCCAAGATGGCGGCCTCAGCAGTGCAATCAAAGCTCTATCCATCTTACACAATAACAGAGTTAGAAGGGACCTTGTAGGTCATCCAGTCCAACCCCCACCCACCCAAGAGGAGACCCTACACCCGTGATGGTGAACCTATGACATGCGTGTTGCAACTGGCACACCCCTCCCCACTCTACGGGCACATGAGCTGTTGCCCAGCTGAGTTCCATCACGCATGCGCATCTCCCACCGGCCAGCTGATTTTTGGGATGTGCGCGGGGGCAAGGTGAATGCGGGAGACGTGTGTGCATGCACGGGGGGTTGTGTGTGCTTTTATGGGGTGGGGTGTATGTGCAGGGGGAGAAGCTCCCACAGCCCATTTTTGGTCCCAGGAGGCTGCAGGGAGGCCTACTAGGCCCAAAACAAGGCGTGGGGAGGGGTGTCATGTGCACATTCATGGGGGGAGCGTGGTGGTGGGTCATGCACGCCTGTGCAGGGGCAAACACATTGCATTATGGGTGCTGGCACACATGTGCCCTATCGCACGTGTGCATGCTTTCAGCACGCAACAACAAAAAGGTTAGCCATCCTTGCCCTACGCCATTTCTGACAGATGGCAGTCCAGTCTCTTCTTGAAAGCCTCCAGTGATGAAGCTCCCACAACTTCCGAAGGCAACTTCTGTTCCATGGATTGATTGTTCTCACTGTCAGGAAATTCCTCCTTATTTCCAGGTTGAATCTCTCCTTGATCTGTTTCCATCCGTTGCTTCTTGTCCTGCCTTCAGGTGCCTTGGAATATAGCTTGATCTCCTCCTCTCTGTAGCAGCCCCTCAAATATTGGAAGACTGCTATTCATGTCTCCCCTGGTCCTTCTCTTCACTAGACTAGCCAGGCCCAGTTCCTGCAACCGTTCATCCTATGTTTTAGCCTCCAGTCCTCTCATCATCTTTGTTGCTCTTCTCTGCACTCTTTCTAGAGTCTCAACATCTTTTTTATAGTGCGGTGACCGAAACTGGATGCAGTACTCTAGGTGTGGTCTTACTAAGGCTTTATAGGGTGGTATCTTTATGGGCATTGCAACAGGCAAAACTGGGTGAAGTTTTCAATCGCATCACCAGTGTGGCCGCCATCACAGAAATTATCCACCTTAAAATTTATGCTAATCATAGATTCACAGGGCTGGAAGAGAGCTTGGCAATGTTTTGGTCCGAACTCCTCCTAAGTCAGGAGACTTATGTTGACTTTTTTTTTGACCATACCCTGTTGCAAAGGCAAACAATATCCTGACCAACTAATGCTGGCTGTGTGTTTTGTGCCAAATTAAAATCAAAAGCAATTTAAACTACCCTATGAAAACTGCAAAAAGGATGGGACTCAGTTGATCTACAGATATTTGGGGGGATGACATTATCGCCCCAAACCAGAGTGAGAACTGTACCCCAATGTATCTGGAGGTGGGATTTTAGAGGCAGAATGTTATGAATATTGGAAAGGAAAGCAAGAATAGCAGAATAACAGAGTTGGAAGCGACCTTGGAGGTCTTCTAATCTGCCCCCCCCCCCCCCGTTCAAGGCAAGAGATCTTGTACCATCCGGAACAAATGGCTTGTGCAACAAAAGATTGCATTAACCAAAAGCGAGACGCGAAAGAAAATATTCCAGTTGTTCAAGTGCAGACAAGCCATTCGCAACACCGATAAGAGCGCAATAACGGATGACATTGCGTATCAAAATAAAATTAGTTCTTTTCTGGCCCTGCTGGATTCTTTTTGGAGTTTCTCATGGTCTGGAAAAAGTTGCACATTTCCAGTCCGTGGCTTGGCATGTAAAGCTAATTGTGTGCCCAAACTAGAGTTAATTAAAGATTGACAACTATGTTGAGTTGAGTGAGGCCGCTGTTACTTTAGTTAAAAGGGACGAGATGTGAAGGAAGCATTCAGGACATTTCATTTTTTCCTTCTTTTTTTTTGGGATGAGCCTCCCATGGCGGCAACTTCTGTGCTCTTCCCATTACAAATTCTCTCCTGTTCTGCAGCCCTTCCTGGTCTCACGGCATCTCACAGAGAGTCCATTCAGACCTTGTTCCTTTCATTCCTCAATGGGTACTTTATGATACAGCAACAGCTGTCTAAAAATAGCCCAGAATATATACATACATATATGCATACATACATACATACATTCTTACTTTTCGTAGGTTTTATGTGTGTTTTTCTTTAAGCCAAGTTTTTCCTACGTAACCAAGATGTTTTTCCAGAAACATCTTGGTTACGTAGGAAAAACCTGGCTTAAAGAAAAACACACATAAAAACTATGAAAAGTAAGAAAATAGATATTGTACCTTTTACAGGGAAGATACATGAGATGTAGATGTGGCTTACTGAAGATGGCTAATGAGCCTGAAATAGCTATATAAGTCTTCGTCTTCAAACGGAAGAAGGAAAAGAAGGAAAAAAACCCCAGAAAGTAGTGAATGTGATTTCACTCAATCAGGGTTTGCAGAAACATCTTGGTTACGTAGGAAAAACCTGACTTAAAGAAAACACACACACACACACACACACACACACACATATATATTCTTACTTTTCATAGATTTTATGTGTGTTTTTCTTTTAGCCAGGTTTTTCCTATGTAACCAGTAAGAAAGTAAGAAAATAGATATTGTACCTTTACAGGGAGGATACATGAGATGTGGGTGTGGCTTACTGATGATGGCTAACAAGCCAGAAATAGATCTATATAAGTCTCTCACTAGGCAGCGTAGGGCCTGCTGGCTGCCAGAAGAAAAAAAGCCCAGAATCGAGTAGATGTGATTTCACTGAGCTAGGGCTGCAGAAAAATCTTGGTTATGTAGGAAAAACCTGGCTAAAAGAAACACACACACACACACACACATACATCAAAAAAAAATTAAAGCCTACACACTTCATCTGAAGTGAACTCAAAGATTCCTGTGCATCCATGCATCATGCACTGGACCCAGCTGTTCCTCCTCTTCCTCATTAGCCACCTCCAGACCTGGGGCTGTTGACTCTCCATCTGAGGACTGACAGATGGCCTAGGGTCCACCTCTGTCTCTCTCTGCCAGCTCTATTCCCTCTTCCCCCTCGGAGCTCTCAGGTTGACTTGATGCTGACCCTGACTCTCACACCTCCTCCTCCTCCTCTGATTCGGCTGACAGGCCACAGCAGTTATTCTCACAACCCATTGCATTCTATTCCTTCTTCAATCAATTCTTTACCTCAGTGTTTCTCAACTGCAGCCATTTTTAAAATGTGTGGATTTCAACTCCCAGAATTCCCAAGCCAACTGGGGAGTTGAATTCCGTGCAGCTTAAAGTTGTTGGTGTTGTTGTGACCTAGGTTTACTGAGTCATTACAAGCCACAATTAGTCCCAAATAAACCTATTTTATTGTAACAGCTGAGAATTGCATTCATTCCCAGCTGAGTCCCAATTAGTTGCAAAACAAGTCCTTCGGGATAATCACCAACCTTTACCTTCTTTGACACCCTGCCAAAGGCCTTGCTTGGCAAAGCCCCACAAAGTTCAGAAACAAACAAGAGACGCCGACAGGAAACAGAGTTAGCAACGTTGCTTCCCTGCAAAAGGCCCCAAGTGCCTTTGTTTCTCTTTTAAGCCTTATGGGAGGGGCCAATCATCATCTGTCTTACTCTCGAGTTGTCCTTTTTGCTTTACCTGCTCTTGCCTTTTGGCAGCTCTTCACATGCTCACTCTAGGAACAGGCTCCTCCTGTTCCTCTGCCTCTCTGATGTCCGACTCTGGAGGCTCCGGAGTCTGCACATCACTCCCAGATGGCCCTGGCCCCATCTCTGCCTCTGACGCAGAGCCCTCGTCCGGGCCTTCTCCAGACTCCAGAACTGGCCCATTGTCCTCCCCAACATCCTCATTGCCCGACTCCACTGTCAGCTCCGCAGGCTGCTGATGGACCACAACAGGTGTTGAGAAACACTGCCTTACATTATCTCGGTCTTTGGGAACAAGAACAAATGATTTGGTCTCCCTGAATGCATAGCCCAGAAAGTTGGCATCGGTGATGCCAACTTTCTGGGCTATGCATTCAGGGAGACCAAATCATTTGAATAATTAAATTGCAATTGAGGTTCTAGGTCACAATCAAGATCTTTCAGTTTTCCCTCAAGCCAGCCTGGCCAATTCAAACATCTCCCACATCTCTTTTGAACAACACTTGCAGCCTGGTTTCCTGAGGTTTTAAAAGACCCTTCAAATGCTTCTCTCGTTCTCGGGGCTTTTACAAAGCCAGAATAAATATTCTTATCATCTGTAATGCCTGCCACTAATATAAATTACGATTGTGCTAGAATTAGATAAAGCCGGGAAAGTAGATAGATTTATATTAGGTTTAGACCACAATGCAATTTGTATTAGTGTCTGTCCTGTGCGTAGATAAAAACACAGAGCAAATAGAAAAACTGTTGAAGAATATTATCGGAGAGGTCTTACATTTGATATTTGGGCGTTGCATCATTGTGTGTGTGTGTGTGTGTGTGTGTTCAGGGGGTATTTTTTTTTTAAAAGGGGAGATGTGAAAAATCTAGTTCAAAGATACAGGGAAAAGGGAGGCGTTTTCATATCCCCCTCCAATTCTAAAACACATATAAAGGAAAATAATTGTTATTCAGGGTTGAACAGAACCTGAGTAGTGTAGGGGGCTAATGCCGCTTACTAAAGGCAGCAGTTATTTATTTATTTATTTATTTATTAGACTTATATACCACCCTTCTCCTTACGGACTCAGGGCGGTGGACAGCCGAGTAAAAAACCAATACATAAAAGTTAAAATATTATAAAAACAAATATAAATTTGGCTGAAAATTAAAAACAAATAGATATTAAAATACATCAACTCTAAAAACTCTAAAAATTTTAAAATTCAGCAGGGATCAGGCTAAACCGGCAAGTTGAAAAAGATAAGTTTTCAGGGCCCGACGAAAAGTCCGGAGGTCGGAGATCGTTCTCAATTCTGGAGGAAGATCATTCCAGAGGGTGGGGGCTGCCACAGAGAACGCTCTCCCCCTGGGGGTCGCCAGCCGGCATTGTCTGGCTGACGGCACCCTGAGGAGTCCCTCTCTGTGGGAGCGAACTGGCCGGTGGGAGGCAATTGGTGGCAGAAGGCGGTCCCATAAGTACCCTGGTCCTAAGCCATGGAGCGCTTTAAAGGTGATTACCAACACCTTGAAATGCACCCAGAAGTCCACCGGCAGCCAATGCAGCTCACGCAGGAGAGGTGTCACATGGGAGCGCCCCGTCGCTCCCATAATCCCCCACGCGGCCGCATTCTGCACCAGTTGGAGCCTCCGGGTGCACCCCAAGGGGAGCCCCATGTAGAGAGCATTGCAGTAGTCCAGGCGAGACATGACGAGCGCCTGAGTGACTGTGCGTAGGGAGTCCCGATCTAGAAAGGGCCACAACTGACGTATCAGCTTAACATCCAGCTGCCTGCAATTTCTGTGAGTTCAGTCCTAGCCAGGCTCAAGGTCGATTCAGCCTTCCATCCTTTCTAAGGTAGGTAAATTGAGGACCGATTTTGTGGGGGCAATAAGCTGACTTTGTATAAAATATACAGAAGTATGAAGGCTATTGCTTAATGCACTGTAATAAATCAATTTTTTTTAAAAAAGAGAGGTCTTTGGTGCTCTCTGAGATTGCTGGTTTTCTTGTAGGCGTTTCATTACCAAACCATGTAACATCATCAGTGCCAGTAAGGAATGGGATTTTCAGGGAGGAAGAGGGGGGGATTTTCTGAGCGTGATTGTTTTCTTGCTGACATTTCATTACCAAACTAGGTAACAATTTCAGTGCTAGAAGGGAGTGGGGCTTATAAAAAGGAGGAGGAGGGGCAGGAGTGAGTTCCACTTACCTTTACTACTGGTTTGCAATGGGATTGCGTGCAGCAAGTGCACCGAGCTTCTGCGCATGCGCAGATCGCCTATGACGACATCCAGGGTGGTGGGCGGAGCTTCCGACCGGTTTTACTACTGGTTCTTGTGAACTGCTTCGAACTGGGGGCAACCCACCACTGAGGAGTGGGGGGGGGGAAGGAGGAGGAGAAGGAGGAAACCTGTGGGGTCCTTAGTGATCTCTGAACTTGATTGATTTCTTGCTGACGTTTCATTACCAAACTAGGTAACATTATCAGTGCTAGAAAGGAATGGAGTTTGCACTGAGTTTGCACTATCTAGTTTCGGTAATGAAACATTTTCAAGAGAACAAAAGCTCAGAGAGCACCAAGGACCCCTCATTAGAATACGTATGTCAGCCCCACTAGAAAGATCTGACCAAGGAATCATCTCCACAGGAACCCTAAAACTCTGTTTATTGAAATCGGATTTAATAACAGCATTTTGCAAGACTGATTGAGCTCTACGTCCCTGACTCCACCAGAACAAAGTTGCCACCAGATTTGCAAAATTGCTGAAAGTAGCAGTATATTTGGCAGCAAGAAACCAGGGTCCACTTAAAATAAAAAAAATTTAAAAATGATATTCACATTGTAATTCCAACAGCTTGCAAATTTCAGCTCCGAGCTGCTGGGCAGTACAGCTTGTCTTCTCTCTGAATATATTTGCATTGAAGACAATAGATTTTTTTTCCCCCTCATTCTGATTCCTCTCCATCCCATTTTGTGCCATTTTGTCAAAGGAAAGTAATAGGAACATCTGCCTTTGAGAACATTATTAAACAAGCTCCGGTCACATAGCTCGCAATAATTAATTTCCACGTTCACCGCCACGTAGCATCATGACAAATTCGAAATGACCCTTAAGAAGCGAAGCCTTCTGAGCAACGAGAACTCCTGGCACCATAAAACAAACTTATGTATGATCTTAAACGTGACCGGTGCTCTCAAAAAGCTTATGGAGTAATCAGTGTGTTAGTCTTAAGACATTCTGGGTCTCTTCAACGATTGCTAGCAACTTCAGAGAAGACGATTGCTAGCTGTGAAGACAATTGAAACCCTCACTCATCAGAGATACGGCATCTCTGGCAGGGGTGGGTTCTAATTTTTTTTTACTACCAGTTCTGTGGGTGTGGCTTATTTTGTGGGTGTGGCTTGGGGGTAATGTGACTGGGTGGGCGTGGCCATTTTTTTTTTTTACTTTTAAAAGCATTATTTCTACCACCTTAAGAGGTTGCAGAAAAAATGCTTTTAGAAGCCTCTGACGATCAGGCAAGTCAGCGGGGATCGCCAGAGGCTTTTAAAGGCATTTTTTTTTCTACAACCTCTTCGGCTGGATAGCTTGGCAGACTAAGCTCTGTAATTAACATTCAGCTGCCTGCAATTACTGTAAGTTCGAATCTCACCAGGCTCAAGGTTGACTCAGCCTTCCATCCTTTCTAAGGTAGGTAAATTAAGGACCCAGTTTGTGAGGGCAATAAGCTGACTTTGTATAAATATACAAAAGTATGAAGGCTATTGCTTAACGCATTGTAAGCCGCCCTGAGTCTCCGGAGAAGGGCGGCATATAAATCAATTTTTTTAAAAAAAAACAAAACCACATGCTTTTAGAAGCTTCTGACAATCGGGCAAATCTGCTGGGATCCAGAAGCTTTTAAAAGGATTTTTTTTTTTTTTTTTTTTGCAGAAAAAAATGTTTTCAGAAGACTCTGAAGATCCCAGCTGAGCCACGCGATCATCAGAGGATTTTTTTTTAACTTTTAAAAGCATTTTTTCAGCCAAAGAGGTTGTAGAAAAAATGCTTTTAAAAGTAAAAAAAAAAAAGCCTCTGATGAGGTGGGCGGGGTAAGCGACCGGGCCGGGGACCAGTTTGGGGGCGTGGCCAGCCAATGTTATTACCGGTTCTCCGAACTACTAATTTTTTTTATTACCGGTTCTTGCAAACCGGTGCGAACCGGGAGGAACCCACCACTGATCTTTGGGTCCCGAGTGCTGGAGAGCTTCTATATGAATAGAATGAAAGAGGTGGAAGGGACCTTGGAGGTCTTCTAGTCCAGCCCCCTGCTCAAATAGGAGAACCTATACCATTTCAGGCAAGTGACTGTCTAGTCTCTTCTTAAAAGTCTCCAGTGATGGAGCACCCATGATTTCTGTTCCACTGGTTAATTTTCCCCACTGTTAGGAAGTTCCTCCTCAATTCCAGGTTGCTTCTCTCTTTGATAAATTTCCATCCATTGTTTCTTGTCTTGCCCTTCTGGTGCTTTGGAGAATATTTTGACCCCCTCTTCTTTGTGGCAGCCCCTCAAATACTGGAATCCTGCTATCATGTCACCCCTAATTCTTCCTTTCTCTAGACTAGCCATATCTTTCTTGCAATCACATCATTTTGTTAGATAAAGAAAGAAATACGGCTAATCCTTGACTTACGACCACAATGGAGCCCAAAGATTCCATTGCTAAGCGAGACACTGGTCAAGTGAGGTTTGCCCCATTTTTTTCTTGCCCCAATCACTGCGGTTGTTCAGTTCCTTTTGTTGGTGCTAAGTGAATCTGGCTTCTCCATTGACTTTGCTTGTCAGAGGGTCGCAAAGGCTCATCACATGACTCCGGGACTCCGCAACCGTCATAAATATGAGTTGCCAACGATCTGAATTTGGATCATGTGATCATGGGGATGCCATAAGAGTCATAAGTGTGAAAAACGGTCATAAGTCATTTTCTTTTCAGTGCCGTTGTAGCTTCAGTCACTAAATTAATTGTTGAAACTGCTTGTATCTGTATTTTACCAAATCTGAGAACTATGAAGTATCCATCAGAGTGCAGACATCGCAATAACCCCAAATTCTTTTGAATTCTCCTGCCAGAATTTATCATTTCGGTTTTTGAAAACCGGAACAAGCCAGCAGGTGGACTTGTCAGAATCTTTTGCTAAGCAAACTCTGGAGGGGAGATTTCGGGTTTATTCTGTTATCTCCTCTTGACAAGAAGGGCCAACTAAGAGCAGCCACAAAAAACAAAAACTTCGGTATGCTTTGCTCATGCATAATGCACTTGTTTTGTGGAGGAAAACATCAAAAGCACAGTCCTAATTTGTCACCTAGGAGAACCAGCTAGAAGACATTTTTTGCGTTCTGTATGCAGTGAATTTTCCTGGTCCCGACTGTAGTTGAGGGTCTAGGACAGTGATGGCTAAGAAAGCCTCTGGAGCCTGGGGAGGGCAGAAAACGGGCCTACCAGGCCCATCAGTAACCTTTTTGCCATCACGTGGCAAAAGCAGGGGGTATGCAGGGGGGGGTCGCATGCATGCATGCCCATACCCATAATTCAATGCCCCCCACTCCCCCATGCATGCGCATGCGACCCCCCCCACACTCCCCCCACTTTTGGCACGCAATCGCAAAAAGATTACCGGTGGGCCCGGTAGGCCCGTTTTTTTTGCCCTCCCCAGGCTCCAGAGACTTTCTTGGAGCCTGGGGAGGGCAAAAACGGCTTCCCCCCACCCCCAGAGGCTGGAAACAGCCCATTTCCCAACTTCTAGTGAGCCAGGAAGGCCTGAAAATCAGCTGGCCAGCACATGCATGTGTGCTGAAGCTGAGCTAGGGCAGCGTGCCGTAGGTTCGCCATGAAATTCTAAACAAATTCAGTCTGTTCTCGCAATATATTATGCCACACAGAAAAAGAAAAACAACCCAAGATTAAATTTAAACAAGCAGACCAGGTTCTTTGAATGCCACAACTCCAACTTTAACTGAATTCTTAAGCATAGGGTCAGAATTGAGCTGAAGACAGGAACTTTGTGCCTCTCTCATTTCGAGATTTAAAATGTACTCAATTCCTCCATCTCGCCTCCCAGGGCCCCATCCCAGATGAACACGCACAATATTAATGCACGGAATGAGTTTTATTTCTCTTCCGCTCGGATCCACAATTCCTATTTTAGAACTGACCTATTAAGGGCGTATCTTAATTAGACAGCGAAGTACTGAAGTCTTGAGAGAGATGAAGAGAAGATTAAATTTTGGATCAAAGGCCACAATTATGTTCCTACAAAAAGCCTTAATGTTGTAAAGACCTCAAGCAAGAAGGTTTTTATTTAAAAAAGAAAAAGACTTAATTGGGTTGAGAACAATTAACCGGTGGAACGGCTTGCCTTCAGAAATTGTGGATGCTCCATCACAGGAGGTTTTTAAGAGGAGATTGGATAACCATTTATTCTGAGATGGTATGAGGTTTCCTGCTTGATCAGGGGGTTGGACTAGAAGACCTCCAAGGTCCCTTCCAACTCTGTTATTCTATTCTATTCTATTCTATTCTATTCTATTCTATTCTATTCTATTCTATTCTATTCTATTCTATTCTATTCTATTCTATTCTTCATTACAATATCTATTCTATTCTGTTCTGTTCTGTTCTATTTTATTCTACTCTTCATTACAATATCTATTCTATTCTACTCTACTCTACTCTACTCTACTCTGCTCTGCTCTGCTCTGCTCTGCTCTGCTCTGCTCTGCTCTGCTCTGCTCTGCTCTGCTCTACTCTATTCTATTCTACTTTATTCTTCATTACAGTATCTATTCTATTCTTTTCTGGTCTGGTCTATTCTATTCTTCATTACAATATCTATTCTATTCTATTTCTATTTCTATTTCTATTTCTATTTCTATTTCTATTTCTATTTCATTCTATTCTAATTCTCTTCTCTTCCTATTCTATTCTATTTCTATTCCTTTTGTTGTTGTAAGTTGCAAAGTTGTGTCTGACTCATCGCAACCCCATGAACAATGTTCCTCCAGGCCTTCCTGTCCTCTACCATCCTCTGGAGTCCATTTAAGGTCACGCCGACTACTTCAGTGACTCCTTCCAGCCACCTCGTTCTCTGTTGACCCCTTCTTCTTTTGCCCTCCATCGTTCCCAGCATTAGACTCTTCTCCAGAGAGTCCTTCCTTCTCATTAAGTGGCCAAAGGATTTGAGTTTCCTCTTCAGGATCTGGCCTTCTAAAGAGCAGTCAGGGTTGGTCTCCTATTCCTATTCCATTCTGAATCCTATCCTATCCTATCCTATCCTATCCTATCCTATCCTATCCTATCCTATCCTATCCTATCCTATCCTATCCTATCCTATCCTATCCTATCCTATCCTATCCTATCCTATCCTATCCTATCCTATCCTATCCTACTCTACCCTACCCTAGTCTACTCTATTCTTATTTCAGTTCCATTCCATTCATCTTCTCTTTGACATCCCTTTAGGTACATGAAAAGGGATACCTGTTGGACATTAGAAGACAAAGGCATGTTTGTCTGGATAAAGCCCCAAAAAAGCCAAAACTGTCTATCCCCTTGCAAAGAAGGCATCCTATAAACAGGACCCCATCTCAGCTTTCTGCATCTCCAGACTCAGCCTCCATTGCTGACCCACCCGGTGACTGCATCACCTACCTGTAAGAATTAAGACTTTCAGCACAAGTTAGAAAGACTCGGGACAATCTTCGGGTCTTACCTCTGTCCATTTTTCATTGATATCCATAAACAAGACACAAAAAGGATCCGATTTCGAGGTCACATCTCTGTCCAAAAGGTTTTGGCCGCACACGGACAGTTCCACTTTGCAAACACAATTTGGGGTTCCCACCGGCACAGATGGGGTGGGGCTGACGGTGTAGGCCATTGGGTCAGGCAGAAGCAGCTCTTGGCAATCTGCAGGAGAGAAAGAGGCATGTTAGCAAAAAAAAAAAAAAAAGGAATGAAAGTAAAATGGGAAAAATAAGCCCATTTATTGCTGGTAGTCCTCAACTTACAATCGTTCGTTTAGTGACAACAAGATTGAGAAAAATGACTTATAACTGTTTTTCACACTTACAAAGGTTGGGGCAGGGGTGAAATGTAAAATGTGTTACTACCGGTTCTGTGGGCGCGGCTTGGTGGTGGTGGGGTAATGTGACTGGGTGGGCGTGGCCAACTTTTTTTTTTTAACTTTTCAAAGCATTTTTTCTAATGCTTTGAAAAGCCTCTGCCGATCAGGCAACTCAGCTGGGATCGTCAGAGGCTTTTCAAAGCATTTTTTTACCACCTCTTCGGCCAAGAGGTTGCAGAAAAAAATGCTTTGAAAAGCTTCTGATGATCCCAGCTGAGCCACGCGATCATCAGAGGCTTTTTTTTTTACTTTTAAAAGCATTTTTTCATCAGAAGAGGTTGTAGAAAAAATGCTTTTAAAAGTAAAAAAAAAGCCACTGATGATCGTATGGCTCAGATGGGCAGGGGGGGGGGAGGTGTGGAATCAACTGCCCCTACAGCTCTGGGTGGCCCCCGACCTCCACTCTTTCCGTCACGACCTGAAAACATGACTGTTTCATTTGGCTGGCCTGGACTGATGGGCTTTTAATTTTTAACTTGTTAGTCTTAATTGCACTTTTAACTGTTAAATTATGAGATTTGGATTTAATTTCTTTTTAACTTTTTCATTAAATGTTTTTCTGTTGTGAGCCGCCCTAAGTCCAGTTGGAGATAGGGCGGCATATAGATCTCAATAAATAAATAAATAATAAATAAATAAATAAATAAATAAATAAATAAATAAATAAATAAATAAATAAATAAATAAATAAATAAATAAATAAATATTGTACTGCAAACTAGGGCATACAAAACCTTTGCCAGACCAATTCTCGAATACAGCTCGTCTGCCTGGAATCCACACTGTATATCGGATATTAATACAATTGAGCGGGTCCAGAGGTATTTCACAAGAAGAGTCCTCCACTCCTCTGCTCATAGTAGAATCCCTTATACTACCAGGTTTCAAATTTTGCGCTTGGACAACCTGGAACTACGCCTCCTATGGTCTGAACTAAGCATAGTACACAAAATTGTCTGCTACAATGCGCTACCTGCCAACGACTACTTCAGCTTCAACCTCAATAATACACAGGCAAACAATAGCTACAAACTCAAGGTAAACTGCTCCAAACTCGATTGCAGAAAATACAACTTCAACAAGAGTGGTCAACGCCTGGAATGCTCTACCTGACTCCGAGGTTACGTCCTCAAACTCCTACAACTTCAACCTTAAACTGTCTACCGTGGACCTCATCCCATTCCTAAGATGTCCGTAAAGGGGGTGTGCATAAGCGCACCATCATACTTATCGTCCCTGTCCTACTGTCCCCATTTATTTGTACTCATTCCTTGTTCGTGCCCATGTTTATACTTATACCTGTTATTTTGTACATGTTCGACAAACTAAATAAAATAAAAGTAAAACATATAAATAAACAAGATAAAAATCAAGGAAAGAGTTGGTCCACGAAAGAGAGAAGACGGCAAGGAAGTAACGGGCAACAGAGAGAAAGCAGAGCTGCTTAACTCATTCTTTGCATCGGTCTTCACGCAAAAAGAAACTATAGGCCAACCTACCAGGAACATATATGTAAAAGACAGACTAGAAATAAAAGTTAAAATAAGGAACAACAACAAAAAATAGTAGGAGAACACCTGTTTGATCTTGATGAATACAAATCACCGGGATCTGACAGATTACATCCCAGAGCTCTAAAGGAACTGGCAGATGTCATCTCAGAACCACTGAACTACAGCTTTCAAAAATCCTGGAGCACCAGGGAACCACCAGAGCACTGGAAAAGATCTGATGTGGTTCCCATCTTCAAAAAAGGGGGAAAAAACAGACCCAGGAAACTGCAGACCAATCAATCTAACATCAATACCCAGGAAGATATGGAAGTCATGGGAGCTTCATCACTGGAGGCTTTCAAGAAGAGACTGGACTGCCATTTGACAGCAATGGTGTAGGGTCTCCTTCTTGGATGGGGGGTTGGACTATATGTCCTATAACCGTGATGGCGAACCTATGGCACGGGTGCCACAGGTGGCACGTGGAGCCATATTGGTGGACACGCGAGCTCAGCTCCAACACACATGTGTATGCCAGCCAGCTAATTTTCGGGCCTTCTGGGCCCACCAGAAGTCAGGAAACACACTGTTTCTGGCCTCCAGAGGGCCTCTGGGGGGTGGGGAAGGCTGCTTTTGCCCTCCCCAGGCTCCTAGAAAGGCTCTGGAGAGCACAAAACGGGCCTACTGGGCCCACTCCGTCCAGCACCCTCCTCCAATTTTCAAGCCTTTCAGGCAATCAGGAAGCCAATCCCGGCTTATCAGAGAAAAGGAAAAACCTTTGCTGAAGAGAGTGAGGCCAGGCTAACAGGCCTACTGGGCCATCATGTGCCAAAAGTGAGGGGAACACAGGGGGGCGGGGTGCATAGAATTATGGATGTGGGCACGCATGCACGTGACCCCACCACGCTCCCCCCACTTTTGGCATGCAATGGCAAAAAGGTTAGTCATCATTGTCCTATAAAATCCCTTCCCTTTTAATCTGTAAAAACCTTCTCAGAACTGCCAGTCCTCCAGCCTAAAATCACAAACAGCTCTTTTATATAGAATAACAGAGTTGGAAGGGACCTTGGAGGTCTTCTAGACAAACCCCCTGCTCAAACAGGAGACCCTACACCACTTCAGACAAATGGCTGCCCAGTCTCTTCTTGAAAGCCTCCAGTGATGGAGCATCCACAGCTTCTGGAGGCAAACCTGGTTGATCGTTGTTGTTGATATTCAACACACCGGCTTGGAATTCCACACGGCTGAACCTTAAAATCCAATATACAATTCTCTTTCATTCACAAACAGCCTGAGCATCCATAAGAAGGCATCTTCACACAAAGCGTGCCGCTGCGGAGAGTTACAATTCTCATCCTATTAAAGCTGAACCAATTCATTCCATCTCTCTGCTTCCAGTCTTGCTACATCATCATCATCATCATCATCATCATCATTCTGCCCACTGAGCTGTGATAATCCAATAATGCAGAAACCTCCTTGGCTGGTCCAGGGTAGAGGCGCAAATACTTAAATATGAACATCTACGTTCTCCTTAGCTGTATTTTCCCAATACAGGGAGTCCTCGACTTACGACCACAATGGAGCCCAAATTTCTGTTGCTATGCAAGACAGCTGTTAAGTGATCTTTGTGTCATTTTACAACCTCTCTTGCAAGAGCTGTTAAGTTGAATCACTGCAGCTGTTGAGTTAGTAACAGGGTTGTTAAGTGAATTGGGCTTCTCCATTGACTTCGCTGCGTCAGAAGTTCACTAAAGTTGATCACATAACCCCTGGACACCGCAACCGTCATAAATATGAGTCAGTGGCCAAGCGTCTGAATTTTTGATCACGTGACCATGGGGATGCTACAATGGTCGTAAGTGTGGAAAAGTGAAAAAAATAAGTCACTTTTTCAACACCGTTGAAACTTTGAATGGCTATTGAAAGAATGGCTACAAACTGAGGATTGCTTGTATTCCAGAATTATTCCAGTCATCAAGGATCTTTCCTATGCTAGGGTGATCATTATGCTATACCGGAAGGATAAAACTAGCTCGGATGCAAAGACTTGTCTTGATAAAGCAGCAGTCATGAAGATTTTTGAGTTAAGTGCTCATTATTTTCTGGAGCTGATTTGTTAGTTGTTAAGATTGCAGTACTATATTTAATAACACACATTTTGACTGCAGCAAGAATAATATACGCACAAAACTGGAAACAAGAAGAGATACCAACTCAAGAGAAATTAATATCCAAAATTATGGAATGCGCGGAGATGGATAAACTCACCAAGGAGATCCAAGGAAAGGAAGAATCTGAATATTATCTGGTCTGGCAAAAGTGGTATAAATGGTTAGAGGAAAGTAAAAAAAAAAGAGAGAGAAGAAGAAAGAAAGAAAAATTAAAGAAAAGAAAAGATATCAATAGAGTAAAATAAATTTTTACATCAAATAAAATTTAAAGAAAAGACACCAGATATCAATAAAATAATATCATTATATAAGGTGAGAGAAATAATGTATACTGAAGAATATAGGATATAGATATTGTAAAAATTCAGATATTATAAGTAGATGTCATTAAGATGATGCCTTTTGTATATTGTTTTACTTGTATTTATAAATGTATTTTATGGTTTCTTAAATTAATAAAAATTTAAAATTTATAAAAAAAAAAAAGATTGCAGTACTAGGACCAGAGGTAGGTTTCAGCAGGTTCTGACCAGTTCTGGAGAATCGGTAGCGGAAATTTTGAGTAATTTGGAGAATTGATAGTAAAAATTGTAACTGGCCCGGCCCCATCTATTCTCTGCCTCCCAAGTCCCAGCTGATTGGGAGGAAATGGGAATTTTGTAGTAACTTTCCTCTGGATTCGGGAGGGAATGGAGATTTTACAGTATCCTTCCCCTGCCACACCCACCAAGCCACACCCACAGAACCAGTAGTAAAAATTTTTGAAACCCACCACTGACTAGGAAGGTGTGATCCAGTGGTGGGTTGCCCCTGGTTCGCACCGGTTCTATAGAACCGGTAGTAAAACCGGCGGGAGGCTCCGCCCACTGATGTCATGGAAATGTGCTTGTGCAGAAGAGCGCATTCGCGAGCGAAGCAAGCACGTGTGCGCGACCCCGTTGCGAACCGGTAGTAAACGTAAGTAGAACCCACTCCTGGTGTGATCTGAAAGAATGGTATGATACGATTAACTTTACCTCCGTGGTGATGGTATTTTTTTTCACTTCCAGTGAGTTAGGAGAGAGCAAGTGCAAATTCAGGTCACTTCTCTTAAAGGCTGCCATCTTCTAGGACTAAAGAAGGAGACTTTCTTTGCCATGGCTCCCACCTGCTAGAACAGCACACTCCCACCCCAAGATATGGGTGTCTCCTCCCCCTCTCCTTGGGTTTTGGAAAGCCTTAAGACCCGATCCTGATCCCAGGCCAGAGGTGAAATCCAGCAGGTTCTGACAGGTTCTGGAGAACCGGTAGCGGAAATTTTGAGCAGTTTGGAGAACCAGCAAATACCACCTCTGACTGGTCCCTGAGTGCGGTGGGAACGGGGATTTTGCAATATCCTTCCCCTGGAGTAGGGAGGGAATGGGGAATTTGCAGTCTCCCTCCCCAGCCACCCCCACCAAGCCATGCCCACAGAACCGGTAGTAAAAAAAATTGGATTTCACCACTATCCCAGGCCTGTAGGTGGTGTATCACAGTTTATTGTTACTGTTAATGACCGTTTTCAGTTTGGACTGTCTATTTCAGTTTACTAGTTGCAAATGTTTTAATGGCTTATTTAGATTTTATCAGCCACCCAGAGTCTTCTGAAGTGGAAAGTATTGGAGGAAAATCTGCAGGAAGGAATGTCTGAATTTCCATCCCATTGGTGACTCTCCCTTCTCGAGCCGAGGTGGGTTCAGATATTTGCGAATATCTGAATTTCCATCCCATTGGTGACCCTATCTTCTCGAGCCGAGGTGGGTTCAGATATTTGCGAATATCTGAATTTCCATCCCATTGGTGACTCTCTTCTCGAGCTGAGGTGGGTTCAGATATTTGTGAATATCTGAATTTCCATCCCATTGGTGACTCTCCCTTCTCGAGCCGAGGTGGGTTCAGATATTTGCGAGTATCTGAGTTTCCATCCCATTGGTGACTCTATCTTCTCGAGCCGAGGTGGGTTCAGATATTTGCGAGTATCTGAATTTCCATCCCATTGGTGACTCTCTCTTCTCGAGCTAAAGTTTGTTTTGTCTCTTTGAGCAGAACCATTGAGTAATTCAACCTCCAAACACTTTAAGGTGGGTTTGCAAAGATGGGTCAAGCAAGCAGGAATGTGTTCAGCAAGATCTCCCTACACAGGAAACTGTTTTTCTAATCCAGCATCAAGGAAATACAAGATTATCAGTGTGATGGGTTGCAAATCAACAATTAAAAGGCTAGGTTTAAAATAGGCCTGAGCTGCTGGGTTATACTGGCTAAAAGTAACTGCTAAATGTCAAACCATGACTTCAGCTAGCTTGGGTGCTTTGCCCAACTTCCTTCTGAAGCTTAACCACAAATACAACAAAGAAACTATTCCTCTGTACCTAACTTGCTTCTAGTGTTTGCTAACTATTTCCTGCTGCAGTTTAAACATTGACTTGAGTCAGGAGCTCCAGGCTAAAACATTTATTAATATACACGCTGCTTCATTTCATCCACGGTGGCTATAAGAAATTTAAATTACTCATCATCATTACCTTTATTGAAAAGCAAGCCCCGTTACAGGCAGTCCTCAATTTATGGCCATAATTGAGACTGACAATTACAGTTATAAGCCGTGAGGGTCATAAAGTGAGTGGGTCACTGCATAATTGGACCTGTTTTCATAACCTTTCTTGTAATGGCTGTGAAATGAACTCCACAACCAAACTCGTTGTTCACTATGGACTGGTTTTTGCCAACAATAAGAAGTAAACCCCAGTTTCCTGCCAAGCCATCATAAATCGCAGTCACTTGATTGTGGGGTGCTGCAAATGGCCACAAATGCGGGTTGGTTGCCGAGCAATCAAAATGCAGTCATGCGTCCGCAGGGGGAGCCTGAGTAGTGTAGGGGGGTAATGCCTCCTACAAAGGCAGCATTTAAGATCCAGCTGCTGCAATTACTTGTGAGTTCAATCCCAGCCAGGTTCAAGGTCGACTCAGCCTTCCATCCTTTATAAGGTGGGTAAATTGAGGACCCAGTTTGTGGGGGCAATAAGCTGACTTTGTATAAATATAAATATACAAAAGTATGAAGGCTATTGCTTAACGCACTGTAAGCCGCCCTGAGTCTCCGGAGAAGGGTGGCATATAAATCAAATTAAAAAAAATGTCAGAAACCAGGTTGTAAGTCCATTGGGGCCGGCGGTCAGTCGTAACTGGGAACGGTCACTAAGCTACTGATCGTCACTAAGCTACTGATCGTAACTGGGAACGGTCACTAAGCTACTGATACTACCTGTGTATTCAGGAGGTCTTGTTCACCAATATCTGTGTTTATGACTACAATCTTAAGATCATGGCATTTAAGTTTGAAAAAAAGCACATAACATCATTAATAACAAGCAAATATTACCATGTTAACCAGTATTTTTTAAAAATTATATTCCTCCTTTATTATTTTTACAAATAAATCAAGACGAATACGTCCTCCTCCTCCGAGTTTCCCCACGACAACATCCCTGTGAGGTGGATTGGGCTGTGAGAGAGGACTGGCCCAAGGAAACCCTGCCAGCTTTCGTGGTTAAAGTGAGACTAGAACTCACCATCTCCTAGCGATTAGCCCAAAGTCACCCAGCCAGCTTTCATACCTAAAGTGGGACTAGAACTCACCATCTCCTGGCGATTAGTCTCAACTCACCCAGCTGGCTTTCATGCCTAAAGCAGGACTTGAACTCATGGCCTCTTGTTTTCTACTCTGGCGCCTTCCTCGCTAGACCAAACTGGTATAACATCCTCCTCCAATAAATTACCTCTGGATGATCTAGCGCGACACGTTGAATCAAGTGGTGAAAATTTCAAAAATTTTTACTACCGGTTCTGTGGGCGTGGCTTGGTGGGCGTGGCAGGGGAAGGATGCTGTAAAATCTCCATTCCTTCCCCACTCCAGGGGAAGGATACTGCAAAATCCCCATTTCCTCCCGATCAGCTGGGACTTGGGAGGCAGAGAATAGATGGGGGAGGGGCCAGTCAGAATTTTTACTACCAGTTCTCCGAACTACTCAAAATTTCCACTACCGGTTCTCCAGAACTGGTCAGAACCTGCTGAAACCCACCTCCGGCTGAATCCTAAACCGGCTAACTTCATTTTGCACTGTGTGATTTGCGTAAACCCACATTAGAGCAGGCTTTTTTCCTTATTCAAACCATTTTGCGAGATCCATTACTTACTTATATATGCTGGGGAGGAGGGGATTGACCAGGAAGTGCAATGCTTTGCTGCAACCTGAAGATAGGTAGCTATTTTGGTCTGACGGAGACGCTAATCTGGACTCTTGCAAGCCAACGCCAATTTTTTTTTCCATCTGGAAGAGCATCTTGGTTTTGTTAATAAGCAAACACGAACTGGAGACTCAAAGTTACATAAGGGAAAAAGTGTTGATGTCACCAGCCACAGACTTAATCCTTATCTACAACACACACAACACACACACCTCCCAAGAGAGACAAACCTAGAAGACTCTGTTTCCACAGGTTCTTTAAAGACTAAAATTCCAGACGGGTATGAAGCGACTTCTACCTACTTTAAAAAAAAATTAAAAAAAATAAATTACACTTTCCATGCAACTAAACCTTAAAATAAGTAGGCTTTATTCTATTTATATCACCTTGTTTCTTTTTCCACACCGAAGACAAATTCAGAAACAGCAGCGTTGGCACCAGCTCTTCTCTTTCCGAACGGCAGGAAAGGGTGGCTTAAGTTTGCAAGCAAATCTGTGTGCACGTGTGCATGGAGTTTGCATGGGTGTTGTCTGAGCACCTTCAACCCGGTTGCAGAATTTGGGGTATGGTTAGTCTAAAGAAAAGAAGGCGCAGGGGTGACATGATAGCAGTGTTCTAGTTTTGAGGGGCTGCCCCAAAGAAGAGGGAGTCAACCTATTTTCCGAAGCACCAGAATGCAAGACAAGAAGCAATGGATGGAAACTAATCAAGGAGAGAAGCCACCTAAGACTAAGGAGAAATTTCCTGACAGTGAGGACAATTAACCAGTGGAATAGAAGTTGCCTTCAGAAGTTGTGGGAGCTCCATCACTGGAAGCTTTTAAGAAGAGACTGGACAGTCACTTGTCTCAAATTGTATAGGGTCTCCTGCTTGAGTGGGGGGCTGGACTAGAAGACCTCCAAGGTCCCTTCCAACTCTACTCTGACACCCCAATTACCTGCCTCCCAGATGTACTGACCGGCAATGCCCATCTCCCTCAACTAACAAGCCTCTGGCATGTATTAATACTTGGCAGCTGCATTTTTACAGTACACTAAACTGCCTTCATTTTAATCTGAGTTTTCTTTTATAGATAGATGGTCCTTGAGTTACTACAGCAATTGAGCCTGGCAATTACAATCGTAAATTGAGAAACTTCCTAACAATGAGGATAATTAACCAGTGGAAGAGCTTGCCTTGAGATATCGTGGGCGCTCCATCACTGGAGGTTTTCAAGAAGAGACTGGACAGTCACTTGTCTGAGATGGTATAGGATTTCCTGCTTGAGCAGGGGGCTGGACCAGAAGACCTCCAAGGTCCCTTCCAGATTCTACTCTACTCTACTCTCCCTCTACTCTACTCTACTCTACTCTACTCTACTCTACTCTACTCTACTCTACTCTACTCTACTCTACTCCACTCCACTCCACTCCACTCCACTCCACTCCACTCCACTCCACTCCACTCCACTCCACTCCACTCCTTCTGTTCTGTTCTGTTCTGTTCTGTTCTGTTCTGTTCTGTTCCGTTCCGTTCCGTTCCGTTCCGTTCCGTTCCACTCTACTCCACTCCGCTCTCCACTCCACTCCACTCCACTCCAATATTCTATTCCATTCTATTCTACTCTACTCCACTCCACTCCACTCTCCACTCCGCTCCACTCCAATATTCTATTCTATTCTACTCTACTCTACTCTACTCTACTCCACTCTCTACTCCACTCCAATATTCTATTCTATTCTATTCTATTCTATTCTATTCTATTCTATTCTATTCTATTCTATTCTATTCTATTCTATTCTATTCTACTCTACTCTACTCTACTCTACTCTACTCTACTCTACTCTACTCTACTCTACTTTACTCCACTCCAATATTCTATTCTATTCTTCTACTCTACTCTACTCTACTCTACTCTACTCTACTCTACTCTACTCTACTCTACTCTACTCCACTCCACTCCACTCCACTCCACTCCACTCCACTCCACTCCAATATTCTATTCTATTCTATTCTATTCTATTCTATTCTATTCTATTCTATTCTATTCTATTCTATTCTATTCTATTCTATTCTATTCCATTCCATTCCATTCCATTCCATTCCATTCCATTCCATTCCACTCCACTCCACTCCACTATTCTATTCTATTCTATTCTATCCAATCCTATCCTATCCTATCCTATCCTATCCTATCCTATCCTATCCTATCCTATCCTATCCTACCCTACCCTACCCTACCCTACCCTACCCTACCCTACCCTACCCTACCCCACTCCACTCCTCTGCTCTGCTCTGCTCTGCTCTGCTCCGCTCCGCTCCCCTCCCCTCCCCTCCCCCTCCCCCACCCCACCCCACCCCACCCCACCCCCACCCCACCCCTCTATTCTATTCTATTCTATTCTATTCTATTCTATTCTATTCTATTCTATTCTATTCTATTCTATTCTATTCTATTCTATTCATAAAGTGAGTCATCATATCATGCAACCTGATTTTATGATATATATTTTTTTGCAGCAACCTTTAAATGAATCTGGCAATTGTTAAGCAAACCCCTTGTTTGTTGTGGGCCAGTTTTCCGCTAGAAGTGCAGTCCATAAGTCAAGGACTACCTATGTTCTGTTTCCTTGACAGACTCTTGAAAAACCATTTTGCTCATCAAAGGAGCCTGAGAAATAACGATAAAACAGTGTTTTTTCAGGGCCTGAGTCATCCAACAATTACTTGTTCCACAACACAAGCAACTTCATAAAGTACGTTCTCCCCACTCGGGTGTGGGCCAACCGCAATCTGAATGAACAAGTCCACACTCACAACAGTTCCACACGAATTGTGTTGATCACAGCAGCTCAAGTTAACTCCCACATTCCAGGATTAAAGGTAGGATACAAATACACAAACAAATCAACTTTGTTGGTCCCTCCAGCAGATGCTCCATATGCACCAAACACTAACAATTATTTGAGGGGGAGTCATGTTTGGTTCAATGTCCAGAAAACAGTTTTGGTGTTAGCTTAATGGGTTTGTGTTTTTGCAGCAAAACCAAGAAAACAATTATGCTTATTCCTTAGCCAAAGAGTTGGGGATAAGAAATCCAGAAAGACCAGCAAAGTTTCTTGTGCTGGCTTCCTGTTCCCACGGCAAGGAGAATTTGTGGTCTGTGGTTGGACAACCGAGTTACTGATCCCCAGGGATCAGTTAAACTTTAGTCCTGATGAACTGGCAAAAATGATCAGCGTAGCTCACAGCAAACAGAGAGAGACACTCTCTTGCTGGATATCCTACACCATGAAGGAATCCGGCAGGTAGATCCCACCTGCCTTATTCTTTTCCTGGATTGTTTGGAAAAAACAAAAGGAAAATCTGGGTTGATCCAATTGAGATTGGGGCCCTGGCAAAAGAATTGAAGACACCCGACCAGGTTTTTTTTCCTCCTTGTTTTATTTCCTCCCAAGGGGTCAAAGGGAAGAGGAGAGGGGGGACGGGGAGGAGGAGAGGGGAGGAAAGGAGAGGAGGGGGGCAGGAGAGAGAGGAGGAGAGGAAAGGATAGGAGAGAATAGAGAAGAGAGGAGAGGAGAGAGAATAGAATAGGGAAAAGGAGAGAGAATAGAATAGGGAAGGGAAGGGAAGGGAAAGGGAGGGGATGGGAGGGAGGAGAGGAGAGGAAAGGAGAGGATGGGGCAGGGGAGAGGAGAGGAGAGGAGAGGAGAGGAGGGGGGCAGGAGAGAGGAGGGAAGAGGACAGGACAGGATGGGGGGCAGGGGAGAGGGGAGGAGAGGAGAGAAGAGGGAAGAGAGAAGAGGACAGAGAATAGATTAAGGAAAATCAAGGTCGACTCAGCCTTCCATCCTTTATAAGGTGGATAAATTGAGGACCCAGTTTGTTGGGGGCAATAAACTGACTTTGTATAAAATATAAATATACAAAAGTATGAGGACTATTGCTTAACACATTGTAAGCCGCCCTGAGTCTCCGGAGAAGGGCGGCATATAAATCAAATTTAAAAAAAAAAAGGAGACAGAATAGAATATGGAGGAGAGGAGAGGAGAGGAGAGGAGAGGAGAGGAGAGGAGAGGAGAGGAGAGGAGAGGAGAGAAGAGGAGAATTCAGGGAGTTGAAGTCCATTAAGGCACCACAGTAGCCCATCCTTGCCCATTCCTGCCCATCTCATCAGCTCCATTCATCACAGCCTTCTTGGACTTCTGCTTCCTCTTAGCCATTTCCCTTTTTCATTCACATCTTTTCTTTTGCAATTCTATCCTGACTCAGTTTACATAACCACAGCAGCCACAACATTCCACCCCCGTGCAGCCCTCGTCTGTCTATGCACGATGATTTCCCCTCTTTTTAAGAAATCAAAACATTGCAATGACCACAATGCTAACCTGCCCCTTTTCTGCCGGCTTTTGCCAAAATTCTCCATTTCCCATCTTTCGTCAATGCTCTGTTTTGTCATCACTGATGACAAAACCTGGTGACACAAACACACCTCCTCCCTGGGCTCTTGATATACTCATTTTCTCATCCTTGTTCCTCTTTGTTTCAACAGTACGGGTAATCCTCGACCTACGACCACAATTGAGCCCAAAATTTACGTTTCTATGTGAGACATGTGTTAAGTGTTATGACTGTATGACTGTAACTTTGTTGCTTGTATCCTTACGATTTATATGGATATTGTTTCCTGATTGCTTATTTGTTTCCTATGACTATCATTAAGTGTTGTACCTTATGATTCTTGACGAACTTATCTTGTCTTTTATGTATACCGAGAGAGTATGCACTGAGAGTATTCAATCACACTTGGCCAATAAAAATGGACTATTGACTATTAATTAAGTCAGTTCCACCTCATTTTATAACCTTTCTTGCCACAGTTGTTAAGTGAATTGTTGCAGTTCTGAATTTAGAAACCCGGTTGTTAAGTGAATCTGGCTTCCTCATTGACTTTGCTTGTCAGAAGGCTGCAAAAGATTAGTACACGACCCCCGGAATACTGCAACAATCATAAATACATGCCAGTTGCCAAGCGACCTAATTTTGATCAACATGGGGATGCTGCAACAGTCGTAAGCGTGAGGAAAGGTCATAAGTCACTTATTTCAGTATCTATTCTGATCCAGCTTCCCAAACACGACAAACCCTCTGAAGTTCTCAAAGATTCCTTTATTAGGAGCGCCAATAACCCTGGCAAAAAGTTTCCTTCTCACCGTAGGATAACAAGTCTGTCCGGCAGGGAGATGAATAGTTGTCTACCATATCTATTCAACTCCGCCCCCTGCCTTTTATCCCCAGACTTAGGGTGGGGCTTCACTAGCAGAGTGGTTTTTCCATCCCAAGGACCGGCTCATAGATTTCCACTGCTCTCCTCTCCTCTCCATTCTGTGCATCAGGCACTGGACCGAGCTGTTCCTCCTTTTCCTCATCAGCCACCTCCAGACCTGGGGGCTGTTGACTCTCCATCTGAGGGTTGATGGACGGCCCAGGCTCCACCTCTCTCTCTCTCTCTCTGACAGCTCCATGCCCTCTTCCCTCTCAGAGGTCTCAGGTTGCCTTGATGCTGACTCTGACTCCCACACCTCCTCTTCCTTTGATTCGGCTGCTGGAGGGGCCAGCAGCCGACAGGCCACAACAGTACCATTGTAACTTTAAACGGTCACTCAATGAAAGGTTGAGGACTGTCTCCAATAGTCCCAAAAATATCACAGCCGGATCAGCTTCCCTGCTTCGCAGTCACTCCGAATCGGCTTTCCATCTGCCATTTGTCTAAGGCTGTAGCTCAAAAGTTGCAGTAGGATAATTGGCTTCCTTCCCACTGCAATTTTATTTTATTTTTATTTTATTTTTTGGCAACTAATTCAGCTTTCTTCAAACTCAACCCTCTAGCTCTACGTTGGAATTTTACACCCATACAGTCCAGCCATCATATTCATTAAGGCAAATTAAACATAACCTATTTAAAGGGCACCATTAGGAGAAAGCTGCTATAGCTCCATCATCGTTTCAGGTGGCTTGTAGGGTTCTCATAAAAATCAGAGCAACCTGCAAAGCTTTAAATCTGTCTGCATCCTAAGAATCATGCTGTTTCACGTAAACTGCTCCTCCTTTGGAAGGCCAATCTGCATCTTCACAGAGTAACAGAATTGGAAAGGATCTTGGAGGTTTTCTATTTATTGCTTAACGTGTTGTAAGCCGCCCTGAGTCTCTGGAGAAGGGTGGCATATAAATTGAACCAATAAATAAATAAATAAATAATTCTAGTCCAACCCAGGGGTGAAATGCTCTCGGTTCGGACCGGCTCTCCCAATCCGGTAGCAATGGCTGTGGGTGGTTCGGAGAACCAGTAGCAAAAATCCCTGCCCCAACCCCCATGCCCAGCTGAGCCACGCGATCATCAGAGGCTGGTTTTGTTTTTTTTTTACTTTTAAAAGCATTTTTTCTTTGGCCGAATAAAATGCTTTTAAAAGTAAAAAAAAAAAAGCCTCTGATGATCGTGCGGCTCAGCTGGCATCGTGAGAGCCTTTTAAAAGCATTTTTTCTACAATCTCTTCCGCCAAAAAAAAAAAAGCTTTTAAAAGTAAAAAAAAAAGCCTCTGATGATCGCACGGCTCAGCTGGCATCGTGAGAGCCTTTTAAAAGCATTTTTTCTACAATCTCTTCCGCCAAAAAAAAAAATGCTTTTAAAAGTAAAAAAAAGCCTCTGATGATCGCACGGCTCAGCTGACATCGTGAGAGCTTTTTAAAAGCATTTTTTCTACAACCTCTTCCGCCAAAAAAAAAATGCTTTTAAAAGTAAAAAAAAATATTGGCCACATCCACGAAGTCACATTACCCCACCCCCCTTCACCAAGCCACACCAATAGAACCGGTAGTAACTTTTACATTCCACCACTGGTCCAACCTCTGCTCAAGCAGAAGACCGTATATAATTTCAGACAAATCGTTGTCCAGTTAATCGTTGTCCAGTTTTTCTTAAAAGCCTCCAGGGATGGAGCACCCACTTCTGATTGCTTTATTGTTCTTACCATTAATTTTTTTTTACATTTTTTTGGGTAAGATTTGCAACTGTGAGATTTACAAAATCTTACAAATCTTACAAAAAATGTAAGACTGGATTGGGGAATTGTAAGGTTTAATTCGCCAATCCAATCTGACATTCCCCAATCCAATTTTGAGTCGAGATGGGTAAGCAAGATGGCATAGACCAGTGATGGAAACTTGTGGAAATCTTGCACGCGTGCGCCTGCGTGCCCTTGCCGGGGCTGCGCTCTGGAAAAGCCAAACTCCCGGGTTCTAGTGTGCATGCGTGTCCAATGATCCACTGGTGGGCGAGCATGCGTAGGCCGGTTTTCACCACTGCTGTGTGAGCGAAGAGATCACGCTTTGGAAAAGCTGAATGTCCGGGTTCGGGCACGCATGCGGTTTCAATTCTTTTTACTACCAGTTCTGTGGGTGTGGCTTGGTGGGCGTGGCATGGCTTGGTGGGCATGGCAGGGGAAGGATACTGCAAAATCCCCATTCCCACCCCGCTCTAGTGGAATGATACTGTAAAATCCCCATTCCCTCCCCATTCCAGGGGAAGGATACTGCAAAATCCCCATTCCCTCCCCACTCCAGGAGAAGGTTACTGCAAAATCCCCATTCCCACCCCACTCTAGTGGAAGGATACTACAAAATCCCCATTCCCTTCCCATTCCAGGGGAAGGATACTGCAAAATCCCCATTCCCTCCCCACTCCAGGGGAAAGTTACTGCAAAATCCCCATTCCCTCCCCACTCCAGGGGAAGGATACTGTCAAATCCCCATTTCCTCGCCACTCCAGGGGAAGGTTACTGCAAAATCCCCATTCCCACCCCACTCTAGTGGAAGGATACTGTAAAATCCCCATTCCCTCCCCATTCCAGGGGAAGGTTACTGCAAAATTCCCATTTCCTCCCGATCAGCTGGGACTCAGAGAATAGATGGGGGTGGGGCCAGTCAGAATTTTTACTACCGGTTCTCCGAACTACTCAAAATTTCCGCTACCGGTTCTCCAGAACTGGTCAGAACCTGCTGAAACCCACCTCTGATGCACACCCGACAATCAGTTGGTTGGTACGCATGCGTGCACCAGTTTTCGGCACTGCCGCATGCACAAAGGACAGCTGATCGTTGCACACGCATGTGCATCAGAAACCCAGAAGACAAACAGGAAGGCCACGCGTGCAGGGAGACATGCCTTCGTGTGCCACTTTGAGCACACGTGACATAGTTCGCCATCATGGGCATAGAGCGAATGAATTAATGCAGGATGCTCATTGTTAATATTCAGAAGAATTTAGAAGAAACGATGGTCACACGTAGTTCTCAACTTTTGACTGTCTGAGTTAGAACAGCTCTGGAAAAAGTGATTTATGACCATTCTTCACACTTATGACCATTACAGCATCTCTGTGGTCATCTGATCAAAATTCAGATGCCTGGCAACTGACTCATATTTATGACGGTTGCAGAGTCCTGAGGTCACATGATTCGCCTTTTGTGGCCTTCTGACAAGCAAAGTCAATGGGGAAGCCAGATTCACTTAACAACCAGGCTACTCACTTAACAACTACAGGTAGTCCCTGATGTATGATCCCAATTGATCCCAAAATTGGTCTTGCTAAGTGAAACATTTGTTAAGTGAGTTTGGCCCCCATTTTACGACCTTTCTTGCCACAGTTGTTAAGTGAATCATGATAGTTGTTAAGTGAGTAACACGGCTGTTAAGTGAATCTGGCTTCCCCATTGACTTTGCTTGTCAGAAGGCCGCAAAAGGGATCTTGTGATCTCAGGACTCTGCAACCGTCATAAAGACAGAAGAAGAAGAAGAAGAAGAAGAAGAAGAGGAGGAGGAGGAGGAGGAGGAGGAGGAGGAGGAGGAGGAGGAGGAGGAGGAGGAGGAGGAGGAAGAGAAGAAGAAGAAGAAGAAGAAGAAGAAGAAGAGGAGGAGGAGGAGGAGGAGGAGGAGGAGGAGGAGGAGGAGGGGGGGGGGGGGAGGAGGAGGAGGAGGAGGAGAAGAAGAAGAAGAAGAAGAGGAGGAGGGGGGAGGAGGAGGAGGAAGAAGGAAGAAGAAGAAGAGGAGGAGGAGGAGGAGAAGAAGAAGAAGAGGAGGAGGAGAAGGAAGAGGAGGAGGAGCAGGAAGAGGAGGAGGAGGAGGAGGAGGAGGAGGAGGAGGAGGAGAAGGAGAAGGAGAAGGAGAAGGAGGAGAAGGAGGAGAAGGAGAAGGAGAAGGAGAAGAAGAAGAATTTTATTTCTATACCGCCCGTCTCCCGAAGGACTCAGGGCAGTGTACAGCCTATTAAAAGCACAAAAAACAGACATCAATTAAAAAAATAACTAAAATTATTAAATAATTTCGGCCCGAATTAAAACCCAAAATTTAAAACACCCTTTCAGATAAACCCTTTCAGATCAAAAAGATGGGCTAATCTGGGGTCTTTGATGCTCTCTGAGCTTGATTGTTTTCTTGCACATGTTTCATTACCCACCTAGGTAACATCATCAGTGCTAGAAAGGAGTGGGGCTTGTGGAGAGGAAGAGGCGGAGGAGGGCAACTCTCTATGAAATTTCCCATCAGCTCCTTCTTCAAGGGGCTACTGGTTTACAAAATCTCTGGGGAGACGGTGGGCGCCTTAAAAAGATGCCACCAGGAACTCTCTTTCCCAAGCCCAAATTTTCCCATCATGGCAGCCTGGGGGGTCTGCCCGCTTGCACCTGGTTTTAATAACAGATTTGTAGCTCTTCTGTTCGTCTCTGTATTAGTCACATACGTAGCAGGACTCACAAACAGCCTGGCCCTCCCCTTGCTCTGCCAGGAGAAAGATACTGAGAGGAGGGCCGGGGGGTGGGGAGGCGGCACTCTTCTTCTTTATGAACAGAACAGTAAGAGGGATGTGGCCAAGCTGGCAGGGACACCCAACGCCAAGGGTTGTGTCGGAAGACGGTGGGGCACTGAGGCTGGCAGAGGAGGAAGGAGAAGAGGTTGGAAGACGTTCTCCACCGTGCTAGCTTCAGGCTGCTCTGTGTCCTGAGTCCAAAGTCAAAACAAGTCCTAGTTACTGTTTAGACTCGAGGGATGTCCCCTAAATAAGATGAACAGCTACGTAACTTTGCTGAAGAAATAAATGTGAAGTTTTCAAGATGTTCTCCACCACGCTAGCTCCAGGCAGGTATATATCCCGAGCAGGAGTGGGCTGCTGGGGGTTCGCAGGTGTTCGGGAGAACCTCTCGCTATGATTCTGTGCAGTTCGGAGAACCCCCAAATCCCACTCCTGGCCGGCCCTTCCCACTCCATCCAGCCCCGCCCAGGAGTCCCCAAGCGGCCCGTTTTGGATGTAAGTAAGTGCAGGGTGTGCGCAGACGCTCCAGAGGGTGAAAAACAGCCCTACCGGAAGTTCAGGAAACAGGCTCGTTTCCAGCCTCCAGAGGGCCTCCGGAGCCCGGGGAGGCCATTTTTGTCCTCCCGGAGGCTTGAAAAAAACTTCCAGAGCCCAGGGAGGGCAAAAATGCCCCCCCCCACCATGGTGCAGGAGGCCAACTAGGCCACGCCCACTATGGCCATGCCCACCCAGCACCCGGGCAGAGAACCCCTTGCTAAGATTTTTTAAGCCCACCCTTGATCCTGAGTCCAAAGTAAAAAAAAAAAAGTCCTATTTATTCTTTAGGAATCCATTCTCCAAGACTAGCACTGATGATGTTACCTAGCTGGGTCATGAAATGTTTAGAAGAAAACAAGCAAGACTAGAGAGCACAGAGGACTCTTCAGGTAGTCCTCAGTTGACAACTGTAATGGAGCCTGGCATTTCCATCATAAGTCATGACAGTTGTCAGTCGAGGCTCTCACGTCACTGACTGCAATTTTTTTTGCAGAGGTCATTAGGCAAATACTTCAGTTCTTAAGCGAGTCAATGTATTCCTATGAGCACATTTTTGGACAGAAACTGGCTACAAAGGCCTATTTCCAGCAAGAATTTGTTGTTATAAAAACCACTGCAAATGGCCACAAAGGCAAGCCAGTTACCAAATCCCCCAAATGCGGTCACGTGACCAGGGAGTGTATCAGTGGTGGGTTGTCCCCAGTTCTCACCGGTTCTGTAGAACTGGTAGTAAAACCGGTGGGAGGCTCCGCCCACTGACCCTGACGTCATGAAAATGCTTCTGCGCATGTGCAGAGGAGCGTATATGCGTGTGAGCAAAGCCAGCGTGCGTACGCGGCCCCGTTGCAAACTGGTAGTAAAGGTAACTAGAACCCACCGCTGGAGTGTATATGTGCCACCACCAGAATTCTGGAATTGGGTGTTCTGCCCCAGCTACGGACCCCAAAGAATGCAGCACACATAAAGTCTGTACAAAACTTAATTTACTAAAATAACTCAGTTTTTTTTCAAACAAAGGCTCTTAATAAACTTTCTTAATAGCCTACAAGAATCCTAAGATAAAGTAATCACAATCTTACTATGGTTGGCAGAAAACCCAGAAGCAATTTGCAGAGAACTAAGATCAAGACGCGAAGGAGAGTGAACGAAGTTGTTCCCTGCAAATTGCTTCAGTCGATGTTCCTCCTTAAATAGGCAAAGGGAGTGGCCAATTAGCCCCAAGCTTTACTCTCGAGGAGACCTTCTCCTGAGGAGCCACTCCTGCCTTTTGGCCGCTTTGCGCGCCCGTGCATTGAGAAGAGGCTCCTTCGTCCTCTTCACTTAAGGGAGCTTCTGGAGGTTCTGAAGGCCCTGGCTGAATCCCCGCCTCTGGCACCACATCTTCTCCAGCCTCCTCATTGTCCAACTCGAATACCAGCTACACAGGCTGCTGGTGCAGCACCACACCAGCCTCCTCGCTGTCGGAATCAGCTACTAGCTGCACAGGCCACTGATGGGCCACAACATTGGGTCTTATCTACAGGTAATCCTTGATTTACGACGACAATGGTGCCCAAAATTTCTGTTGTTAAGCGAGAAAGTTCAATGAGTTTTGCCCCATTTTACGACCTCTCTTGTCCCCATTATGAAGTTGTGAAGTGAATCACTGCAGTTGTTAGCAACCCTTGTTGTTCAGTGAAGCTGGTTTCCCCATTGACTTTGCTTGTCAGAAGGTCGCCAAAGGGGGATCCTGGGACCGTCATGAATACATGCCAGTTGTGAAGTTTGATCACATGACCTCAGGATGCTGCAATGTTCATAAGTGTGAAAAATAGCCATCAATCGCTTTTTTCACCACCTTAATAACTGAAAAGTCATGAAATGAATTGCTGTAAGTTGAGAACTTCCTGTACCTTTTGGTCATCTGCTATAACTTTGAAGAATTGCTAAATCTAGTCTAGTGAAGAGAAGGCGCAGGGGAGACACGATAGTAGTACTTCAATATTTGAGGGGCTGCCACAGAGAGGAATGGGGTCAAGCTATTTTCCAAAGCACCTGAAGGCCAGACAAGGAATAATGGATGGAAACTGATCAAGGAGAGATTCAACCTGGAAATAAGGAGGAATTTTCTGACAGTGAGAGCAACCAACCAGTGGAACGGAAGTTGCCTTCAGAAGTTGTGGGAGCTTCATCACTGGAGGCTTCCAAGAAGAGACAGGACTGCCATCTGTCAGAAATGGTGGAAGGTCTCTTGCTTGGGTGGGGGGTTGGACTAGATGACCTACAGGGCCCCTTCAAACTCTGTGAATCTGTTAGATACTGTTAAGTGGCCAGTCTCTAAGTGAGGGCTACCTGCCCTGATTTAACCATTTGCAGGCATGGGCTTATAACCAACCAGCCAGATTCAGTTCATGCGCCCCACCCACCCCCGTGCATGCACATGCAGTCCCACAGCACACACAACCCCATGCATGCACAGCAGAGACCCAATGACCAGCTAGCCAGCGGGAGGCACACATACATGCGTGGCAGAGCTGAACTGGGGCAATAGCTCACGTGCCCACAGAGAGGGCGCTGTAGGTTCGCCATCACGGGTCTATGCAAACAAGATTTGGTTTAGTACAAGATTTTGCCTTCCTGTCTGCAACACGAAATATGTGCTGGACATTGAATATGTTCCAATTTTAAAAGACTTCTGTTCTCCTATCCCCCCAGAGGCCGATGGAAGCACATTCATGAAATTCAATTAATGACCATCTGCATTAGGATATTACATTTCAAATGTCCAGATGCAGTTCTCCCCGACCAGGCCCTCTTCCAGGAGGTTGCACAACAACTCCCGTCCTCTCTACCTTGGAGAACAAGTTGTGGCCCAACACAGCTGACGGAGGCGAGGGGGGTCAGAACTGGGGAAAGCAGCAGGATTTTAAGCACCAAGATGGAATGAACCGTCCTGAACAGATGCAAGATAAAATTAAATCAAATAATAATCAAAAGGAGCAAGATAATGCTCCTTCAATGGCAATCTATTTATATCATCAGCTCTCGTTTGAAATCCAAAGCCACTGTTGCTAGCCAGAGCAAAGAGCGCTGAGTGCAATAATTAAACTCAGCAAAAATTATTTTAAGATTTAAGGATTTGACCGTCCTTCCGCACCCAGCAGCTGGCAAATGTGTTAAGCCGGCTGCTTGGGATCGAGCAACAAGAGTCCAAAAAGGAAATGCAGAAAATCTTCAACCTCGCCTCCTTTTTTTCCCCCCAGCCCAAAACTCACAAACACCCAACCCAAACCACAAAGAAAGATCTTGTTTTGTGAACAAGGCCACTCTTGTAGATTTCAGAATAACAATTGGAAGGGACCTTAGAGATCTACTAGTCCAACCCCCTGCTCAGGCGGGAAACCCTATCCATTTGTCCAATCTCTTCTTAAAAACTTCCAGGGTGGGGATCAGAGGTGGGTTTCAGCAGGTTCTGACCAGTTCTGGAGAACCGGTAGTAGAAATTTTGAGCAGTTCGGAGAACCGGTAGTAAAACTTCTGACTGGTCCCGTCCCCATCTATTCTCGGCCTCCCGATTCCCAGCTGATCGGGAGGAAATGGAGATTTTGCAGTATCCTTCCCCTGGATTGGGGAGGGAATGGAGATTTTACAGTATCCTTCCCCTGCCACTCCCAAGCCACTCCCACAGAACCGGTAGTAAGAAAAATTGAAACCCACCATTGGTGGGAACACCCACCCTCAATTTCAATAAGGATTAGAACTCCAGGGAGCCTGCCTGTTCACCAGTTGAAAATAACTTTGCAGAGTTCAAGACCAGCAACAAGAAGGTGCAGAGACAACATTCTGGATCAAACAAACACTAACTACTCACCGTCAATCTCAATGGATTTTTGCAAACTAAAGATGGAACACATTTTGGTTTCTGGTGGGGTGATATTCCTGGCAGCAGAGGGAAGATTTAGAGTCGGATTAGTTATCCGTGAGTAAAGCACCACTTGAGATTCCTTTCTCAGCCTGCTAACAACGGAGCAACTCTCTTAGTAAGGAGCTCTGGAAAACAGATAAGTGACTCCGGAGTGAGGTGTGGAGAGGGCAAAAAATAGAAGAAAAGCCTTGGTATGATTTTAAAGATGTAATTAAGGAAAAGTAAACCTTGCTCAGTGGAAACGCTGAGTAGCAGAGCAATAGCAGGTAATCAGCACTTGTGGCCAACAACACCAGAGTTTTCAACTTTACTAATAACACACCGCCTGGGTAAGTACAGATTTGTGTTTTTGTTTTTAGAAGGCATTGTCCAAATGGGCTCCGGCCAGGGGTGAAATCTAGCAGGTTCTGACAGGTTCTGGAGAACTGGTAGTGGAAATTTTGAGTAGTTCGGAGAACCGGCAAATACCATTTCTGGCTGGCCCCGGAGTGGGGTGGGAAGGGAGATTTTGCAATATCCTTCCCCCAGGAGTGGGGAGGGAATGGAGATTTTGCAGTATCCTTCCCCTGCCACGCCCACCAAGCCACACCATGCCCACCACAGCCACAACCACAGAACCGGTAGTAAAAAAAATGGGATTTGATCACTGGCTTGGGTATGAGCCTAGCAAGGGGAGCTGAAACTGGGGTGTCTCTGCATTGCTCAGGACTACTATGACATGGGGGAGAAGGGGATAAATCACCCCACTAAAAGCCATGCCATCCCACTACCAGAAGAAACTTTGTACCACTGAATCCCTGAGAAATGATTGGGGAACAAAGAGCCAAGCCTGCTCAATTAATGTATTTATTTGTCCCTACTGATTTTACTCCGCTAGTCAGGGCCGATTGTAAGACCGACACTCATCTCTGTTTCAAGGCCATTGAGGCAGCGTTGTGCGAAGATGTTTCCACCATCGTGGCCAGCATGACATCACGGAGCCACCATTTCCTCCCCACCAAAGTGGTACCTATTTATCTACCTGCGTTTGCATGCTTTCGGAACTGCTAGGTTGGCAGGAGTTTGTTTATTTCTATCCCACCTTATTTTTACAAATAACTCAAGACGACAAAGTATCCAGCACACCTTCCCCCTCCTCTTTTCTTCCACAACAACAACCCTGTAAGGTGGGTGGGGCTAAGAGACACCGGTTAAGGCAAGACGTGAACTCACCATCTCTCACTTTCTAGCCTGGTGCCAACTGGTGGCTCCCAGTTCTTCATGTTCTTCCTTCTCTCCATTTTTTTTATTACATGCTCTGCAGATAGCACCAGTTCCAAGAAGCTCAATGGAGCCGGATAATTTCATTCCCCTGTTTAAAATTACTGAGAGACAGGAGACAACCTTGCAGTTTGGGGAAAGGCAGGTGTGGGCAACCTGGAATTTTGGGCTAATACAAATGAGCCTAAGCAGCCAACTGGAAGCTGCAGAATCTTGCTAAATAAGTAAGCAGGGACAATTTCCTCCCTCTTTCCTTCCTTCTTCCCTCTTCTCTTTCCCTTCTCCCTTCCACACTGGCTCCCTTTTCTTTCCTACCCTTTTCACTTCCTTTTTTCCCTTCTTTCCCTCCTTTTCTCTCTCCCTCCCTCCTGCCTTCTCTCCTTCTCCTCTTCCCTTCCTGCCTTCCTCCCCTTTCTTTCCTTTTTTCTTCCTTTCTTTTTCCTCTCTTCTTTGCCTCCTCTTTTCCTCCCTTCCTCCTCCCTTTCTCCCTCCCTCTTCTCTCTCCTCCATCTCTATCTCTCTCTTCCCTCCCTCCTCTGTGGAGTCTGGAGGGGTTTAAGGGACAAAATAAGCCACCCTAAGTCTCCGGAGAAGGGCGGCATATAAATCAAATTTTTTTAAAAAAACAGATTGCCTGAAAGCCCCCACTGAACTTTTTAAAAAAGTTTTAAGTTTAAACCCCATGATCATGGTTGGCCTATTTAACTTTCTGCATCCCCGGTGAATGCCCTGGTTTAACATCAGGTTTAAGCCTCCATTTTGTCCCTGGCGTTTCCCCTCAACCTCTCAAACAATATATTCAGAGTTCAAAATGTTGCCCCTACCTACCCAAAAACTCTTGCAACTCCACATAGCAGGAACCCAGCCAAATCACATAAAGCCCCCTCCCCCCTCTCCTGTACCTTGAACAGAACTAAATAATTCACTGTGTCAATGTTTTGGCAATCGTATGGATTCAGCTCCCAGAATTCAACTTATCAACTTCCCAAAAGCCCTTAAAACATACTTTTCTCAACACCTCTGGGAATCCCAGGAGAAGCTGCCTTGCGTTCAGGTTCTTGTCACTTTCTTGCAATACTGGTTTTTATTTGTTTCATGCTTTGTAACAGTTGGTGGGTTGTTTTTAATTGTAGGTTGGTGGTAAGCAGCCCAGAGACATGCTTCATAGGGTGTACAGCTATATAAATTTGCTGAATAAAGAAGTTTGCTAAATAAAGAAGATTGCTCTGGGGTCTGCAAAAGACATTCAAAGGCAAAAGGTTTGCACCTCGGCCTTTAACCACAAATACTGTCTTTTTGATGATTGTGCTCTCCCAAGATCATAGAACGGGTCTATGGTGTCCTCGCTTTACAATCGTCAAAACTTACGACCGTAATTGCCAGGCTCATTTTTGGTTGTAAGTCGAGGATTACCCATAATTCTTTCAAAATGTACAAAACTGTTTACATACCGTTGAAATGATAAGAAGGTTATACAATACAGGTAGATTAAAGACCCAGTAGCTACATGCACCGAGGCTAAACCTAAATTAAGGGCAGTTTTTCTGTGGATCTTTCTGCTGGTTTCATGGATTGTGCGAATCCAGAAAAGGAGTTAGTTCAGTGGATTCAGTGCAGCATGCGATGTGAATGAGCCACAAATAGTCCTGTCAGACAAGGCAGGTTAAATTTGAATTAAACATGAATATGAATGAAAAGTTAAGGAAATGTGCAAAGCTGCTTTTCCAAGAATTTGTCAACCCAATCTGGCACCCCTCCAGACAGGATCAGCGACAAGTCCCATCATCCTGTCAGACTGGATCCAAAGATAATCTTTACGAACACTGTTACTTTATCCTAAAATAAATTGCCAAATCTTAGGTAAATAGCAATAGATGAGAGCTTCTGTAGTTTGTTTATTTTGCTGTAACATATATTTTTTATTTTAAATCGCCTGTGTAAATATTATTTTGGATGAAGTTCTCTTTATAGGCAAAACCTCATGTACCGCAAAGTGGTTATATACCTTTTTATTATCCTCTTCACCTACTGTTTCTCCTCTTTTATGCATCTTGGAATCTGTGCTCCTTTCCCTTTTGTTTTTCTTAATTTGCCTTAATAACCAAATCCCTTTTTAGATTATCAATTCACCTGGAAATGAAATGAAATGAACTTTCTTTTGGCTTCCTAACCCAACATCCCAAACACGTTGGGACTGCAAGCCTCAAAATGGTAAAACAGAGGTAACTGCAGTGTTTCCCAAACTTGGCAACTTTAAGACATGTGGATTTTAACTCCCAGAATTCCCCATGGCTGGCTGGGGAATTCTGGGAGTTAAAGTCCGCACATCTTAAAGTCATCAAGTTTGAGAAACATTGCTAGAGGGTCTTTTCCTTCCTTCCTTCCTTCCTTCCTTCCTTCCTTCCTTCCTTCCTTCCTTCCTTCCTTCCTTCCTTTTCCTTCTTTCCTTTCTATTAAAAACACAAAACAATACTGGCGGTTGTGTTATTGTCATAACCATGACAATAAGAAGAAACCATATACTAAAAGCCCCACTGAATCATGATCCCCAGATCTGGGACCCGAACCAAGTTTTAAGGCTTTCTAAAACCCCCAGGGAAGTGGGTGCCACCCTATCTCTGGGGGGGAGGCAGTTCCAGAGGACAGGGTGGGCAGAGAAGACCCCCTTGCCCACTCCCACAAAATAAGGGAGACTTTAATAAGGGGGAATCTAGAGTGCACCCATGCTGCCCCAATTCCCAGCCTGCTTTGCAAAAGTTTCCAAAAGCTGAGGATTATGGGATGTGGAGTCCAACCCAGCCAGAATGCACCAGTCCCTACTAGCTATTGAGTGAGCTTTCATTTTCTCCCAAAAGTGTCCATTCCACAAGACATTCTTTTAATCCAGGTTAAAATAGAGGCTTTTTTGGGGTGGAAGGAGATGCAGGATTTTATCAGTGGCACTCGGAAACTCTGTGCAGATATCGCTTGTGCACAACTAACGACAACATTTGGCGCTTACACAATAAAGCACCTATTTAGGAGTCCCTGGAGCTCAATTGGGTGTTAATGAATGAATTAAACATATAAACACACACACACACCTACTTCTCTTTCCTGTGGTAACCAATAAGCATTCTAATCAAGAATTCTGCATCCAAATAAATCCAATTTCAGTTTCATAATGTAGCGCATGACTCTTGGGCCAGAGAAGGAAAACCTCAGCTAACCAGGACTTCAATCTCCTCTTCTCCGCAATATTTCAAAGCCGTTTCACTGGCTGAGAATGTAATGTAGGTAGTCCTTGACGTACGACCATGATTGAGCCCAAAATTTCTGTTGTAAAGTGAGTTCTGCCCCATTTTACGACTTCCTTGCCACAGCTGTTAAGTGAATCACTGCAGTTGTTAAATTAATAAACATAGTTGTTTCTGGCTTCCCCATTGATAGAAGGCTGCAAAAGGGGATCACATGACCCCAGGACATTGCAACCATCATAAATATGAAACACTTGCCAAGCATCCAAATTTTGAACATATGATGCTGGGGATGCAGCAAAGGTCATAACTGTGAATAATGATCATAAGTCCCATTTTTCAGTGCCATTGTAACAGTCACTAAAATAACTGTTGTAAGTCGAAGATTACCTACTATATGTATCTACAGGAGCTCCAGCTGGTTGCAACTACTTCTGTCCTACTATCGCAGCACCATTGAGAGTGTCCTGACATACGGCATTCTTGCATGGTATGGGAGCAGCTCTGCAGCGGACAAAAAAGCTCTACAGAGAATCATTAAAACTGCCCAGAATATCATCGGGCTCCAGCTACCAGCCCTGGACGACATCTTCGAATCTCGCTGTTTGAGAAAGTTGCATAACCTTCTCAGAGACTCTTCCCATCCTGCTTACCATCTTTTTGGACTGTTGCCTTCTGGCAGAAGATCCAGAACAATTAAAACTCGGACCACACGTCTTCTGAATAGTTTTTATCCCAAAGCTATAACTGCACTCAACAATCAACTAAAGGGCCACCATTAGTGAGCTGTTGGACAGCATTACTTGGTCTGTTGTGTGGATGTTTGGCTGGTTTAGGGGTGGAGAATTGTGGTGGGTGGGAGTGTGTTTGGGGATTGTTATGTGTGTTGGACCTGGTCTTTGGGTGTTAAGTGAATTTCGTTGTATGGGTATACTGTATATACACATACAATGACAATAAAGTTATTATTAAACTTCCCAGACTCTGATTAACTCAGTAGCCTTTAAAAAAAAGATGTTAACCTGCCATTAAGACCAAAAAGAAAGCACAACTGCTAGATTTCTACAGGCAGGGAGAGATGAGAAAAGGCTTCAACTGCTAGATTTTTTTTTCTTGCATTTAAAACCTCTCAGAAAAAGAGGAGACAATTTGGTCTTTGTAAGGAGGTGAGCATATGAAAAGCTTAAGAGGCATGTCAGCTGATTTATAGGCACCAGGTGGAAAAGGAACTGATCTAGAAACCTTCATACCTTTTTTAATCAAAAAAAGAAGAGACATTGGAGAATTGTTGAGGGCCCCCAATGTAATAAGTCAGGATTTGGAATGATTGGATGGGCCCCCTAATTTTCACATCAAGGAAGCAAAACTAATTGCTTAGAAATAATACCAGTGAGGCTGATTACAGGCAAGTCCTCGACTTACGACCACAATTGAGCCCAAAATTCATGTTAAGTGAGTTTTGCCCCATTTTATGACATGTCTTGCCACAATTAAGTGTTAAGTGAATCACTGCAGTTGATAAGTTAATAACCCGGTTGTTAAGTGAATCAGCTTTCCCCCTTGACTTTGCTGGTCAGAAGGTTGCAAAAGGGGATCACGTGACTTCAAGACGCTGCGACGGTCATAAACATGAGCCCAGCATCTCCATTTTGATCACATGATCCTGAGGATGCTGGAACGATTTTAAGTGTGAAAACGGTCGTAAGTCCCTTTTTTTCAGTGCCATCGTAACTTTGAACCGTCACTAAATGAACTGTTATAAGTCAAGGGCTACCTGCATGCCAGAAGTTCCCACCCCAAGATCACTGTTGACTTCAGTGGGAAGCATTTGTACAAATAGTCCTTGACTTACAACCACCATTGGGACCGGCACTTCTGTCACTAAGCGAGGCGATTGTTAAGTGAATCAAGGTTGACTCAGCCTTCCATCCTTCTGAGGTGGGTAAAATGAAGACCCGGATTGTGGGGGCAATAAGATGACTTTGTATAAAAAAGACCACTGCTTGGGGGGGGGGGGCGAAAGCCCTACTAAGCAGGTATATACAAAAGTATGAAGGCTATTGCTTAACGCATTGTAAGCCGCCCTGAGTCTCCGGAGAAGGGCGGCATATAAATTAAATAATTAAAAAAATCGCGTCCAATTCTGCTACCTTTTTTTTGCTAAAGCTATTCAGTGAATCATGCAGTCATTAAATAAATCCAGATTCCCTCATTGACTTTGCTTGTAGGAAGGTCGCAAATGGAGATCATGCCAATTAATGATCGCATGGTTCACTTTAACTGCAAAGATGGCAAAAAAATGGGCAAGACTCACTTAACAACCATAAGCCCAGTTCCAGTTCTTCATAGGTTTTAGCCTCCATCCTTCTAATCATCTTTGTTGCTCTTATCTGCACTCTTTCCAGAGTCTCAACATCTTTTTTATATTGTAGCAACCAAAACAAGGAGGCAATATTCCAAGTGTGGTCTTACTAAGGCATTATAAAGTGGTTACTTACACTTCATGGGATCTTGATTCAATCCCTCTGGGATGGGTAAAACCGATCAAGACAGGAATGTCATAGGATACAACAGAGAGCCTGCGAAGCCACTCCTTCCACCCTCCAGTTCAAGAACAGGAAGAAGGAAACATGGGCAGCACGAATACAAATTCCTGGCCAATGCAAATTTGCCTCCAGTTCCACTCTGGTGCTTTCAGCCTGTTTTGTGTATCCAGGAAATCTCTCACCCAGCTCCCTTCACTCATCGTAGAAGGGCATCCTTCCAAGTCGCAGATCATTTCTGTTTACATTTTTAGGAGGCAGGGAGTGTCACCACTGCTCATTTCCCCACCCATGTTTGAGACATCAGGAAGATATTTGGCTTGATATTGGCTTTCCCCATAGTTAGTATTTTTCTTGCCACTCTAGGATCGCCCTCTGATTTGGAAGGGGCCAAACTGAAAGAGATTTGAATGAACTGCACTGGCTAGCATAGAGGTTCTCAATTTTGAGAACTTTAAGATGTCTGGATCTCAACTTCCAGAATTCCCAGGCCAGCCAGAATTCTGAGAGTTGAGATCCACACATCTTAAAGTAGTTAAGGTTCAGAAACACTGTCCTATGAAATTATCCAGAGAGTCCTGGAAGCTCATTTCTTCCTTAAATGGTAAAGATTCCCCTCGTACATATGTGCTAGTCGTTCCCGACTCTAGGGGGCAGTGTTCATCTCTGTTTCAAAGCCGAAGAGCCAGCGGTGTCTGAAGATGTCTCTGTGGTCATGTGGCCGGCATGACTCAATGCCAAAGGCACACGGAACGCTGTTTCCTTCCCACCAAAGGTGGTCCCTATTTTTCTACTTGCATTTTTTACATGCTCTCGAACTGCTAGGTTGGCAGAAGCTGGAACAAGTAACAGGAGCTCACCCTGTTATACGCGGCACTAGGGATTCGAACCACTGACGTGCCAACCTTTTGATCGTTAAGCTCAGCCACTGAGCCACCGCGTCCCTCTTCATTTCTTCCTTAAGACAGCCTATTTAGCCTAAAAACCATCCAGAACACACTGACTGCAATGTGGGTGATGAATTAGTGGCTGGGGAATTCTGGGAGTTGAAGTCCACAACGTCTTAAAATCCCAGAATTGCTAAGGTTGAGAAACATGGAATGCCACTTCTCACTCAGCCCGAGCAAAGGACAAACGTATCCTGACATTTTTTTTTATCCACATAGCATTATCTTTCTCGCATCTCAAGGCCATGAGTGAGATACATACATACCTCTTTTGATATATCAGTATTAATTCTAATCCTGCCATATAGCCATGTCTGAATTATCTGGCAGGACTTAGCAGAAATGCGCGATTGCTCTGAATGATGGTTTGTGGAGGAAGGGATAGTAATGCTGTGATCCCATGCCTGCAAACTAGCCAGTCATGACATTTTTATTTTTTAATTTCTTTTAGTTTTTTTAACCCGCCTTTATTATTTTTCTAAATAACTCAAGTGGCGAACATGCCTAACACTTCCTCCTCCTCCTCCTCCTCCTTTTTCCCTACAACCACCACCTTGTGAGGTGGGTTGGGCTGGGAGGGACTGGCCCAAAGTCTGCCACCTATTTTCTATGTCTAAGGCAGGACTAGAACTCACCATCTCCTGGTGATTGGCCCAAAGTCACCCAGGTAGCTTTCTTGCCTAAGGCAGGACTAGAATTCACCGTCTCCTAGTTTCTAGCCTGGTGCATTCACCACTTAAGTATTGTTTTTTAAAAAAAACATATATTGCTGTTCTCTTGTGGTGATCAAGATTTTTACAGACTAGATACAATAAGGCTCAATTTTAGGCTGATTCATATTTGTACTATTGCACTATGGAAATTCCACGTATCAGTTTACTATAATTGCGTAATTGCAGCTTTAATGGTTGGCCTAAGCCATCATGCTAAGCCACGGGTTATCCAGCCTGTTATTGTCCTACTGGAAACATTAACGGAGATGAATACTACTAATAATAATTATACGAGCTGAAAATCATTACCAAAAGGAAGACAGACAGACAGCTCCCTAACCAGTTTCCTTTACGAAGGCAATGTTTCTCTTTCTCAATGGAGCTCAGGCAGCCCTTCTCTTGCTTTAATTAGTTAATCATTGATATTATATTTCAGCTCAGTACGAAGTCAATTGATAATAGCCAAGAGTATAAACCTCAAAATCAGAGGCGCAGATCAGATATTATACAAAGCAAGGCAATCAAAGATATGGAAGCATCTGAAGCATCATCCGCTTCTTTTGATAGACAGATTGATTGATTGATTTATTGTCTTTGGGTCCCTATTCCCAAGACGGGCACTTAGGACCCTCAAGAGCTACGAAGGAAAAGGCAGACCTGGGCCAACCAACCATCATTTAGGGGGGACCAATAAACCCACTGGGTGGTGGGGAGACATTCTGAGTCCTGAAGTAGAAATAGAATAGGAGAAGGAAGGAGTGTTACTTCAGGTTGGCGCCTTGAGTTGCTTATAAAAAAATAATGGGATGAAAATAAGGAAATAAAAAATAAGCTTTCAGGTTTACTGAAAGTTGGTTTAGTTTCCACTTGTTAGGGCTATTGCCCTGTAAGGCAAAAGAACAGGTATGCTGGGTATGTGTGTCATAACAAAGCCTCGTGTTTAGAAAAGCGCCCAGATCCTCACAAAAAAATAAACAAGAAAAACAAATCATGCGATTTAAGACCGGCCGGGTTGGCCAACTTCGACAGTCTAAGCACGTAACGCTAGTTGCACTCTGCATTCGCCCAGAGGTACGCTCTTTCTCTTCTCTAGACTGCGGCTCTTAGACTGCCATTTCTAAGCTGTGCCGGAGGGAAAAAAACGGCTAGCCGGATCAGCAGTTAATGAATTAAACCCAACTGGACAGATTCTCACAACCCACGGACTCGCCGAGCAGATTGTAGCTCCCTCTGCCCGGCCGCTGCGAATTCAATCCTTCCAGCTGTTCCGGGCGAGAAAGAGAGACAGAAACTGAAAGCTCCGCCGAGCCGCGGGAAAGGAGCGACGCGAAAACCCGCGTTGGGCGATTCACACGTGAACCTCGCCGCCAAGCACACGGGAGGCGAGCCTCACCTCGCTCCACGGGCTGCGCCTTTCCCCAATGGGGCTCGGGAGTACACGCTTGTCATCCGCTCTGGACCCGCGTCACGTGTGAAAAGGCCTCCGGGGAAAGCAGCTTGCGCGTTCCGGAGCGAGGAGAGGAATTCCCCGACGCCCGGGCTGCCCGGCAACTCGGCAGAGGCGCTCCCCGGCACTTTCGCCCTGGGCGAGACTCACCGCTCAGTCGCGTTCCGACGCTCCTCTGGCCGCCGCTTCAGGGCAGGAGCAGCAGCAGCAGCAAGAGCAGCCCGCCGGGGCAGGGCATCGCCGCGGCTCCAGGGCTCCGGCCGCTTCGATTCAACGCCCGTCCGATCCAGCGACCCAGCGCTCTCCGCTGCGCTGCAAGGCTCGGTTGGTGCGCCAGGCGCGGCGGCCGGAAAGCGGAGGGCGGGGAGGCAGCGGGCGGGGAGGAAGGGGCGGCGGAGCTCAGCCGCCTTCGGGGGGCGGAGAGGCGAGAGCCCGCCGGGGGGCGGCCGCCAGGCTCGGGGCTTCCTCGGCAGCGCCGCCCGCCCGCCCGCCCAGCCGACGGGAGAAGGATCCCAAGCCCGGCCGTTTTCCCCCCGGGAGCAACTCGCGCGCTCTAGCCGGCGCCGCTGCCTCCCTCCGCGTGGACGGGGCTCTTGGCTGTCCCCCCAAGTCTTGGGGGTGGAGGGTGTCGTGGGGAACCGGGGGTGGGGGGTGGGGAGGGAATTAGATCCCGAGCAGATCTGGCGTGGCTCTTTTGACGTGGATTCAACACGCTTTTTGCGTGCGTTGTTAACCGGGGTTAGGGTCGTGTGGACGAGCAGGGCTGGCGTGCCCGCTTTCGGTTTGAGCGAGCTGAGTGCTTCCTCCATCACGTGGAGTCGGGTGAAATGCTCCCGGTTCGATAGTCCCATCCGCAGGGATGGCGGAGGGTGATTGGGAGAACCGGTAGGAAAAATTCTTGCGCCCCTCCCTCCCTCCCCAATACCCAGCTGAGCCTCTCGATCATCAGAGGGGGTTTTTTTTTTACTTTTAAAAACATTTTTTTACAACCTCTTCCAACAAAAAATGCCTTTAAAAGTAAAAAAAAGGCCTCTGATGAATGTGGGGTTCAGCTGGGATCCTCAGAGGCTTTTCAAAGCATTTTTTTCTGCAACCTCAGGGCCGAGCAGGTGGTTAAAAAAAGCTTTGAAAAGTCTCTGAGGATCCCAGCTGAATTGTCTGATGGGCAGAAAGGCTTTTCAAAGCTTTAGGAAAAATGCTTTGAAAAGTTTTTTTTTTAAGTTGGCCACGCCTACCCAGTCACATTAGCCCCCCCCAAGCCACGCCCACTAAACCATTTTACAGTGCACCCCTACGTGGAGTCATCCCCAGCTCTTCTAGTTTTCAACAGGGTTTTTTTCCCCCCTCTTTCTCCGAAGGGGATCTGGAGCCCCCTCCCTCTCTCCCCTTCGATGCGGGGACTCTTCCTTCATTAAAGGGGTCTGCAGTCAGTGTGGGGCTGAGAGCTGCCCACGTACCCGCTCGCTCCAGGCCGCTGCGGGTCCGGAGGCTCCTCTTATGCCCGCGTTTAAATCTGCACTGAACAAAAAGTAGGATTAATGAAGTGAACCAGCAGAAATTCTGTTAGGGGTGCCTCACTGGTTCTTGTGGGATGAAGGAGAGGAGCCTCCTGCCCAGGGGTGAAATCCAAGATTTTCCCCTACCGGTTCTGTGGGCTTGGCAGAGGAAGGATATTGCAAAATCTTCATTTCCACCCCACTCCAGGAGAAGGATACTGCAAAATTCCCATTCCCTCCCCACTCCTGGGAGAAGGATACTGCAAAATCCCCATTCCCACCCCACTCCTGGGGGAAGGATATTGCAAAATCTCCATTCCCATCCCACTCCTGGGGAAGGATATTGCAAAATCCCCATTCCCATCCCACTCCTGGGGGAAGGATACTGCAAAATCCCCATTCCCACCCCACTCCTGGGGGAAGGATATTGCAAAATCCCCATTCCCACCCCACTCTGGGGCCAGCCAGAGGTGGCATTTGCCAGTTCTCTGAATTACTCAAAATTTCTGCTACTGGTTCTATTAGAACCTGCTGGATTTCACCCCACTCCTTGCTGCTTTTACCCACGAGGGAGTTCATGTCACTTTTTATGGATTTATTGGGGGGGCGCAGCGCATTTTGCCCCCTCCCTGGGCTATTTGGGGTCTTTCCAGCCACTGCTACTTGTTGCCAGCGCATTCTTCTTGTTTTCTTGGCGGCTTTTATGGATTTCACAATCACATACATGCTCTGCTCCCATCACTTCCTAGCTTAATTATTCTCTTGGAATCGCAGCTACTCTGGAATTGCTTTGCGGCCTCAGAGCCTTGGAAGACCCTTGTTGCTGGGCCAGCCACACAAAGAGCCCCACCCCCTGCCCTGGGCTGAAATTAAAGAGAACTCTGCCCCTCTCCCTCCCTCTCTCTCTCTCTGGTCTCCAACTTCGGCCAAGTTGGCTGGGGAATTGTGGGAGTTAAAGTCTTAAAGTTGCCAAGGTTGGAACCCTCCGCCTTAGACCACAATACAAAAAAGATGCTGAGACCCTAGAAGAGTGATGGTGAAACTTTCCGACACCGAGTGCCCAAACCGGAACATGTGTGCATGTATGTGGATGTGCGCATGCCAGAGCAGTGGAAACCTGAAGAGCAGCTGGCTGGCGCATCCATGCCTGTTTTTTTGGCCATTTCTGGTCATTTTTCTGGCCATTTTCAGGCCATTTTGGGGCTGTTTTCGGGCCAGTTTTTTTGGGCAGTTATCAGGCTGGTTTTCGGGCTGTTTTCAGACCATTTTTCGGGCTGTTTTTCAGGCTGTTTTCAGACCATTTTTAAGCTGCTTCCAGACTGGTTTTCGGGCCATTTTCAGGCCATTTCTCGGGCTGTTTTTTGGGCTGTTTTCAGGCCGGTTTTCAGGCTGTTTTCAGGCCGGTTTCGGGCTGTTTTCAGACTGTTTTCCGGCACTCTGGCACCCGCAAAGATCAGCTGGCTGGCACGCCGGAAACCAGAAGAGTGTCTGGCGATGGCACACGTGCCCACAGAGAGTGCTCTGTGTGCTACCTCTGGCATGCGTGCGATAGGTTCGCCATCACTGCCCTAGAAATAGTGCAGAGAAGGGCAACAAAGACGATAAAAAATCGTCTTTCTTTCAGGAACTGGGTGGGTCTCGTCTAATGAAGAGACATTTTAGGGGTGATGTGATGGCAATCTTCCAGTTTTTGAGGGGCTGTAACAGAGAAGAGGGGTCGAACTATTCTCCAAAGCATCAGAGGGTAGGACAAGGAGTAGCAGAATTCAGGAAGACTTCAACTTGCAACAGTTTGCTTAGTCGCCAAAGTTACAACGGCACTGAAAAAAAAGTGACTTATGGCCGTGTTTCACACTTACAACCATTGCAGCATCCCCATGGTCACATGATCAAAATCCAGACCTTTTGGCAACTGACTCATATTTGTGATGGTTGCAGCGTCCCGGGGTCATGTGATCCTCTTTTATGACCGTCTGACAAGCAAAGTCAAGGGGGAATCCAGATTCACTTAACAACTATGTTACTACCTGAACAAAGGCAATGATTCACTTAACAATGGTGGCAAAGAAAGTCATAAAATGGAGCAAACTCGCTTAACAAAGGTCACGCTTAGCAACACAAATTTTGGGCTCGATTGTGGTCGTAACTCGAGGGCCACCTGATGCCAGAGATAGCCCATGAAGGGAGCAAAATATGTCCCTTCCCCAAATAATTAAATGCATAAAAAGCCACATGAATTTGTGGGCAAAAACAGCAGAAGACTCCTTCATTTGCCACAGAACCAGTCACGCACATCTGGCTCCTTCCTGGTTCATATGGAGTGTTAGATCTACTTTTTGTTAAATGCAGAATTAAACGTGGGTATGGAAGGAGGCCATGAGCTCCACAGCAGCCTGGGATGATTGAGAAGATTATTAAAGATGGATCCAACCTAGAATTAAGGAGGACTCAGAAGTCCTCTAGGTCAAGGCAGGAGAACCTATACCAACCTGGTCAAATGATTGTCCAGTCTATTTTGGAAAACCTCCCACATGGAGCACCCACAACTCTGGATCAATAGAGATATCCTCGATGAGAAGATCCACTTGAGGAGATCCACTTGAGGAGATCCACAACTTGAGAATCTAATAACCAGGCTCGAATCCAGAGACCTGATGCAAAGATCCTGCTCTCTGGAAAATGGTCTAATGCTGGGAAAAGTGTAAGGAAAGAGAAGAAGAGGACAACTACCTGTAGTATATAGCAAGGTGAAGGGACTCATTTGAAGTAGTGATGGGGACATCGTTGGAAAATCGGAAAGACCAGGTTAGGGATAGATTGTCAAGAAAAATATTGATGTGTTTGCTAAGTCAACACCAAGTTGATGGTGCATTGTCCATCCAAATCAATTCTGTGGTTTAGCCAAGACAACCATATGGATGGTGAATTCACCAACATCTCTGCCTGAGATGAAGGCTAGAATATAGCATATTTTAGCCTAGTTGGAAGGGTATAACCGACAATGCTGCTACCCTTCAGAAAGGCCTAGACTTTGTGTCAGAATGGTCAAACAATTGGTAGCTCCAAATCTCAACCAACAAATGCTCTGTCTTACACATTGGCAAAAACACACACACACACACACACACAAAATACATGCTGAGTGGACACAACCTTGTAGATGATCTTCACTCTGTCAAGGACCTTGGAGTACTCATATCTAATGATCTAAGTGCCAAAACCCACTGTAACAACATTGCCAAAAAGGTATTAAAAGTTGTAAACCTAATCTTGCGTAGTGCTTCTCCGGTAATATTACACTTCTAGCCAGAGCATACAAAACATTTGCTAGACCAATTCTCGAATACAGCTCATCTATTTGGAATGTGCACTGCATATTGGACAATCCAATTGAATGTGTCCAGAGGTATTTCACAAGAAGAGTCCTCCACTCCTCTGCTCACAACAAAATACCTTATGCCACCAGGCTTGAAATTCTGGGCTTAGACAACTTAGAATTATGCCGCCTTTGGTCTGACCTAAGCGTAGTACATAAAATTATCTGCCACAATGTCCTTCCTGTCAATAACTACTTCAGCTTCAACCACAACAATACACGAGCACACAATAGATACAAACTTCAAGTGAACCGCTCCAAACTCCATTGCAGAAAATACGACTTCAGCAACAGAGTGGTCAATGCCTGGAATGCACTACTTGACTTTGTGGTTTCAACCCAAAACCCCCAAAACTTTAACCTAAGACTGTCTACTGTTGACCTCACCCCATTCCTAAGAGGTCTGTAAGGGGTGTGCATTAGAGAACCAGCGTGCCTACCGTCCCTGTCCTAATATTTCTTCTATTTGTATCTATTTTATTTATCCAATCCATGCTTATACTTATTATCAAATACGTTCTTGACAAAAATAAATAAATAAATAAGGGACCTTGGAGGTCTTCTAGTCCAACCCCTGTTCAAGCAGGAAACCCTATAGTACGGACAAATGGCTGCCCAATACCTTCTTGAAACGCTCCAGTTATGGAGAACCTACAATTTCTGAAGATTCCACTGTTTTAGTTGTTCTCACTGCCAGGAAAAGCATCAGTGGTGGAACAACTTATCTCCAGAAATTGTGGACAATTTACATCTCACTGGACCTTCTCCCTGGACTCACCGATTCATTGTTGAGACGGGTGGAGAAGTCATGTTTATTACCATCACAGATCACCACCATAAAAGAAGCACGCTGACCAACATTTGCAGAAGCAATATCGAAGCAAAAGGAAAGAGGTATAATTCAACGATAGCGCGGTTAGATTTTTGTTTTGTTTTGGAGAAGTAAATGCATTTTCGAGACCAAAAAGATTCCATGAATGACACATCGGTTCAGACAACCTGGATTCACACCCTGGATTGTTTGTTGAAGCTTAGCATACCAAACATATGTTCTCATGCCCAGATGGCCATGTTAAGTAGGCAGTCAGCCTGTTGGCTGTTACACCGTGTGGGAATAGTGACCCGGAAAATTTATCATTACTGTCACATGGGGAAGTGTCAGATATTAATCACGCACGTATCCCTCACAGCCCAAGCACACGAGAAGAGGTGCCGTTCTCTTCGTTTCTTTGTCAGCTTGATATTGGATTGGGATAAAAACAGACCCTTGGAAATGATAAGAGGGAATATAGGTAGTCTTCAACTTAGGGTCAGAATTTCCATTGGTAAGCAAGGTGGTTAAGTGAATCACGCCTGATTTTACAACCATTTTTGCCATGGTTGTTAAGTGGATCACGGAATCATTGCAGCCAAGTAAATCACATGGTCATTAAGCAAATCTGGTTCCACACACACATACACCCCGCATTGATGTTGCATATAGGAGACCGTCTAGGACCGTGATGACATGTGCAGCCATATCTGCAAACATGGGAGCCATTGCCCTTGGTAAGCTCCAGGGCTCATGCGCGTGCCAGCCACCTGATTTTTGGATGGCCCTGCCCACACCGCCCTTCCCTTCCCAGGAATCTCCACGTGGCCCATTTTGGATTCCAGGTAAGTACAGGGCTTGCATGGAGACTCTGGGAGGGCAAGAAATGGGCCTACCGGAAATCAGGAAATGGGCTGTTTCTGGACTCCGGGGGGCCGGGGAAGGCTGTTTTCACCCTTCCCTGGCCTCCAGGAAAGCCTCTGGAGCCTGGGGAGGGCAAAAAATGAGCCTACCAGAAGTCCGGAAGTGGCTTCAGGGGGGCCTGTTAGGCCCAAAATGGGATGCGGGGGGGGGGGTCATGCGCGGGGGTGTGGAACAGCATGGGAGTTTGTGCACACATGCATGGGGGGTGGGGTTGTGCGCACATGCACTGGAGTGGTGAGGTGCACAGGGGGGGGCATTCTGTTCTGTTCAATTCCGTTCCGTTCTGTTCCACTCTGCTCCATTCTATTCCATTCCATTCCCAATCGTTGTGGCATCCCCGTGGTTGCGTGATTAAAATTCAGACGCTTAGCCATTGACCCATGTTTATGACAGTTGGAGAGTCCCAGGGTCACACGATCCCCTTTTGAAACCTTCTGACAAGCAAAGTCAATGGGAAAACCAGATTCACTTAACAACCATGTTACTAAAAATTAACAAGTGCAGTGATTCACTTAACAACTGTAACAGGAAAAGGTCATAAAATGGGGAAATCAATAACGGTCTCACTTAGCAATATAAATTTTGGGCTGAATTGTGGTTGTAAGTCGAAGGTTACCCCATCAACCTCTTTTAATTAACTAAATTTTAATTTAGTTAATTAAGTTGGGAGTCTTTTTGAAGGATTTGAAACTTTTCTTCCCAAACTTCTTGCTCCGTGAACTAATGGGCCATTTATGAAATCACAAAGTTGCTTCCTATCCCTTGATGGTTTTGACTTCTTCGTTTCATTTCTCAGCTTGCTCAAGTGCTGGATAGGAGCCTGGATAGCTCAACAGACTAAAAGCATTGTGATTAGCACCAGCTGTCTGCAATTACTGTAAGTTCGAATCTCGCCAGGCTGAAGGTTGACTCAGCCTTCCATCCTTTCTAAGGTAGGTCAATTGAGGACCCAGTTTGTGGGGGCAATAAGCTGACTTTGTATAAATATACAAAAGTATGAAGGCTATTGCTTAACGCATTGTAAGCCGCCCTGAGTCTCCGGAGAAGGGCGGCATATAAATCAATTTTTTTTAAAAAACAACTACCTGTATATGATTCCCAAGTAGGAGCCTGAATGGCGTAGGAGGCTAATGCCTCCTATTAAAGGCAGCAATTAACATCCAGCTGCCTGCAATTACACCAGTTCGAAACTCACCAGGCTCAAGGTTGACTCAGCCTTCTATCCTTTCTAAGGTAGGTAAATTGAAGACCCAGTTTGTGGGGGAAATAAGCTGACTTTGTATAAATATACAAAAGTATGAAGGCTATTGCTTAACGCATTGTAAGCCGCCCTGAGTCTCTGGAGAAGGGCAGCATATAAATCGAACTAATAAATAAATAAAGTTACAATGGTACCGAAAAAAGTGACTTATGACCCTGCTCTCCCCCTGCTTTTGGCACATGATGGCCCAGTGGGCCCGGTAGGCCTTTTTTTTTGCCCTCCCCAGGCTCCAGGGGCTTTCTAGGAGCCTGGGGAGAGTGAAAAACCGGCCTCCCCACCCCCACCCCAGAGGCCCTCTGAAGGCCGGAAACAGACTGTTTCCTGACTTCCGGTGGACCCGGAAGGCCTGAAAATTAGTTGGCCAGCACACGCATGCACACTGGAGCTCAGCTAGGGCAATGCTTGCATGCCCACCAATATGGCTCCACATGCCATCTGTGGCACATGTGCCATAGGTTCACAATCACGGAACTAGAGGTTGCACTTCACACCCTAATTTTGGGGACTTAAGATAGGACACCCAGATGGCAGGCTCAAAGGTTAGGGTTCATGTGCTCTGTTGCAGAGGTTTTCAAACATGGCAGCTTTAAGACTTATGGACTTCAACTCCCAGAATTCTCCAGTTGACGTCCATAAGTCTTAAAGCTGCCAAGTTTGAAAACCTCTGCTCTATTGAGACTTGGTTTAATCTTCTAATATTTTTTTAAAAACGAATTTCTAATTAACTAATGAACAAACACAGTTGACTTTCACAACATAGTAAGCCAAGAACAATCAATATTATGACTTATGCAAGGTGTGAATCACACCTTACTCTAGACATGATTTGTCAGGATTTTCTGCTCAGTTCAATTGTTCTCCTATGATTGATCTTGAAAGCTCCTCTGTGTGATCAGATACTGTTCATTCCAGTATTTGACTAGGTGGATCAGAACAGGAGTTACAAGGAAGACCAAAACTGCTTTTTTTGAGACTGGCTGTTGTAACAGAGGGGGGGCACAATCACTCAGCGGTTAAAGACGCTGAGCTTGTCAGCTGGAAAGCTGACAGCAAGGGTTCGAGACCCGACTGCCGCACGGCAGGGTGAGCTCCCATCCTCGCCTCAGCTCCTGCCCACCTAGCAGTATGAAAGCATGCAAAAGTGAGTAGGAAAATAGGTACCACTTCAGTGTGATCATGATCACAGAAGTGTTTTCAGATAACCTGAGGGTGGGCAGGTGCTATGCCATCCTATTTAGCCACGTTTTCTAAGCCACGTGCATGTGTGCAAGCCGTGCGCGAGCAGAGTGCATGTGCAGCGAATTGCGCTCACATTTTTGGTGGGCGGCAAACCGATGGTAAAATTATGTGAAACCCAACCCTGGTTGGCTCCCTCAGCTAAGAAACAGAAATGAGCACCACTCCCTAAAATCAGAGATTGACCGGACAGCAGAAACATTTACCTTTTATAGTAACAGAATCTTACAGCCTGATGGTGCCGTACCACTTTCTCCTCCTTGTTATTCAGTGATATAAAGATGTCTGACTGAATTGCATCTAACAGATGAGGATCTCTGCAGCTCAGGTGTTCTGCCCCAGCTACGGACCCCAAAGAATGCAGCACACACAAACTCTATACAAAGTTTATTTTACTCAAATAACTTAGTCTTTATCATTCAAAGGCTGTTAATGAACTGTCTTAACAGCCTACAAGAATTGTAAGATAAGATAATCACAGTCATACTAGAGTTGGCAGAAAGCCCAGCAGCAATTTTGCAGGCGTGAAGGAGAGTGAACGAAGTTGTTCCCTACAAATTGCCTCAGTCGGGGTTCCTCCTTAAATAGGCTAAGGGAGTGGCCAATTAGCCCCAAGGCTTACTCTTGAGGAGACCTCCTCCTGAGGAGCCACTCCTGCCTTTTGGCAGCTCTGCACGCCCGTGCATCGAGAAGAGGCTCCTCCTCTTCGTCCTCTTCATTTAAGGGAGCTTCTGGAGGTTCTGAAGCCCCTGGCTGAATCCCTGACTCTGGCACCACATCTTCTCCAGCCTCCTCACTGTCCGACTCGAGCGCCAGCTGCACCGGCTGCTGACGCAGCACCACACCAGCTTCCTCATTGTCGGAATCAGCTACAATCTGCACAGGCCGCTGATGGGCCACAACATCAGGGTTGAACTGCAGAGTCGTCGGTGTTCTCTGAGCTTGACGATTTGCAGGCATTTTTATTACCCAGCTAGGTAACATTATCAGTGCAAATGAGTGTGGGGTTTGCTCCCCGTTTATAAACATTTATGTAGAAACAGCACCTGCTGTTTGGTGGAGGTTTACCTGCAGATGTATTTCAGTGCTTTCTGAAACATCTGATGCCCACAGACTTGCAGATAAAGGTGTCTGTGAACCCGAATTCTTTCCTTCGTTCCTTCATTATCCCATAGAAAACAACCCCTGCTTCTCTATCACTTTTCCCATAAGGTCAGAGCGCCATCTAGTGGGGGTCTTTGGAAAACCCCTTGAAGATTGAATTCATTCGTTACATCCCCAGGTTCAACCAACCCCAGCATCAACCAAATTAAAGTAACTTGTGATAATAATAGAATAAATAAATATAGGTTAAAAATCCAGTGTTCGACCACACTGCAGAATCCAATGCTTCTTTCCATGCATGTTTTCTGTAAAGGATTCTGAGTGCATTAGTGCAAAATTAGTGTACCTCCTTTTGGTACTCTGTGAGAGCAAAGACATTTCAAGAAGCCAAAATCCAATTTTGCAGACTTCGGGTCTTTCCCCAAGGCTGAGTGGGGTCCAAAATCCCCATTCCAAAGCCCCATAGCTCCTTGGTGTGTCTCCAAACAAACAGCCATCTGGATTGGTCGTTCTCGTGAGGATGGCATTGAAATGAAGCTCCTTTAACACCAGTAGAGCGAAGGATGATTTGATACAGTCTCGTTCATGGGTTGGAGAAAGGCTTCTCTGATGAGATCCAAGAAACACTCTTCCTTACTCTCGTGTCCAAAAGACTTTGGACAGTAACAAATCTCCCTCAAAGTTACAAGTTTGGGTCTGTTTCTCCCATTTCAAAGGAAGGCAAAATGTAACCGTGGCTCTTGATCGGCCAGCTGCTGCTTGATGTCGTTTGGGATCGGATTGTGCCATAACCTGGAAAGACAAAGGAACAATTTTAGGCACTTGAAGAATGGGACTCAGTACTGCCATTTGCAGCAAAACGAAGACCTTGCTTTAAAGTTCTTGTTTTTATCCAATCAATCAATCAATCAATCAGTCAGAATAGAGCTGGAAGGGACCTTGGAGATCTTCCAGTGAAATCCTCTGCTCAAGCAGGAGAACCATTTCAGACAAGTCTCTTCTTTAAAATCTCCATTGATGAAGCACCCATAATTTTTGAAGGCAAGCCGTTCCACCTGTTAATTGTTCTCACTGTTGGGAAGTGTGTCCTTAATTCTAGGTTGTATCTCTCCTTGATTAGTTTCCATCCATTGTTTCTTGTCCTGCCTTCTGGTGCTTTGGAAAATAAATTGACCTCCCCCCTCCTCTTTGTAGCAGCCCCTCAAATCGGGGGTGAAATCCAGCAGATTCTGACAAGTTCTGGAGAACCGGTAGCGGAAATTTTGAGCAGTTTGGAGAACCGGCAAATACCACCTCTGGCTGGCTCCAGAGTGGGGAGGGAATGGGGATTTTGCAGTATCCTTCCCCTGGAGTGGGGAGAGAATGGGGATTTTGAAGTATCCTTTCTCCAGGAGTGGGGAGGGAATGGGGCTTTTGCAGTATCCTTCCCCTGGAGTGAGGAGGGAATGGGGATTTTGCAGTATCCTTCCCCCAGGAGTGGGGAGGGAATGGGGCTTTTGCACTATCCTTCCCCTGGAGTGGGGAGAGAATGGGGATTTTGAAGTATTCTTCCCCCAGGAGTGAGGAGGGAATGGGGATTTTGCAGTATCCTTCCCTTGCCACGCCCACCAAGCCACACCACAGAACCGGTAGTAAAAAAAATTTGGATTTCACCACTGTCTCAAATACTGGAATATTGCTATCATATCATATCAATATATATCCTATCCACAAAATGATAGAAATAGCTGTCCTAGCCCTGACTTGGGTGCATATTTGGAATTCTTTTTGCATTGCAAAGTGGCAGCTGAAGGAGGCAAAGACCTATTTAGGGCCATTTAAACACCAATTCAGAAGAGTCATAAATTGTGAACCTGTTTTGCAAGGGGGAGGGAGACTATTACTGTTGAAATTTGTTTACCAGTATTCAACCATCTATGCCTATTACTGCTACTTGTTTTCATGAACATTTTTTTTCTGGTTTTGTACTGTTTTTGTCTTTTTTCTTTCTTTTTTTGGGGATTTGGGGGGATTTTGTATTTTAACTTTGGAAATAAAATTTAAAAAATTATTTAAAAAAAGAAAAGAAGAGTCACGCTGGCATAGCAAAGGCACCAATTTGGAAATTGAGAGGCCAGGAATTCTAATTCAGCCCTGGGCATGAAGCCAGCTGGGTGACCTCAGGCCAGTCACTTTCTCCTAGCCCTAGAAAGGAAGCAATGGTAACTCACGTCTGAAACTGCAGAAAACTGCAGAGATTTGTCCAAGCAGTTTCCATGAATTGGATGTGATTGAACAGAAGGGGAAAAAATCCAATTCTTAAAGAGGTTTCACCTCCACTGCTCCCTTTATCCAGCCATGGCTGCCTCCTATTGCCTTGTCCTGTTTTCTTTTTTTCCTGAGCTATCTTTCCAAACAAAACCTTCAATTTTCCTTGGCATAAACGGAGCATCTTTGAAAAAGCAAAAGGCAGCTGGAAGAGCAATAAACAAGCGAGTTAGAAAAAAAGCCACGGAAGATTGTTTCAATATATTACTACTGTGACAAGATTATTATATGCACAAAGATGGAAAGATTTGGCATTGCTCACCGTGGCAGAATGGTGGGTGAAATTGACAGAACTTGCTGAGATGGATAAATTGACTTCTTTTGATTAGAGAAGAGGCACCATCGACATTGTGGAATTTTTGCATCAATATGAAAGAATGAATGAAAGTGATTTATGGTTTTAATGATTAGACAGGATTATAGAAAGAAGAGTTGTCCGATGCAGCTTCAGAGAAGGTAAAATATTTTTGCACTTCTAACTGCTATGAAGACTATCGGAAGCCTCTTTCTATCTTTTTTCTTTCTTTTCTACTCTAGATTCTATATTTTCAACTGTTTCCTTTCTTGCACATCCCTTATTTTCTTTCTTCTTTCTTTCTTCTTTCTTTCTTTCTTTCTTTCTTTCTTTCTTTCTTTCTTTCTTTCTTTCTTTCTTTCTTTCTTTCTTTCTTTCTTTCTTTCTTTCTTTCTTTCTTTCTTTCTTTCTTTTCCTTCCTTTCCTTCCCCTATTTTAGTCTGTGCTAGTTATCCTTTTTTTGTTTAAAAGTTTTAATAAAAATTACACAAAATATTTGAAAGACCCTTGTTTACTTATACCAGAACATACTGATGTTTTGAAATAGAAGTTAGGAGCCACCACTGATCCCCAAGCTTCTACTGTCCCCTTAAAATAGGGGCGTCAAACTCAAGGCCCGGGGGCCCATGGGGTGCTTAGATCTGGCCCGTGGGGTTGCCCTGGAAATAGCGAAAGACTGGCCCCCGGTGCCTCTGGAGGGCCGCACGCAGCATGCAAGTGGTTGCAGGAGGCTGTCATAGCTGAAAACAGAGCTTTGACAAGTGACACCACCATGGCCCCCTGAGGTCAAACCCAACCCTGATGCGGCCCTCAATGAAATCGAGTTTTGACACCCCTGCCTTAAAATCTTAAAAAGAAACAAAGAAAACTAAAATATTATTGACCTATTCTGCAGCTTCTGCATCACTCTAGGTCATAATGCAACTTGTTTAGCTTAGCCTTAGGGATCTTCTAAACAAGGCTTATTATTAGAGAGAGTTCTCAACTTACGACCACAATTGAGCGCAACATTTATCTTGCCAAGCGAGACATTTGTTAAGTGAGTTTTGTCCTGTTTTATGACCTCTCTTGCCACAGTTGTTCAAGGGAATCACTACAGTTGTTAAGTTAGTTGCACGGCTGGTAAGTGAATCTGGCTTCCCCATTGACTTTGCTTGTCAGAAGGTCGCAAAAGGGGATCACATGACCCCGGGACTCTGCATAAATATGAGCCAGTGGCCAGGCATTCAAATTCTGATGATGTCATCATGGGGATGCTAAGTGTCATAAGTGTCATAAGTGTGAAAAATGGTCATGTCACTTTTTTTGCCACCATTGTTAGTGAACTTCAAATGTTCACTAAATTAACTGTTTCAAGTCAAGGGATACTATACTTGTATTTTACCAAATCTGAGAACAATAACCGATCAGAGTGTAGACATTACAAAATCCAGGGGTGAAATGCTCCCAGTTCGGACCGGATCGCTCGATCTGGTAGCGATGGAGGTGGGTGGTTTGGAGAACCGGTAGCAAAAATCCCTGCCCACCCTCCACCCCCGCCCAGCTGAGCCGCACGATCATCAGAGGCTTTTTTTTTAATTTTTAAAAACATTTTTTCTACAACCTCTTCAGCTGAAAAAATGCTTTGTGCGGCTCAGCTGGGATCGTCAGAGGCTTGTAAAAGCATTTTTTTTACAACCTCTTCGGCCAAAGAGGTTGTAGAAAAAATGTTTTTAAAAGAAAAAAAAAGCCTCTGACGATCAGGCAACTCAGCTGGGATCGTCAGAGGCTTTTAAAAGCATTTGGTTTTAAAAGTTTTTTTTAAAAAAAGTTGGGCATACCCACCCAGTCACATTACCCCCCCACCAAACCCATAGAACCGGTAGTAACAAATTTTACATTTCACCACTGCCCAAATCCTTTCCGATTCTGCTGCCAGCATTAATTGTCAGTTTATCAATGCAGGTTTTGAAATGATCATTGTAAGAATCTACTAAATGTGATATATTATAATGACAGATGATGAACCTGAGTGGCGTTAGGGAGCCTGAGTGGCGTAGGAGGCTAATGCCTCCTACTAAGGCAGTAGTTAACATCCAGCTGCCTGCAATTACTGCGAGTTCAATCCTAGCCAGGCTCAAGGTCGACTCAGCCTTCCATCCTTTCTAAGGTGGGTAAATTGAGGACCCAGTTTGTGGGGGCAATAAACTGACTTTGTATAAATATTACAAAAGTATGAAGGCTATTGCTTAACGCATTGTAAGCCACCCTGAGTCTCCAGAGAAGGGCGGCATATAAATCAAATTTTTTAAAAAATCAATCAATGGCTTATTCAACAAATCATAGATAAAACAAACAATGGCTCAGCATTTGTGATTCCTGTGGCACCTGTTGTTCTCAGTTCCAATAAGTATGGCCAACCAGAAGCTTTTTGACTTATTAGATGCTACCAATAAGGGTAGCCAAAAAAAAAAAAAAATCAAGATGGCGGGCATGTAATGTGATCAAAGAATCTGTCTCTTTTCATGTGAGATGCATATAAGAACCAGACAGAGTTCTGTACTATTCTGGTCACCATCATTACTTTTTGGACCCCCATCTTGCTGACACCCTGGGATGTCTAATCATCACCATTCAAATGCCCCTTGTTCAACCTCAGTCTTCCAGATGTTTGGGTTGAGAACATTCAAGCACTGGCTGCCCTGGCTGGAGTATTTAGGTGGGCTGGAAGTCCACACATCTGGTGGGCATCCAAAAGAACTTTACTGGATTTCAACTAACAAAATTGGGATCCACTTCTTATTCTTGGCTGGACTTCAACCGGGTTGCAGCACCGTGCAAACTATACAACAGGAGGATTAAGAAGGTCTTCAAAGGTTGAAGGTTGATAACTCAGCCTATTAATCCAATTTTATTTAGAGGACTGAGAGGAGCTCTTACTACTCCAGAAAAGCTCACCTTATAGTCTGGATTCCAGGACATCGAGGAAGCTGCCTTGCCAACATGGAAGCACCGTCAGTTGTGATAGAGTTATTGTCCAGACTAGAGAGAGAAGAGAAGAACAGAAGGGAGATTACTGATAGGTGTATCAAATTCCCCTTCCTAACAAAATCAAAGCAGCTTCGAGGTCTTAAGGTACTCACTCCAGAATCCTCATCCTTATCATCCCAGGGAGAACCATGGCGAGTTCTTTGGCAGTTTCATCACCAAGTTTATTCCAAGACAAGCTGAAAAGAGCAAGTTCAGATGTGAGAAAGATTCTTACCCAAGAGGGCACCACCAGGGTAAGAATTTCTAGGCATCCCGCTGCTGCAATAGCAATAATAGCAACCAGGAGCATCTCTGCTTTGTGGACTGCACTGGTGGGTCTGTTTTCTTCTGGGCATGATTCAAGGTGCTGCTTACTACCTATAAAGCGCTCCATGTCATCTGAGCAACTACTGTATTTTTCAGAGTAAAAGAGGGGGTGAAAATTTAGGTGCATCTTATACACCGAATGTAGGCCCACCCACCCACTGGTCCCCACCCTTTGGCCTCTACCTCACAGCAGTTTACCTCCTTGCAAGCAAACAGCAAGAAAAAAACAGCTCCTTTCAGCTTCAGCACAGCCTAATTAGCATAAGTTGATTGGATTGGCCTCCCGACTCACAGCTGTTTTGTTCTCAGCTGTTTTGCGCGGGCCTCAGGAGTGGGGAGGGAATGGGGCTTTTGCAGTATCCTTCCCCTGGAGTGAGGTGGAAATGGAGATTTTACAGTATCCTTCTCCTGCCAAGCCCACCAAGCCACGCCCACAGAACCGGTAGTAAAAAATGTTGAAACCTACCACTGATTAGGGGGCTGGAGGCTAAAGCGTACAATTTACATATGAAGAACAGTTGCTGGAACTGGGTATGTCTAGTCTAGTGAAAAGAAAGATTAGGGGAGACATGATAACAGTCGTTCCAATATTTATGGGGATGCTGTCACTGTCGTAAGTTTTAGTACTGAAATTCCTTTCTTCAGTGCCATTATAAGTTCAAGCAGTCGCTAAACGGATAGTTGTACGTTGAGAGCTACCTGTAGTGAACATAGCTACCTTTCCATTTGGGTATGGGAATTGGGTATATCTAGTTTGATGAAAAGAAGGACTAGGGGTGACATGATAGCAGGGTTCCAATATTTGAGGGGCTGCCACAGAGAAGAGGGGGTCACGCTATTCTCCAAAGCACCAGAAGGCAGGACAAGAAACAATGGATGGAAACTAACCAAGGGGGGAACCAGCCTAGAACTAAGGAGTAATTTCCTGACAGTGAGAACAATTAATCAGTTGTGGATGCTCCATCACTGGAAGCTTTTAAAAAGAGATTGGACAACCATTTGTCTGAAATGGTACGCTTAAGTAGGGGGGTTGGAGTAGAAGACCTCCAAGCCCCCTTCCAACTCTGTTATTCCATATATAAATTGATTTCTCCATTTTGTAAGGAGCTTCTCACTTTGCACCTATGGGATACCTATCCTTTACTTATGCATAAATAAAGAGATATTAATCTACTTTTCTGGTTTGGATGCAATTTTGGCCAGGAGCACACTGGGCTAAGAACCTTACCCTGATTTACGGCTAACAAGCTGATTCAATCCTTCAGGACTGTCACTCTGCGGGTTCCATCAATTAAACAATGTCAATATGTCACTTATTGGGACCCTGGAAGTGAATCTACTCTGTAGCAGAGCCTGCCCTCTGGAACAGATCTGCCCCACAAGATCCGGATAATTCCCCATCCTGCTGGTGTTTTGAAGGGTCCTGAAAACCTGGCTCTTCCCCCAGAACATTGGCGAGGTTGGGCGAGGCATCCTTTTAATCCAGATGGTTTTCTTTGGTTTCTACCTACCTTGCCATATTTTTGGACACACCGGAGTATAAGACGCACCTACCATTTTTGGTGAGGAAAAGAAGAAAAAGAAATCTCCCACTGCCTCCCAGCAATTTGCCTCCTTACAGCAAACAGTTTTACTTTCATTTTCGTTTTCAGCATAGCTTGATTAGCACAAGGGGAAAAAAATCTGCTCCAGCAATTCACCTCTTTGTAGCAAGCAGCAGAGCTCTGTGCAAAACAGCTGAGGGCAAATCAACTGAGAGTCGGGAGGCCGATCCAATCAACTTGTGCTAATTAGGGTGTGTTGAAGCTGAAAGGAGCTGTTTTTTCTTGCTGTTTGCTAGAAAGGAGGTAAACTGTTGTGAGAGTGGGGGCCAATAGGTGGGTGAGGCTACATTCAGTGTATAAGATGCATCTAAATTTTCACCCCCTTTTAGGTGGAAAAAAGGTGCGTCTTATACTCCGAAAAATACGTATTTTGCCATCTCTGTCCTTTTTTGTTTCTTGTTATTTTTGATGTCTAATTTTTCATGTTTGAAATAATCTGTTAAATCATCCAGAGTCACTACAGTAGGAGTTTGGCAGCATATACATTTAAATAATAATAATAATAATAATAATAATAATAATAATAATAATAATAATAATAATAATAAGCAATGCAATCTCACACAATCTCTTCAAGAAAAGGACAGCAGCTGAGACCGACAATTAGAGTTTTGGAAGCACGATCGCTGATACCACAGACCTTTAGTCTAAAATTTTAAAAAAGGAGAAAAGTATCAGAATCTGTATTTTGTGGCTATGTTTGCACAGTTCATACTTCATTTGCTTACTGAACTAATTCTTTTCCTTGGATTGACCTGATATATTGAATCATGAACTATATTCCTAACCACCACATTAAAACACACAGAGAGAGAGAAAAAACAAGTTTTAACCAAAGCTTAATGCACTGTTTTGAGTGTAGCAATAACGTCTGTAATTAACACAGTTTATGGAGATTCTCAATCCTCGAGATTATAATTGTTCCAAAGCTGCTTTTTCAAAAGGCAAATTGACTTTTCTTAGTTTTTTTCCTTGAAAATGTTTCCCTTCTCATCCAAGAAGTTTCTTCAGTTCTGAAGAACTTGGTTTTCAAGCAGTGGTAAAATCCAATTTTTTTTACTACCGGTTCTGTGGGTGTGGCTTGGTGGGCGTGGCAGGGGAAAGATACTGCAAAATCCCCATTTCCACCCCACTCCAGGGGAAGGAGACTGCAAAATCCCCATTTCCTCCCCACTCCAACGGAAGGATACTGCAAAATCCCACCCCATTCTAGGGCCAGACAGAGGTGGCATTTGCCGGTTCTCCGAACTACTCAAAATTTCTGCTGCCAGTTCTCCAGAACCTGTCAGAACCTGCTGGATTTCATCCTTGTTTTCAAGGGAAAAAAACAAGGAAGTCCATTTGCCTTTTGAAAAAGCACCTTTAGGACAGTTCACTAACAAAGAGAGCCAGTTCGGTAAAGTGGTTAAATGCCCAACAGATTGAAAACTGGGAGCCTATAAGTTTTAGTCTTATTTTAGGCACAAAGCCAGCTGGGTGACCTTGGGCCAGCCACTTTCTCTCAACCCTAGGAAGAAGGCAATGACAAACCATTTCTGAAAAAATCTTGCTAAGAAAATTGCTCATTCAGGCAGACACATACATACACACAAGCACCCATCCACACAACAAACTGAGCCAAAGAATGCTGTTCTATCTGTCTTCGGGTGAAATATTTTAGGACATGGGTTTCCATTCTACCCCAGGGCGGTTCGGAAGTGTGCACTCTGTGCGTGTCACATGTGATTTTGGACCCTCTGCGCATGTGCAAAGCCTTCTGCGCATGCGCAGAGGGTCAAAAACAGGTTACTTCCCGGTTAAACGATGTCCGGGCAGGTGGGCGGAGCTTCTTTGAACCATGCACCATCGCTGCTACAGGTTCATCTGAACTGGTGCAAACTGGTAGCATTTCATCCCTGCTCTACCCTTATCCTCCCCGTCTGTCTCTATATCTGATCCAGTTTGTCTGAATCCTTCCTAAACTGGTAGAGCCAAGAACTAGAGCCAGTGGTTGGGGTGAATCCAGATCACAACAGATTAGCGTGGATCTTTTTTCTTCTTGCAATTTGGAAAGTGAAACAGCCTATTAAATTTATACATCCTGAGGCTGAAGCTGTGATAATCTGCTACCACAGTCTTAAGCCACATTGATTTATGCTCCTTATCATATGGACAAGGTTAGTGCTTGGATGCTTGGCCATGGTTTATTTAACCATGTATAGTCATGGGTTGTTGGACAAGCTACAATCAGTCCATTAAACCACAATGCTTCACTTGAAAATCACAATTAACTTGTCCCCATTGTTACACTGAATCCAAACCAATTAGATTATTAAACCACTTAACTCATAAAATCATAATGACTTAAAACAAAGACTGCATCCTGCCACTAGCTCTTCCCTTGCCTGAAAGGGAAAACTTACTCAATCTTCCTGAGTTGTGAAGATTTTGGCCATGGTGTCATCAAGGACATCACACCTTTATCGCCAATGTTGTTTTCTGATAAGCTGCGAAGAGGAAGCAAGAGAATCATGCAACAATCCCAAGCAAACAGAACCTTTTAGAGGCAGTCCTCGAGTTACGACGGTAATGGAGCTTGCCCATTACCGTTGTAACTCGGTCGTGTGACTAACCTGGTTTTACAACCTTTTTTGTGGCTATTGTTAAGCGATGGTGTAGATTGCTTAGGGGTCAGCTTTGGCAAAAACTGGAAATAAAAGCTGGTTTTAGGCAAAATCATGGGCCAAATTTATTCAATTACTTTTAAAATTATTTTAACTTTTGTGTACAAATGTTTTTACTCTGGCTGTTCACCGCCCTGAGTCTGAAAGGAGAAGGGCGGTATATAAATCTAATAAAAGAAAGAAAGATAAAGATAAAGATAAATCATGATGGTGGGACTCTGCAAACAGCTATAAACACAACCCTGTTGCCGAGTGGCTGAAGTTCAGCCACATGACCACTGGGGAGCGCAATTGTCAGAACTTGAAATCCAGGTCATAAGGCAAGTCTGTCAGAATTCCAAATGGTCACTAGGCTGAGACTACTTACAATATTTGGGGAAGAATGTTCTCCATCATTTACGAACGAGGAAAAGTTTTCAGGACTCTTTGTGGCTGGACCACCTGTGTCACTTACTTGATTTCCTCTAGCTGTGGACATTTGGCCAAGATGCCCACCAAATGGCTGAATCCTTCGGAATCCAATTTACATTGAGAGAGGCTGTAGGGACACCAGAGGACATTTAGGTGGGAAAAAGAAAAATGCACTGCATTGCATTGTATTACTTTTTGCAAGTTTGCCACACTGAGTAGGGGCCCAAATCAGCGATACAAAATCAGGACAAGGAGTTCCTGGTAGCCTGTAAGAGATTTGGATGTCATATTGCTTGGTATATATGCTTTTTATGTTATGGTTGTGCTAATAATGAAGGCTAAAAATATATTTACCATATTTTTCAGAGTATAAAACGAACCTTTTTCTCCCAAAAAATGAAGGTGAAAATCTGGGTGCGTCTTATACTCCAAATGTAGCCCCGCCCAGCCTCGCAAACGGAGATTTCAGAGGCTGAAGGAAGCCTCTGAAAGAAGCTTCAGAAAAAAAGCCTCCAAACAGAGCTTCAGAAAAAAAGCCTTTTTTGCTGAAGCTCTGTTTTGGAGGTTTTCAGAGGCAGAAAAAAAAGTTTTTTCTGGAACAGAGTTTCAGAAGTTTCAGAGGCAGAAAAAAAAGCAAGGCGCAGAGCTCACCGCCAAGGAATCTGTTGCTAAAATTCACCTCTGGGAACAGCTGATTGGGGGTATTCTGGGAGGCTGATCCACCCACCAATCAGCTTTTTTCTTATTTTCCTCCCCAAAAACTAAGGTGCGTCTTATACTCTGGTGCATTTTATACTCCAAAAAATATGGTATTTAGTGCTTATTGTCTGCGGATCCAAAAGAACCAATTACCTTGGTGAATGATCACTATCCTGACCCTTGGTAAAACAAGGATAAAGCTAATCTTATCTCTTTTCTCTTTGTTAAGCCTGAGTCAGAGAGCAAGAGAGCAGCAGAAGGTTTATTTGATGCCATTAACACATTTTGCTACACAATTTGAAGGGTTTCCTTCCCCAATGTAATACAAGGCGGAACAGCTTTACAGATGCAATATTCTTATCCTGGATACTTACTGGAGGACTTTCAAATGCTTCTTGAAAGGCAGAAGTGGAGCCAGTTTTTCCAAAGTCTTATTTCCAATACTGTTCCCAGATAATCTAGGAGAAGGGGAGTGGATATGTAAAGTCTCGTGGATTAAAAGAAGAATTAACATTGCCTAACAACTTCTTCCTGATCTGCAATGAAGGAATTCTACATTTAGCCATGTTACAAGAGGATGGGTTACTCTGGGAGGCTTACAACAGTAGAACATAACATTATTGAAAATGTAAATATAACAATAATAAAACAATGAAATAATAACAATAAATAATGAAGGTACAGCAGTATGAATAAAAAATGGGCAGGGAGGGAGCAGGATGCGCAGAGAGGGGTGAAGGGGGATGCAATAATAATAATAATAACAACAACAACTTTATTGTCGTTGTATATGTATACACAGTATACCCATACAACGAAATTCACCTAACACCCAAAGACCAGGTCCAACACATCTAACAATCCCCAAGCACACTCCTACCCACCACAATTCCCCACCCCTAAACCATCCAAACATCCACACAACAGACCAAGTAATACTGTCCAACAGCTCACTGATGGTGGCCCTTTAGTTCATTGTTGAATGCAATTATAGCTCTGGGATAAAAACTATTCAGAAGATGTGTGGTCTGAGTTTTAATTGTTCTGTATCTTCTGCCAGAAAGCAACAGTCCAAAAAGATGATAAGCAGGATGGGAAGAGTCTCTGAGAATGTTATGCAACTTCCTCAAACAGCCAGATTTGAAGATGTCGTCCAGGGCTGGTAGCTGGAGCCCGATGATATTCTGGGCAGTTTTAATTAAGCCACTGAGCCACCTAGCCTATGACCACAATTGAGCCCAAAATTTCTATTGCTAAGTGCCAAGCTAAAGGACAGTGTAAGGCTATCTCACGCATGGACTGGAGAAAAGATGATTAATAGCTTCCTGGAAATATAGCAGACATCATGTCACTGTGAAATGTTTGTACTTTGTTAGGTATAAGTGGGGGGAAAAATGCTTTAAGTTTAAAGAGACAAGCAGGATGGGGGTGGGTGAATCCAGATTAACAAAAGATTATTTACTTGAGTATTTCCAGCTTCTCACTCTCAATCAGACCTTCTGCAATCCATTTTCCTCCAGCCGAAGTGATGCTGTTGCAGGAAAAACTAGGAACAATTTGCAGGATGAAAAAAAGACATCAGTTAGGACAATGTTTCTCAATCTTGGTGGCTGGCTTGAAGATATGCGGACTTCAAATCCCAGAATTCCCCACCCAGCATGGATTTTTTTTTCTCTGGGGGTTCAGATCATCTGCCAGGGATTGAACTCATGGGCCCTTGGTGACTATATACAGCAGGACTGTCCAGCCTTGACTGTCAGCATTTCACGCTGCACTTACTCTAATGCTGACATAAGGAGAAGCGGAGGCATCTGGAAAGGGACGTTTGACCCTTCACCTACTTATTTTCCCTGGAGAGAATATCACCTAGGAGATGGGATGGGAGGGGGAAAATTCCTTTGAATGGGAGCAGTAGATTAGGGGCAGAGTGACAGAGAAGATGGCCAATGAGTGCAGAGGAGTGGGGAGAGGAAAAGGAGGGCTTTGGCTAAGGAAGCCAGAGTTGGCTGCAATGAGTCGGAGCTACACTGTTCGTGCTTAATAAACAAGAGTTTTTTTTCATCAAAGACTTTGTTTGAAATGCAATTTATTCGAGACGACTTCGAAAGCCTGACATTGACTCCTTTAAGACCTGTGGACTTCAACTCCCAGAATTCCCAGCAGACATCCCTGATATATAGTGTATTAACCTTAGAAGCTCTCCGGACCTAGTGGTCAGCAGTGCTTCAAGAAGGGTTATAGAGTGAGACTGTCTTTAGCATGGTAAACAATAGCAATAACACTTAGATTTATATACCACTTCACAGTGCTTCACAGCCCTCTTTAAGGTTTACAGAGTCAGCCTCTTGCCCCCAGCAATATGGGTCCTCATTTTCCCAACCTCAGTAGGATGAAAGACTGAGTCAACCTTGAGTCAGTGAGGATCAAACTCCTGGCAGTGGACAAAGTTAGGCTGCAATACTGCATTCTAACCACTGCTCCACCACAGCTCCCTATAGCCCAGCTTTCTTACAACAACTCCCCGTACAGCAGAGGTGGGTTTCAGCAGGTTCTGACCAGTTCTGGAGAACCGGTAGCGGAAATTTTGAGAAGTTCAGAGAACCGGTAGTAAAAATTCTGACTGGCCCCCCATCTATTCTCTGCCTCCCAGCTGATGGGGATTTTGCAATATCCTTCCCCTGGAGTGGGGTGGGAATGGAGATTTTACAGTATCCTTCACCTGCCATGCCCACCAAGTCACACCCACAGAACCAGTAGTAAAATTTTTTGAAATCCATCACTGCCGTACAGGATTTCAACCCATAGAAAATCCTATGGTTATGTACAAGTCCCAAGTAGGAATGGAACTAATTGCAGACATTCAAATATAGTTAACACGACTGCTTACCATTATCTATTTAATTTTTTTTTCTTTTGTCCTATTAAAAATTGCAATTTGTTAACAGTCCTTGAACGCTAAAGGTAATGCACTATTTTCTTAAGTTATAAAAGCGTGGGACCTGACAATGAATTATGGGTTATTTGCTCAATGACTTAAGACGATAGGATCCATAGCTTTCAGCTGAATTGGAAAACATAACCTGATTTATTAGAGCTACTGATGCATGCTTAACACAAAATCTGGAAGTAAGTATGAAATGGACAGTCTAGGGCCGTGATGGCGAACCCATGGCACGTGTGCCAGAGGTAGCACACAGAACCCTCTCTGCTGGCACGCCCCAGGACAGATCTCCGTGGCATTTCTTTCATGAGCTTCTGTGTCCCTGCAAACAATGAAACAAAAGCTCACGAAAGAAAAAGATCTTACACTTGCTGCGCTACCAGTGTTGGGATGCCCCGCCTCTCGCCAGCCAGCTGGTCTTCAGGTCTCTGCTGCACGCATGTGCGTGCATGCTCACGCAGGCACATGTTCATGCATGTTTGGGCCAAGGGTGAAATCTACTTACCTTCCTCAACGGTTCGGAAGTGCATGCACAGACCTTCTACGTATGCGCAAAACCTTCCACGCATGCGCAGAAGGTAAAAAAACCATTACTTCCTGGTTAAAACGAGGAAGTAATGACACCTGGGTGGGTGAGCGGAGCTTTGCTCCACCATTGCTACCGGATCGCCGAACCAACGGCCAAGATCGCTACCGGATCGGGTGATCCGGTCCGATCCGGGAGCATTTCACCCCTGGTTTGGGCATGCGTGTGCACGCAGTTTAGGCACTGGATGTCTATAAGGTTTGCCATCCCTGGTCTAGGGGATAGAGCAAAATCAAGGTCACCAACCTTGATCTTGCTGGTGTCAAGGAGGTCTTGATACCTCCTTCCTTGGGTTTCTGGTCAACTCTCAAGCAGAGCAAGCTTTCCTTTCTAGTTTTCTATTCCTCAGCAGTAACTATGCAGTCAGCCAGAGCAGGCGACCTGAAGAATCACAGAATCATTAGTGCTGGAAGGGACCTTGGAGGTCATCTAATCCAGCCCCCTGCCCAAGGCAGGAGCCCTTATACCATCTTGGACAAAGAGATGTCCAATCTTTTCTTGAAAACCTCCAGTGATGGAGCACCATCAGACAATCAACAGGAGGAAAGTCTATGGAGATTCTCTGTTATCCAGGTCATGCTTGTCCCAAAGGTGTTTAAAAAAAAAAAGCAACTGGATGGATTTTCTTTGTTTTTTCTTCTCACCCAAGAAGCTTCTTCAGAAGCGAAACGTCTTCAAGGAAAACCAAAGAAAGTACAGTTGCCTTTTTAAAAAAGTATCTTTGGGAGGATCAACAGGAGCTTAGAAAGCTGTATATAATTATTGCCACAGGTTGGGTTCCATCACCAATCTGAGGAAGGCAGTGCCACAGGAAACTCTGTCTTGTACCTTGAATGTCAATGAATGCTAACGTGATCACTAAGTGCACCTCTTAAATTATGGGGATGACTTCTGCTTCCTTGGATTCAACCATGCCATTGATATTGATACTTGGGAGAGACAATTAGATGGTGGATCAGAAATCCTCTTCACCACCCACAACTCAAACCAATAAGCTATCATTGTGTCAACTTGACCAATAAAAGGGCAAGGCACTTACTTGATTAGCTTCATGTTCTTCATTGCTGGAAGGACCATAGCTATCTCTTTCATGCCTGCATCATCAATCTTGTTGTAGCTTAAGCTTTAAAAGGAAATGCACAAACACAGGATCAGAGACAGAACTCACGTGTCATCCATGTATCTGGTTATAGTTCAGAGTTGGGACTGACTATTTTTGGTAGGATCTCAGGATCCACCAAAGCCAGGTGGAGTATCTATGTTTCAAAATACCCAATATGACATTTTATGATTTATGTTGGCTACTCTTTGGGTTTTTCATCTGTTGGCGGTCATTGTTCTTTCAAAGAACAGCTACACAATGTGGAGTTGTTATCCTCCACTGGTTTTCTTTTCTTTCCCTGTAGTTGGGAATGACGCAATGATCTGGGAGCGCCCTTCCTTTTGTCTGCTGACTTTCAAAACTATACGACAAGAAGCCTTCATGGAGTCCCAGCAGGGGGCAGCATCAGGTAGATCTTGTACACCCAGCGCACAAACTGGGTGGATACTGGCTGGGTTTGTACTGGGATTGTGCCAGGGGTGAAATCCAGCAGGTTCTGACAGGTTCCGGAGAACCGGTAGCGGAAATTTTGAGTAGTTCGGGGAACCAGCAAATACCACCTTTGGCTGGCCCCAGAGTGGGGTGGGAATGGGGGTTTTGCAGTATCCTTCCCCTGGAGTGGTGCGGGAATGGAGATTTTGCAGTATCCTTCCCCTGCCACGCCCACCAAGCCACGCCCACAGAACCGATAGTAAAAAAATTTAGATTTCACCACTGGATTGTGCCCACCAAGAACTCTAACTCTTGCACTTCTTGAGGAATTGCCTTTTTCTAAGAGTCTCTCTCTACCCATCCAATCTGAACCAACGGATTGGGCACGCTGCAAATCCCATCAGCCAAAGAATGTTGGTTGGCAGAGACTAGAAGACAAGCAGAGTGGCCCCCACTATATGGAACATCTTCCCTGGGGGGATCAGAATGGCCCCAAACTCTGTTAGCCTTCCCTAAAGCTTTAAAGACCTGGCTATGTTCCCAAGTCTGGGGTGCTTGGGAACATAGATATTAAGGGCCCCGTATCCTACTTGTATTGCTAACTCGCCAAGTATTTTGCCCCTATGTATATTTAATCTGGATGTTTTTGGGTTTTTTCTTTGTTTTTGTTTTTAAAAATATTCTTAGTATTTTAATTGTAAGATATTTCTTGAATTGTAAGCTACCCAGTCATTGAGTGAGATAGATGGCTACAGAAACTGAATGAATGAATGAATGAATGAATGAAAAATATCCCAGAGCAAGGCAAACTATATGTACCAGTCTATAAATTCAGCTACAGTTGAGTTCAATTTAGGGAATTTACTTATTTTGTTTTACCAAGGTAACACCTTATTGTAGAATCACAGGGCAGGAGATCTTATACCATCCTGGCTGTCCAACCTCTTCTTAAAAACCTCCAGCAACAGAGCACCCGTAACTCCATGAGGCAAACTCCCAGATTATTATGTAAAGTTATGTAAAATTTTAAATTGATGTCAAAGTTTACAATGAGCTGATAAATCCAGAGGATTCGTAAACCACAGAAGCCATAGAAAGCTACAGCTGAGGTGCCCGTGTGGGATGAAGCATTAAGTAATGGAAATGTTAAACCCACGATTGAGGAAAGGCTAGGATTGTTTCAAATAACGGATAAACACATGCTCAAGCAGATGATTGTTGACTCCAAACCATCTTTTCTGAATTCCAGGACAGAGTGGCCATGTGAAACCATGCAAATACGAAGAAAGTTATAGCAGAAAGTCTGTATGTTTAGAATAAAACCGCCATTTTTTTCCCATCTACTTTTTCTCACCTTCTTAATTACATTTCATTTTATCATCCTGAAATGCAGGTAGTCCTTGACTTACGTTTAGTGACCACTCAAAGTTACAAAGGCACTGAAAAAAGTGATTTATGACCGTTTCTCACACTTACGACTTGTAGCGTTGTAGCATCCCCATGGCTATGGGATCAAAATTCAGACCCTTGGCAACTGACTCATATTTATGACAGTTGCAGTGTCCTGGGGTCATGTGAGTCCCTTTTTGACTTCCTGACAAGCAATGGGGAAGCCAGATTCACTTAACAACTGTGGCAAGCAAGGTTGTAAAATGGGGCAAACTCACTTGACAAATGTTTCACTTAGGTGCAGAAATTTTGGGCTCAATTGTGGACGTATGTCAGGGACTATCTGTAGCCTGCCTCTGGAAGCTGTGGATGCTCCATCACTGGAATTTTTCAAAAATTAGGCTGGTCAATAACTGGAGAAGGAACTGGCCATATTTCTTGGCTCTGCCGTTTATTCAAAGCACCACATGAGTCCTTTTCTGAACTGGGGGCAGACACTGATTAGACCTGAGGTCTTCAAACTTGGCAGCTTTAAGACTTGTGGACTTCAACTCCTAGAATTCTCCAGCCAGCATAGCTGGCTGGAGAATTCTGGGAGTTGAAATCCACAAGTCTTAAAGCTGCCAAATTTGGGGAGCCCTGGATTAGACCAATCCAGTTCAATGATCAATGGAATCAATTGGAGACCAGTGGAAGAAGAAGAGCTGAAGGCATTTCCAAACTGTGTCAGGTAATTCATAGGGCAGTGATGGCTAACCTTTTTGCTGTTGTGTGCCAAAAGCAGGGGAAGTGCAGGGGGGGGGTCACATACACATGTGCCTGTTGTGGCTCCGTTGCCTGAGCCTGTGTCATCAGCAGGGGAGGACTCTGAGAGTGAGGGAGAGGAGTTGGCAAGGCCTCCTTCTCCAGGACTCTCCTCTCTGGCAATGCCTCCGGTGGACACCGAAGGGCAGGAGATAGGCCCAGAGCCAAGCTCGTCCCCGCAGCCACAGGAGGACATTGATGAGGGGAGTGAGTTTTGGTTGGATCCTCACCAGCGTTGGAGAGACAGGAGAGCCCAGCAGAGGAAAAGGCGTAGTCATGATTAGCTGGTGGACCACACCTCACAGGCTATAAAAGAGAGGGATTGCAGCCTATATCTTTGTGACGGACAAAACAAAGATTCATGGATCCCGGTTTTGAATCGGCCCTGCGTCTCAGCTCTGAACATTTTGGTGGTGTGTATTTGACTGAACTATTAATAAAGACTTTGGCAAGCAGCTGCGGGGATTGCTGCCAAGCTTTGTTATCAGCTTACTTGGTTGCCTGCCAGTTCATTAGACTCTGACTGTCTGAGGGGGGGTATTCCTGGGAACGGGGCCAGAACAGTGCCCACACCCATAATTCAATGTGCCCTGCCCCCCCCATGCATGTGTGACCCCCCCCCACGCTCCCACCGATTTTGGCATGTGATGGCACAGTGGGCCCGGTAGGCCCATTTTTCACCCTCCCCAGGCCCCAGAGGCTTTCTTGGAGCCTGGGGAGGGCGAAAACGGCCTTACCCACCCAAAGGCCGGAAACATCCGTTTCTGGACTTCCGGTGGGCCTGGAAGGCCCAAAAATCAGCTGGCTGGCACGTGCATGCACGCCGGAGCTGAACTACGGTAACGCTCGTGTGCCTACAGATATTGCTCTGCATGCCACCTGTGGCACACGTGCCATAGGTTCGCCATCATGGCCATAGAGGATAAAATTGACAGCAGTGTGAAAATGCCCTCAGAGTGAAGGAAAACGGTGAACAGTGCAAGTGAAAAAGGTGGACTTACTCCATTTCTTCTATTTGAGGCGTGCTCTTCAAAACTTCTACAAGGCGGGAAGACATTTGACTGTCGAGATGGTTATTGTTCAAACTAGAAAAGAATTATATATACAAAAACCCAAATAAACATAGGTCAGTTGGTTTATGTCAAGTTTCCTCAGAAAGAGAATGGTTTTTTTCAAAAAGGAGAGTTCATAAAGAGGACCTTTTTTTGGGTCAGGACATGAGATCTCAATTTATGCTATGGGAAGCCTGGTAGTCCTCCAGCTGCTGCCGGAATTGAGTCTCCCTAGGTCTCAGGCTCCACTACAGAAGATGGAAATTTCATCCAGGCATCGTTCAGATCCCAGAGGGCTGGGCAGAACTCAATCTACAGACACTTACCCAAGTTTTTTCAGGAAAGGCATTGTAGAGAGCCTTGAAGACAACTTCAGAATGGTGTTGTTGTCAAGGGTCAAAGAACCAAAACTAAGAAACAGATAAAGAGGACAGAGATCATAATTATGATAATAGAACCCCATTTTTGGACATTTCTGCTGTATGGATAACCCAATCAGGACATGAGAAATATCCCTGGATAACAGCATCTGTTCATTTCCCTTCAAGCTAACACTTGAACCTGTCATGTTTTTGCTTATCCTATGAAAAAAAAACCAAACATGAACCAAGCATGAACTCAGAAAGCTCAAGGTGTTTGGTGCACACTGCGGATGTGCACGCAGCCTATATTTGGTGCGCACTGTACATGCAGCGCGTGTTTGGTGAGCACTGCACATGCGCATGCAGTGCATTTGGTGCTCACTGCGCATATACATGCAGCGTGGGCTTGGCACGCAGCGTGCATGCTCAGCCAGCGAACTGGTAGCAAACCAGTTCAGATTTCGCCCCTGCTTTACAGCCCTCTCTAAGCGGTTTACAGAATCAGCCTATTGCCCCCAACAATTTGGGTCCTCATTTTGCCCACCTCAGAAGGACGGAAGGCTGAGTCAACCTGGAGCCTGGTGAGATTTGAACGGCCAAATTGCAGTCAGCTGGCAGTCGGCAGAAATAGCCTGCAATACTGCACTCTAACCACTGCACCACCATGGCTCAAATATTAGAAGACTGCTATCAAGTCCTTCTCTTTGTTAGACTAGACCAGTGATGGCTAACCTTTTTGCCATTGCGTGCCAAAAGTGGTGGGAGTGCGGTGGGGTCACACGCACGAGTGCCCACATCCATAATTCTACGCACCCCACCACCCCGTGCTCCCCCCGCTTTTGGCACGCAATGGCCCGATGGGCCCGGTAGGCCTCTTTTTTGCTCTCCCCAGGCTCCTGAGCCTTTCTAGGAGCCTGGGGAGGGCAAAAACAGCCTTCCCCACCCCCCCAGAGGCCCTCCGGAGGCCGGAAACAGTGTGTTTCCTGACTTCCGGTGGGCACAGAAGGCCCAAAAACCAGCTGGCTGGTGCACACATGCGTGCCGGAGCTGAGCTCGCGTGCCCACAAATATGGCTCCACGCGCCACCTGTGGCACCTGTGCCATAAGTTCACCATCACAGGACTAGACATATCCAGTTCCTGCAACTGTTCATCGTATCTTTTAGCCTCCGGCCCCCTAATAATCTTTATTGCTCTTTTCTGCACTCTTTCTAGATTTCAACATCTTGTTTTGTATGGTGGTGACCAGAACAAGCATATTTAGGCATCATCTCATCCTCTACACAAGAGTGAACCCCTTAAATAACACTGGAATTATTGGAACAAAGTCAGTAAACAATTGGAATTTCATTAGATGGCATCCCACACCCTATGGCAACTTAAAGGCAACTTACTTGACACTCTTTAAGTGGTGTTTGCCCTCCAAAGCATCAAGGAGAACACTGAGACTGACCAAGCTGAGATCACTATTGGAAAAACTAGAAGTGGAAGGAAAATGCAAGTTTTTAGAAAGGCTTTTCAGAAAAGAATGGAAATAGCAAATGGCATAAGGTACAGCGACCCTATGAAAGAGAGGCAGATCTGAAAGCGGTTCATAAAGATAATTGTTTATGTTTATAACTTTGCTTTACAAAATTACATTGAAGAACAAAACCAAGAAAAACTTTACAAAAATGGATATTCTAATAAAAATATTTAAAACAAAAATAAGTAAACAAATGAGAATTCATTAAAAAAAACAATTTCCATTTATTTTCAACACGAGGGTAAAAGACTGTGCATTAAGGGACATCATTTTCTGCTGAATTAAATGACCAGAATAAAGGACAAGAGGGAAAAATATAAATAAATATAAATAAATATAAAAGACAGCTTTCTGAAACTCAAAGTAAACTGGTCTTAATTTTGTTTCGTAGGGAGGGGCAGAGAGAGAGGGAAACTGGCAGCCTTTTAAGATTGTGTTATCCTTCCTGGAATGCTTGCCGTTTCTTGATCTGGTCTGCCTCACAGGGCTGACATCAATCCTGCTTCCTTAATGGTTCATTCCTTTGCCCCCCCTCCCCCAATTAGGTTCTCTAGTGTCCTCCCCCAGGTAAACTCCTTTATAGTTTGTAAAGTCACAAAAGGGGAAGGACCGCACATTTCCTGCTGAAGATCTCCCATGCTTCTCTCGTGCGTTACTAAACACCCTAGGATGGCAACCAGAAAAAGCGAGCGTCGGAGGTCCAATGAACTTCAAAAGTCTTTTACAGCTCATGTCGTAAACAATAAATCTGTCTCCTGAGATGGTAATTTAGTGAATATCTATTTCTTCCCCGTTCGCCTAATCCTTTTTGGTTTGCTGTTTTCCCTCCTGTTTTGCTGGAATGGTTTTATTATAGATTTAGTTGCTTGGTATAGTTTTATTTCGTTTCTAGCAGATGTTGTTATTTTATCTATTGATTTAGGGTTCTTCAGGGCAGAACTAAGCTACTGTTCTTTGGTACGGGAGAAGGCTTAAGATATGCCTGTTTAAAGAAATGCAGTCGTTTTTCCAAACCCTTCTCGATCGCTCTTCTCTTTGCACCAACAGCAGAGAAGAGGCGGGTGGGTGGAACTTTGGGTGCCCTTGACTCAGAGTCTTCTGCTCTGAATTCTCCATCCTGTTGAGTGACATCACGGGGCCAAAGAATGAACCGTTCTTCCCTTTTGCTAACACCCATCCTCCACCGTAGAACACAGAACATAGAATCATAGGAGTGGCAGGGACCTAAGAGGCCTTTATACTGCAAGAGTCAAAAAGAGGGCTCTGAAAATATCTATAGACCCCTCGCATTTTGGACATAAACTGTTTCAACTCCTACCCTCAAAACGATGCTATGGAGCACTGCACACCAGAACAACCAGACACAAGGACAGGTTTTTCGCGAACGTCATCACTCTGCTAAATAAATAATTCCCTCAACACTGTCAAATTATTTACTAAGTCTGCACTACTATTAATCTCATCGTTCCCACTTATGACTGTATGACTGTAATTTTGTTGTAGCCTTACGATTTATGTTGATAGCTTATTTGTACCCTATGACTATAATTAAGTGTTGTACCTTCTGATTCTTGATGAATGTATCTTGTCTTGTTATGTACACTGAGAGCATATGCATCAAGACAAATTCCTTGTGTGTCCAATCACACTTGGCCAATAAAGAATTCTATTCTATTCTATTCTATTCTATTCTATTCTATTCTATTCTATTCTATTCTATTCTATTCTATTCTATTCTATTCTATTCTATTCTATTCTATTCTATTCTATTCTATTCCATTTCACTCCACTCCACTCCACTCCATTCTACTCCATTCCACTCCACTCCACTCCACTCCTCGTATTCCATTCCATTCCATTCCATTCTATTTAGTCCAATCCCTTGCTCAGTAGGAGACCTTACACCATTTTCATCAAATCACTGTCCAATCTATTTTGAACACCTCCAAAATAGAAGCATCCGCAACTCCAAGACGTAAGCTATTCCATTGATTAACTCTTCTCACTCTCAAGAAATTTCTCCTTAGTTTTAAGTTGGATCTCTCTTTGATAAACTTCCACCTATTCCTTCTTGTCTTGCCCTCAGGTGCTTTGGAGAATAAGACAATCCCCATGTTGTAGGCTGTATTGCTATTACCCTTGTCATCTTCTCCTCCTTCTCACCTCTCAACTTTCCTACGGTACTACCTTCTCCTATTGGTATATTATGATTTAACAATTGTGTTATGTTATGATTTATGATTGTTTCTTATGATTTATGATCCATGATTTATCACTTTGTTATTTGTATGCAGACTGAGAGTTTATGCACCAGACAAATTCCTTGTGTATCAAATCACAATAAAGAATTCTATCTTCTATCATTCCTCTCCTCTCCTCTCCTCTCCTCTCCTCTCCTCCCCTCCCCTCCCCTCCCCTCCTCTCTTCTCCCATTCCCATTCTATTCCATTCATGTCCTCCCTAATCCTTCTCTTTCATAGCCTAGTTTCCCACTCCTTCCGAATCAGCTGTTGGTGAGAAAAACTGTCACCAACTGCCACACATACCTCGGATAAGGATGGTGGGTGACTGGGATGGAGAACTGGGCCACCTTTGCAGTTGCCCAAGTGACAGGGTGGAGGTTCCCCATCAAAAATGAGGAACCTCCACCCATATCCCAAGTGAGGATCCCAACCTCACTTGGGATATTTTTGAATGCAGGTCTACCAGTCTCCTGGGAGACCCACTGACTGAAGGAACATCAAACCTGGGCACAGTCTTCTCTAAGACCGGCAAACCATTGTTCAAAAATAGCCCAGCAACCCATTACAGACCAATAGGCAATTTTACTGGTCTTTCCTTCACTGGGGCAAATTCTAGCAGCTCCTGGCTCTCATCATAAGGAAATTTTAGAGCAAGTAGACATATTGCATCAAGAACTTTGATTGGCTTTAATCTAATTCTAGATTAATAGAGTTAATAACGAAAAAAAAAATCCATCTCGTCAATAAATAGGGACCATTCCTTGAAGATGAGTACAGGTAGTCCTCGGCTTACAACAGTACATTTAATGACCGTTCAAAGATATACAATGGCTGAAAAAAGTGACTTATGATCATTTTTCACACTTATGCAGCATCCCCATGATCACATTCTCAAAATTTGGACACTTGGCAACTGACTCATATTTATGATGATTGGCGTGTCCCATCGTTATGGTATCCCCTTTCCAGGGGTGGGTTCTACATTTTTTTACTACTGGTTCTGTGGGTGTGGCTTATTTTATGGGCGTGGCTTGATGATCATGTGACAATTCTTTAGGATTTAGCAGATGTACTGGTCTACCAGGCTTTTAACTGCTTGCAGAGCTGTACCGGTCTACCCATTTGTTTTTGGAGGCACTGGTCTACCCATCGTCACCGTCACCACTACCGGCTCGGCGGAACTGGGAGGAACCCAGCACTGCCCCTTTCGTAACCTTCTGACAAGCAAAATCAGTGAGGAAGCCAGGTTCACTGACAACCGAGTTACTAAACAACTGTAGTGATTCACTTAACAACTATAGCAAGAAAATGGGGCAAAACTCACTTAACAATTGTAGCAGCAGAAATTTGGGACTCCATTGTAGATATAAATTGAAGACTACCAGTGTCCACCTCATCAATAAATCATGTCATAAAAACGAGTGCTAACCATCTTTATGAAGCCCCTCCTTAAAGGAATCCTAAAACAGAGAACTTTCTCATTCCAAAAATCTGTATTTTGCAATAGGGAATTAGAAATCGGTAGCAGTTGCCAACGTATTAGGTTTTACACTTACTTAATATCTTCAATGGCAAAGCCTTGTCGCAATATCTCAGCTACGTATTCAATGCTGGTGGGAGGAATCCTGCCATTGGTTAACCTGGAAATTCAGAAACAGGGCAAGTTGAGAAGAATCTGGGGGTGTGATTGAACCACTTATTTTCCTGTGTGGCACTTGTGCAATGCACAGAAAAACATTTGTTCATGTAGTGACATCAATCCCTCTCTCTCTCTCTCTCTCTCTCTCTCTCTCTCTCTCTCTCTCTCTCTCTCTCTCTCTCTCAATCTATCATCTCTCTCTCTCTCTCCATCCATCCATCATCCATCCATCCATCTATCTATCCACCCATCCACCCATCCATCCATCCACCCATCCATCCATCCATCCATCTCAGTGTTTCTCAACCTTGGCAACTTTAAAATGGGTGAACTTTAATCCCAGAATTCTCCAGCCACCTATCTCTCTTGCAGATAGATAGAGATAGATAGATAGATAGATAGATAGATAGATAGATAGATAGATAGATAGATAGATAGATAGATAGACAGATAGATAGATAATCTATCAAAATCTTCTACAGTATCTTATCTATTTAGAGCGCTTTACATTTATATCTTCTATAGTACTTTATTTCTCTCTTTTTCTATTTATCTATCTAATTTTTACACCATTTATCTCACCTGAATGGACTTTGGGAGATTTATAATACAAAACATAAAGTGGTGTAAAAAAATATAATTAACAGAGTTTTATAAGCAGAATTAAGGACAAAGTTAGAAATATGGCATAAGCAAATCTTGGGAAATGAAGAGATGAAGAGTTTCACAAACAAGAGGAGGGGAACATGACTGTAGACATCCAGAATCTAATAAAGATAACGAAGATAGACAGCCAACTCATCCCATGCCTTGCTTAAGATTGGACCTACCAAAGTTTCTGCAGTGCTGGAAAATGCACCAAAGCATCAAATGAGGTTGGTCCTTCAGCATCAGGAAGCAGTGTGTGAGATGTCCTGGAGCAGCCAAGCCACCTTGATCAATTAATCAAATGAAGAATCAATGTATCTAATATTAAGCCAAAATATTATTTGTTTTTGGCTTAATGTGACACAGGAACTCACTCCCTGGGCAGTTTTTAGCATTCAATTATCACTTTGTTATTGGTTTATGAATTGTAGCTTCTTTCAATCATGCCCTTGTATCTGAATTCCCAATCCTTATTTTTTATTTATTCACACCCACTTTAGTCAATCTCAGATAATTTTCTAAAAATACTCTGAAATAAGACTGAGGCAGCTATTCACGGGGGGACTCCATAGAACATTGCTTTCAATAGCTTTGATTGTTGAGTTCTTATAACAATGAATAATCTGGTTCTAAGTGGACTCATTTTCAGGGTTTATACAATAGACTGAGCTATAAATTAACCAAATAGGTAAGGCTCACACAATATGCTAAACCCCGAACCAATTATGGTCAAAACCTTCCGACTAGAAGACTGTTTACATATATTTGTATGCCAGAACTGTGGTGGTGCAATGGTTAGAATACAGTACTGCAGGCTACTTCTGCTGATTGCCGGCTACCAGCAGTTCGGCAGTTCGAATCTCACAGGCTCAAGATTGACTCAGCCTTCCATCCTTCTGAGGTCGGTTAAATGAGGACCGAGATTGTTGGGGGCAAAAGGCTGACTCTGTAAACTGCTTAGAGCAGGGGTCCCCAATCTTGGCAACTTTAAGACTTGTGGACTTCAGCTCCCAGAATTCCTCAGCCAGCTTTGCTTAGCCACGCTTGGTGAAGACACCAGTAAAAGGATTTGCTTACCTGTTGACCACAAACTCTCCTTTCCTCACTTGGGGAGGAAATTTCTGTTCCAGCATAAAGAGGGAACCAGCTTTCCTTTTGAAAAGTAAAAAAAAAGCAAGAAAAAATGTAGATTGGCTGAAAGATTTAAGGCTATTCTTAGCCGTCTCCCAAAAACCTGAAGGTACATTCCAGTTTTTTAATCCAGCTATGCACTACCTGGAGTGTATTTCCCATGGATTCTCTCTAAGCCTCATGCTACCTTTCTCTGGAATCTCCTGAGAACCTTCAGGACCACCAGTGATTTTGTAGAACAGCCTATTCCCAAGTTTAAACAGCACAATTCTGAATCATATCAATTAGTGGAGCCCAGAAGGTGAGCCTATTTTGCCAAGGTGCTCACTTTATAGAACACTCTCCTTTTGGAAATTAGAAAGAACCCAATCCTGCTTGGCTTTTATAAGGTCCTTGAGACCTACTTTTGTGCCTGGGTCTTCAGTTCTTTGCATTAAAATAAAGGTAAAGGTTCCCCTTGCACATGTGTGCTAGTCGTTCCCGACTCTAGGGGGCAGTGCTCATCTCCATTCAAAGCCAAAGAGCCAGCGCTGTCCGAAGACGTTTCCGTGATCATGTGGCCAGCATGACTCAATGCCAAAGGCGCACGGATCACTGTTACCTTCCCACCAAAGGTGGTCCCTATTTTTCCACTTGCATTTTTTACTTGCTTTCGAACTGCTAGGTTAGCAGAAGCTGTGGCAAGTCACGGGAGCTCACCCCGTTACATGGCACACATTCGAACTGCTGAACTACCGAACTTTCGATCACCAAGCTCGATGTCTTAACCACTGAGCCACCATGTCCCTTCTTTGCCAATTCTGATTTTTTCCCCCCCAATTTGTGATTGGAATGTTTTTTAATTATTTTAAGATTGTTTGTCACTGAGAGTTATCTGAAAGTTGAGTCATGGCAACTGGACTCAGTTTTGTGTTGGTTTTAGACTGCTCACCCAAGTATCTTCATCTGTCAGAACAAGTTAGAAAAACATTTGTCGGAATGTACCATTTCCTCCCACACTAACCACAGGGGTTTCTTCTTCAAAAAGTGTGGCAATATGTGAAGATTCTCAGTCATTCAAGTAAAACTGTTGACAGTTGAGTCATGAGGCAACTGGACTTTTCGTTGGTGGTGGTATGAAACATTTCACTGCTCATCCAATGATGGAGCTTCTTGATGAGCAGTGAAACATTTCAAATCAACAAGAGAGTAAGCCTAGTTGCCATGACTCAACTTTCAGACAATTTTACCTGGATGACTCAGAATCTTCATCAATACTGACAGTTATTTGTCAAGATGGATGTCGGAAGGAAGGAAGGAAGGAAGGAAGGAAGGAAGGAAGGAAGGAAGGAAGGAAAGGGAAGGTGTGATCTAATCTACTCAAAAGCCATTATATCCTCAACTGCAATCCAACACAGGGCCTGAACAGGACCCTACCCTACAGAAAGCAATAGTCAACAAATGAGACAGAAGATTTAATTACATGATGGTAATGACTTCTCCCTGGACTTCTGCAGCCAGGCTCAGGAGGGTGGGAAAACTTTCATGTGTCACCCATGGTTCTTCTATGCTGGAAGACAAAGCAAAAGAGGTGAGAGAAGCATATTTCCACTCAGAAGGTTCCTCATGGTTTTCCCCTTCATCATAAAGGAACTCTAGATCACATTCACAAAGAAGTATTATTATTATTATTATTATTATTATTATTATTATTATTATTATTATTATTATTATTATTATTAAATCTGTAGTGAGATTCACAGTCTTTGAGGCTGGTTAATAGCTCAGCAGCTCGAGTCCTAACCAAGGACCTAGGAACTGTTAAGGTATCATCGGAGGATGTAAGCTGTTCCGAGTAAGGTGGTTTTTTGTAGAGTCAAAATGTTCAAGTCCGGTAAATTTAGAATTTCTAAATAGCGGGGTAGCCCTTTGGGTATTGCTCCAAGGGCTCCAATTACAATAGGAACAACACATGATTTCTTTTTCCACAGTCGCTCAACTTCGATTTGCAAGTCCCGGTACTTTGTGATTTTTTTCTTGTTGCTTATCTTCAATCCGTGCATCACCAGGTATTGCAATGTCAATGAACCATACTTTTTTCTCTTCAACTACCGTTATGTCAAGTGTGTTGTGGGCTAAGTGCCTGTCAGTCTGAATCCTAAAGTCCCACAAGATCTTGAGTTTCTCATTCTCTAGAACTTTCTCAACCTGATGTTCCCAGTGGTTTTTGCTGTACTCAAATCCAAACTTCTGGCACAATTTCCAGTGAATGATCTTAGCAACACGGTCATGGCGTTGTAGGTAATCGGTTTGTGAAATTTTGCTGCATCCACTGATCAGGTGGTCGACTGTCTCATCTTTATTATTATTATTATTATTATTATTATTATTATTATTATTATTATTATTATTATTATTATTATTGTACGGCATTGTTACAGTAGCCAGGAGACCACAATGCTATTGCAGAGTAATTGTTTGGCTTGCCAAAATACCAGCCCTGTTATAGGACACACTTGCACATTTCCCAAGGTGTGCCACAGGAGAACAAGCTGGCTTTGCAACAGAAAGACAAACAGCTCTTCCTGCAACATCACCAACGATCCCTCCCTCCACCAAAGCTGCCTCAAAAATGGATGCTGCAACCGGAAAGGTTCAGAGCCACCAGGAATCTGACTGCCTGCACAGAGCACCAGCTCGTCTCCCCACCAAAGTGGTACCTATCTATCTACTCGCATAGAACATGATTTCAAACTGTTAGGTGGACAGCAGTGGAGGCAAGTGATGGGAGCTCACCCTGCCAGGCAGAGGTAGGGCTCAAACTACCAAAGCTAAGACCATCTCCAGCATCATTAAGTCACTGAGCCACCATGCCTCTTCATGCAGAGGTGAACACTAGATACCATCAGTGCAATGTTATCATCTTATTGGGTAATGAAATATCTGAAAGCAATCAATTTAGCTCAAACACCATAGTTTCATACTGAACTGCAATATTCAATTTTGAAAGTTCCACAGAGCTGGAAGTAACAATAAGACAAGGAACAACACAGAATTTCTTTACACTTTCTAATTCCCTGGTTATATACCTACTAACCTTATTTTTTGCATGCTAGTCGATCTCCTTAGAGACCTAAGGAGAGTTTTGGCACTTCTGAGTGTCAGGCCATTGTTGATTGATCTAAGAAGAAATACAATAAGCTGGTGAAAAAATCTGGTTGGATAGCTCCTAACTAAACCATCAGACAGAAGAATGTTAGGAAATAAGTGCATGAACTCACATGAAGTTGCTCAGGGCAGGGCATCCTTCCAACCTACTCAACAGCTGTGCCAGATGTTCTGCTTGGAGGTTGCATTCCTTTAGACTAGAGGGGAGAAAACAGAAAATCAACTCAGGTGACTTCTTGTGTGTAGCTCAAGAAACCATAGAGATTGTCTACTGGTTTTCTATCCTTGGGTGAATGGGTAGGATTCTGAGTGAATGCTTAGTCATCTCTTCATTCTCCCTCCTGCCCTCCCATCATGAAGGAGAAAAATATAAATATAAAAACACTTAACCTTTTTGCTGTGATCTTCCCAAGACCAGATAGGCCATCTTGGTGAGGAATGTGGTTTCCTTTTAATTTACTAAGTCCCCAGCAAAGAGATAAATTCCTATTACTAATTTCTCTTAGATAAATATGTATCAAGGGTGAAATGCTCCCAGTTCGGACCTGATCGCCCAATCCGGTAGTGATGGAAATGGGTGGTTTGGAGAACCAGTAGCAAAAATTCCTGCCCCCCCACACCCTCCGCATTGCCCGGCTGAGCCGCGCAATCATCAGAGGCTTTGTTTTTATTTTTAAAAGCATTTTTTCTACAACCTCTTTGGCCGAATTTTTTTACTACTGGTTCTGTGGGTGTGGCTTGGTGGGCGTGGTGTGGCTAGGTGAGTGTGGCTTGGTGGGCACAGCAGGGGAAGGATACTGCAAATTCTCCATTCCCTCCCCACTCCAGAGGGAAGGATACTGCAAAATCCCCATTCCCTCCACACTCCAGGGGAAAGATACTGCAAAATTCCCATTCCCTCCCCACTCCTGGGGGAAGGATACTGCAAAATCCCCATTCCCACCCCACTCCAGAGGGAAGGATACTGCAAAATCCCCATTCCCTCCACACTCGAGGGAAAGATACTGCAAAATCTCCATTCCCACCCCACTCCAGGGGAAGGATACTGCAAAATCTCCATTCCCACCCTATTCTGGGGCCAGCCAGAAGTGATATTTGCCGGTTCTCCAAATTAGTCAAAATTTCCGCTACCAGTTCTCCAGAATCTGTCAGACCCTGCTAGATTTCACCCTTGGCTTAGCGGTTATCATAGCCCAGGCTTTGAACATTGACAGACTCCAGAAATAATTTACAAAATAAATTGCTAAAAGGAGAATTTGAGTAATATTTCATTTACCTCAGGATCTTTTGAGATTTATCTTGTTTCTTGAGTCTGATAAGCAGCATTTTTTCAGAGCATAAACTGGCAAAGAAGGAAAAAAATAGACAATTTGAGAAAAAAGCACGGAAAGGGCAAACCTCTCTTGAAATGCCTATTTATTCTGCTCAGACCTTAGAACTATTCTCTATTCCAAGATCCCCAGGGTTTTTTTTCCCCCCAATAAATATGCCTAGAACTTAAAGAATGCAAACAAAAGCCATTATAGGATTCTCTCTTCCACCTTCTAACGAATAAAGCAGAATCTGACAAAACTCAGAATATCAGGAAGCAAATAGAGATCTTGTTCTTACTTCAACGCTTCACAAGATATCAGGGAGAAACTAAGCTGGATTCTGGCCTTCAAAAACTTCAAAATGGCAGCCAACAACCACCTTGGCAAGTTTAAGACCTGTGGACTGGCTGGCTGGAGAATTGCATAGGTCTTAAAATTGCCAAGGTTGGACTCCTTTCCCATACGTGATCTACATTAAAAAGGGAGAGGGCTTTAACTTCAGAACTGTAATCACCGTCATCTTTACTTTTTTTTAATTTTGCCAACCCCATCCCTTCAAATCGCAGTTTATATTCATCCCACTTTGGCTTCCACAGTGTTGATTAAGAAAGTCTCTTTGAGCATGATTCAATTATACATCCAAATCAAGTTAATGGGTAGAATCTGATGGAGAGTTTAGATCAGAGGTCTTCAAACTTGGCAGCTTTAAGACTTGTGGATTTCAACTCCCAGAATTCTCCAGCCAGCATAGCTGGCTGGAGAATTCTGGGAGTTGAAGTCCACAAGTCTTAAAGCTGCCAAGTTTGAAGACCTCTGGTTTAGATGGAACTATCAAGTTCCATGCTTTAAAAGTGACCTTGGAGAATATATTCACTAAATTTATATGCTGCCCATCTCACTCTTTTTTTGCTTCATACTTAAGCACAGAATTGAACTGAATTGACTCAAGTAGTCCAATGATGGAGAACCTACTAATCTATTTCCATTATTTTTTCTGTCCATTCTCCTTTTAATGCCTTCTGCAATAGAGCAGGCTAACTTCTAATCCATTTTTTATCTATTCTCTGCCTACTTCAAATCATTCTGAACATGCAGTCAGGGTACCTTTCTTTCTCTGAAAATCCCATTTCTACACCCACAATAATACCAAAAGAAAAACAAATTACTACAAGTTTATGGTTACACCTTGCTTGAACTTCAACCACATCATCCTTTGTGGCAAGAAAATTAACAAGCAGGAGAACTCCATCTGGCGAGATTCCATTGTGGTTGACTCTATGAAAGAAATGACAATTGACAGATTACTTCACTTTCTTTTAATAAAGGTTCAACATATATTACATGATTTTGTTAAAAACTATCATTATTTTTTTTTCTATGTGGTTAAGATGTTACAAGGGTAAAATAGTCCACCTTCCTAGATTCTATTATGCTTGAGTCTATACTAGAATTAAAGGGATGCAGTGGCTCAGTGGCTAAGATGCTGAGCCTGTCAATTGAAAGGTCGGCAGTTCAGCGGTTTGAATCCCTAGGGCCGCCTAACGGGGTAAGCTCCCGTTCCTTGTCCCAGCTTCTCCCAACCTAGCAGTTTGTAAGCATGTAAAAAAATGCAAGTTGAAAAATAGGGACCACCTTTGGTGGGAAGGTAACAGCGTTCTGTGCACCTTTGGCATTGAGTCATGCCAGTCACATGACCACGGAAACATCTTCGGACAGCGCTGGCTCTTTGGCTTTAAAACGGAGGTGAGCACTGCCCCCTAGAGTCAGGAATGACTAGCACGTTTATGCGAGGGGAATCTTTACCTTATACTAGAATTGAAATTGATGCATTATTTTCCTTTTGAAAATAAAACAAGTGTTCATAATTTTCTTCCAAAGCAATTAATGATACTGGCCTCTCTAATTCAAATTTCTTATTTAAAATCCCCAATAACAATTATTGATAACTTCCCAGTTTCACCTGTATGTCAATATCTAGGTTGGTTCTATTGCATATTAAGGGGAGGCTAAAGTTATCTTTATCATGACTATTCTCCAAAACACCTGAAGAAAGAACAAGAAGCAACAAGTGGAAACTTATCAAAGAAAGATCCAACCAGAAACTAAGAAGAAATTTCCTGACAGTGAGAACAAGTAATTAGTGGAACGGCTTCCCTCCAGAAGCTGTGGGTGCTCCACTACTGGAGGTTTTTAAGAAGAGACTGGACAGCCTAATTTGTCCAGGATAGTATGAGGGTTCCTGCTTTAGCAGGGGGTTGGACTAGAAGACCTCCAAGGTCCCTTCCAGCTTCCAGCCCTACGATTCTAGGATTCAACATTTCAATTGACAAGTTTATATGGTAGTTTTATGGCTCTTATTACATTTGAGCTTGCTGTTATGTGTTACAGCTACTTATTGCTGTTATTACTTACTGCTGTTATGTGTTACAGCTACAGTGATTGCTGTTATGTGTTACAGCTACTTGATCATTGAACGTGAGCAAATAATGAGCATTTGGAACAATTATGGTTCAATGGACCATGTGAATCTAGGAAATGCTAAAATGAGCATTTCCCTACCATTAAGCAATGACAGAACTGGTGAGAGAGATCCAAACACCAATACAACCTGGAGAAGAATAGGAGTCTATCAAGATTCTCAGTCATCCAGGTCATAGTTGTCCCTTTTTTTCTAAAAGACAATTGGACTTTCTTGGAGATTTTTCTTTGAAAATATTTCACTTCTCATCCAAGAAGCTTCTTCGGTTCAGAACTGAAACTTCTTGGATTAGAAGTGAATTGTTTTCAAGCGAAAAACAAAAAAGTCAATTGAACCTTCGGGAGTACAGTAAAATTTATTTTATGTATTTAAAACATTTCTATAGCCACCCGTCTTTCCACCAACTCTGGGTGGCTCCCAAACAAAAATCAAAAGACAAATAAAATCATTTTTAAAGCTATAAAACTCAACCAATTAAAACACATAGAAGAAGAAATTGGCACTAATCAGCTCTAAGAATATGATGCAACTTTTGTGTGCTCCTAATATAGCCACTCATCGTTTGGGAAGGATTTATGCAATGGTGGTGACGGTAGGGAGACAGCAGGTTGAGGTTCAACAGATAAAGTTACCGTGTGTGTGTGTGTGTGTGTGTATGTCACTTTCCTATAGAATCCCATAACTTCCCCTTGATGTCAGCACATCAAGATGCATATTATCCTAGTGCTGACATTAGAAGGAGGACGCAGAAGTCTGTATGGGACGGTGGCCTTTCACCTACTTATTTTTCGCTGGAGATAATGTTCCCAAGGAGATGGATGGGAGGGAGGAAATTCTTTGAATTGGAGCAGTAGATTAGGGGTGAATGATTGGGAAGATGGCCATTGAATGCAGAGGCGTGGGGGAAGGAAGAGGAGGGTCTTTGGGTCAGCACCATGCAGTGCTGGCTGCATGGAGTCAGTGAAAAAGCTGCCGTGCTAAATAAAATGGAATTTTGTTGCATAAAAAAAGATTCTGTTTGAAATGCATTTATTTTGAAGACGGCCTGAGAACCTGACACTCTGCTTCTCACACTGAACCCACTTACTTCAATGAGCAGGAATTCTGGATCTTGGGCAAATGTCCGAAAATACACCTTAATCCTTCGTCGTCAAGATCATTCCCAGACAAACTGACAAAGGAATTTTTAAAAATGTAAGTTTCCAGGATAAATATATTTAAAATGTCCCTATTGTTTCAGAAATTATATTTTTTTAAAAAAAGCTTAACCGAGTGCCAAGTTGTTCTCAATGGAAAAGTTGGATCCCATTCTTGATGACTTCAGAGCAGCATTTCTAATGATTAAATTTACAGATGACTGAGAGGCATGTCCATGCAGTGGTGGGATTCAGCCAGTTCGCACGACTTTGGGAGAACCGGTTGTTAACTTGCTGAGCAGTTCAGCAAACTGGTTGTTGGAAGAAATCATTAGGGCAGAGAACCGGTTGTTGAATTCCTTGAATCCCACCACTGTGCTCAGGGTGAGGTTTTTTGCAATAAAACGAAAGTACAGACAGTCCTCGACTTAGAACCATTAGTTTAAGTGATAATAGCACTGAAAAATGTGATTTATGACCATTTTTCACATTAACAACCATTGCAGCATCCCCACAATCACCTGATCAAAATTTGGATGCTTGGCAATTGGCTCATATTTATGACGATTGCAGTGTCCCAGGCTCATGGGATCCCCTTTGAAGCAAAGTCAGTGGGAAAGCCAGATCCGCTTAATAACTGTGTTACTAAGTTAACAACTCCACTCATTCACTTAACAATTGTGACAAGAATGGTTGTAAAATGGGGCAAAACTCACCTAAGAACTGTCTTGCTTAGCAACATCAATTTTGAGCTGAATTGTGTTGATAACTCAAGGACTATTCAAGGACTACCTCCTTGACTACTCAAGGACTACCTCTCTTCCAGAATGGTTCGATCATGACATCTTAAGGCTGGAAGGGACCTTTCAAGGTCTTCTAGTCCATCCCTCTGCCCAGTTCTGAGTTCCCAGTTGAGTCTACAATATTGGTTTCTACAACCCTGATCTCTTATCCAAGCCTGAAGTCAATTGTGTTTAGCTTCCCAGTTGCCTGATCCACTAATTTTATAATTAGTAATTTGGTTTTCTAAAGATAATTGTAACCATTATTTTAATTATTTTAGAACTTCCCTGCTCCGTGACTTCTTATTTTGATTTTTCAGCAATACAGGTAATGTTTCAGTTACTACTGTAATTGAGCCTAATAACTGCAGCCATAAATCATGATGGTCATTAGTCAGGCCACTACATGATCAGACCTGATTTTTTACAACAATTGTGGCAGTAATTAAGCCAATCCATTGTTCACTATAAGGTGTTTTTTTGTTGGAAACAAATGTTTGTTTGTGGCAAAAACGTCATAAATCAGTCACATGACCACAGCACACTGCAAACAGCCTGGAGTAGAATGGAGTCACCTGCTTCAACAGAAGTTTGGATGAGAAGACCTCTAAGGGCCTTTCCAACTCTGGTAATCTGTAATTCTGTAATTCTAAACAACCAAAAATATATGCCGGTTCAGGGGTGGGTTCTAAAATTTTTTGACTACCGGTTCTGTGGGCGTGGCTTATTTTGTGGGCGTGGCTTGATGATCATGTGACAATTCTTTAGGATTTAGCAGAGGTACTGGTCTACCAGGCTTTTAACTGCTTGCAGAGCTGTACCAATCTACCCATTTATTTTTGCAGGCACTGATCTACTCATGTATTTTTGCAGGCATCGGTCTACTCATTTGATTTCTTTTAACACTGATCAGCTGTAGGGCGGCCCTTTGAAGCCCTGTGGCAACAGTTTAAACAGGTTTTTTCCCTCTAGCCATCAGCTGGGACTCAGAAGGCAGCAATAGATTGGGAGTGGGACCAAATAAAATGTAAGAATAATGCGCGGGTGGGGGAGGCGGGGGCAGAACTGGTTCGGTGATGTCATATCGTCACTGCTACCGGCTCAGGCCAAACCGGGAGGAACCCACCACTGGGGCAGTTGCTGAGCACTCAAACTATGGTCATATAACTGTGTGGGAAGGAGGGAAAATATCAGAACTTTCAATTCAGGTTGTAAGTAGTTTTTGGGGGGGTCTGTCATAACTTAGGATGGTCACTAAGTGATAGGTCATAAGTCAAGGATTACCTGTAAATCCTCAATTTACCAATAATTCATTTAGCGACCGTTCAGTTACAACAGCACTGAAAAAAGTGACTGATGACCATTTTTCACATCTGATCTTTGAAGCATCCCCATGATCATGTGATCAAAATTCAGACCCCTGGCAGCTGCTTCATACTTATGACGGTTGCAGCATCCCAGGGTCACGTGATCCCCTTTTGCGACCTTCTGACAAGCAAAGTCAATGGGAAAACCACATTCACTTAACAACCAACTTATTCATCGCAATGATTCACCTAACAACTGTGGCAAGAAAGGTCGTGAAATGGGGCAAAACTCACTTAACAGATGCCTCACTTAACAACATAAATTTTGAACTCAATTGCGGTCATAAGTCGGGGACTAGCTGTAGCTATTGCGGTGGCTGAGTTTCGTTTTGCCTCCTCCGTTGCTTCTCAGGCTGGCTTTATTCATTTTCTGTTTCATCCATCATCTATTTTAATTAATTTATAATCTGTTCAGAACTGTGACAATCCATTAGTTTAGGTTTACAATCAACAAATCCACTGATATCCCCTCTTCACTCTGAGAGTGCAAGGCAGCAGTTCTGCTCTCCTCCCTTATCTTAAACTGACTTAGAACAACTCTGTTGTAGAGTTGAGAGAGAGATGGCAAACTCCATGCTTGGTGGAAATCTGAGTCTCTTTAGTCCCAGTTCAGCATCTCCATCTCTCCATCATGTTTCACAACCTTGGCAACCTTAAGAAGTATGGACTCCAATTCCCAGAATTCCTCCAGATCCCACGCCCACAAATTTAGTACAGAACTTTGTGAAACTGTAATAATACTCCTCTCTTACTCCAGCTCTGCAAGATGGTCACAGTTTTCAAATACGGCACACAGCTCTCTGAGATCGGACTGATCGATGCCACAGTTGATGAATCTGTTTGAAGACAGTTCAAGGTGAAAGATAGAAGCAAGTCCTCTTTTAAATGTAGAAAATGATATTATAATGATGTATTTGTCTGAAAACTGGCTAACTAACCCAGGAAGAAAAGGGAACAACTATTGAACATTATTCAGAAAATCAGGGATTGCTATAAAATGTAGTGGATTTTGTTCTGCCTTTGTCTCTTGCCTGACTTCAAGGATGTTCTCCTTGAAGTAGGGGAGCTGGGACCAAAGCTTAATCTGATTAATTTGAACAAAACACAACTTAAAATGGAATACAATTATTTTGCTTATTTATTAAATTTATGCACTGCCCACCTCATCAAGGGTCAACTCTAGATGATGTACAACCAATTAATTAAGTACAGCCAATTAGTTAAGTATAAATAATATATTTAATATAATTCTCATTTTGTGTTTTTGCAGCAATTTTGGAAGGGCTCTCCAAAGGCACCAAGGAAAAGCCATTCAGCGCTGAGACTTCAAATTATGCGCTCTTGCAAAAGTAAAGAAGGAAGGAAAGAAGGAAGGAAGGAAGGAAGGAAGGAAGGAAGGAAGGAAGGAAGGAAGGAAGGAAGGAAGGAAGGAAGGAAGGAAGGAGCTAATCCTACTAACCTAAGCTTCAAAATGTTTTTTTTAAAATGCTGTTTGACCATTTAATTTTGGGGCTCTTTGTTTTCCATAATCTCACATACATGAAAGGATGGCTAACCCCTGAACCAGTGGTGAAATCCAATTTTTTTTTACTACCGGTTCTGTGGGCATGGCTTGGTGGGCATGGTGTGGCTTTGTGGGCATAGCAGGGGAAGGATACTGCAAAATTCCCATTCCCTCCCCATTCTGGGGCCAGCCAGAGGTGGTATTTGCCGGTTCTCCGAACTGCTCAAAATTTCCGCTACCAGTTCTCCAGAACCTGTCAGAACCTGTTGGATTTCACCCCTGCCCAGAACTATTTGGGTCCTTCCCTGGATTTTTAAAGCATGCAAGATTTATCCATGCTCTTGAAAAAAGCAAAAGTGTCATAAGAACATAAAAGGTTGGAATGGACATCACAGACCTGCAGAAGAGTGTTTCGCTTGCTTGACTTTCCACAAAACGCAAAAAAGCATTTTTCCTTGATCTAGAAACATAACAAAGAATATGTTCACTTTCAGAAACCAGATTCCTCCACTGGAATGAGACATTCTCAAGTCAAAAGATCTGGGAGTTTAAAAATGGAAGGATGCATCCAATTGCTCATCCCACAAAGAGCTTTAGTCTCTCTTTGAGCAACATACAAAACATTTGCTAGACCAATTCTTGAATACAGCTCATCTGTCTGGAACCCGCACTGCATATCGGACATAAATACAATCAAGAGAGTCCAGAGATATTTTACGAGAAGAGTCCTCCATTCCTCTAACTGTAATAAAATACCTTATGCCACCAGACTCAAAATTTTGGGCTTAGACAACTTAGAACTATGCCGACTTCAGTCTGACCTAAGCGTAGTACATAAAATTATCTATCACAATGTCCTTACTATCAACGACTACTTCAGCTTCAACCACAACAATACACGAGCAAATAATAGATACAAACTCAAGGTAAACTGCTCCAAACTCGATTGCAGAAAATACGACTTCAGCAACAGAGTGGTCAATGCCTGGAATGCACTACCTGACTCTGTGGTTTCTTCCCCAAACCCCCAAAACTTTAACCTTAAACTGTCTATTGTTGACCTCACCCTATTCCTAAGAGATCTGTAAGGGGCGTGTGTAAGTGCACCAGTGTGCCTTCCATCCCTGTCCTAATATTCCTTTTTACTTACTCTTTTCATGTATTCAAATTATATTTATACTTTTATCTGTTATCTTATATATGCTTGACAAATAAACTTATGATGATGAACATGTGCTGCACTGATGTGCCATGGTGTTCTGCCCCAGCTACGGACCCCAAAGAATGAAGCACACACAAAGACCGTTCAAGCCTTAGTTTATGAAATAAACCATTAACAGCCGCCAAGAATTCAAAGAATAATACTGAAAGCTTACTATAGTTGGCAAAATGCCCAGAAGCAATTTGCAGGAAGCTGATAAGATAAGCAAGACAAGACACGAAGGTATGTGAACTAAGTTGTTCCCTGCAAATTGCTTCAGTTGGCGTTCCTCCTTAAATAGGCTAAGGGAGTCGCCAATTAGCCCCAAGCCTTACTCTCAAGGAGACCTCCTCCTGAAGAGCCACTCCTGCCTTTTGGCAGCTCTGCGCGCCCGTGCATTGAGAAGAGGCTCCTCCTCTTCGTCCTCTTCACCCAGCTGCAGAGAAACACTGAGGAAAACCCTCTCCAATTTACCCCACCAGCTCACTTCCCCTCTTCCAAATATCCAGACAGCTCTCCCCTCCCCCCATTACAATGGCAGCCGAGCAATATATAGGCAATATAGAGGCTGTCTTATTCCAAGCTTTCATTGCTTACCTGATGTTCACTTCAGAGATTCTCCTGCACTGGTTGAACGAATTGGCCAGCAAGCAAATCCCATTGAATGAAAATGCATTATTTCTGATGCTGCAAAAAAATGGGAGAAGAAGACAGAAGTAACAACATGTTGGCTGGGTTTGCAACCATGCTTGGTCCACCACCATGATAGTTGATGAATTAATCTATTTCTCTTGGTTTACCCAATCTATTGAACTAAGTGGTCTGAGTTTCCATAATAGACTAAGTCAGGGATCTCCAAACTTTAAGACTTGTGGACTTGTCAACTTTAAGACTTGTGTTCTTCAACTCCAAGAATTCACCAGCCAGCATGGCTTGTGAGGGAATTCTGGGAGTCAAACTCCACAAAGTTGCCAAGTTTGAAGACCCCTGCACTAAGCCATAGCCCTCTTGTGCTAATGAAGATAGTAGATCTTTAACTTGTTCAATATGTGGTACAATTGTTGTATCTAGAAGCTTTGTACAAAATATGAGACTGTAGCTTGTTTGGACTGAGGGATTTAGAATTTTGAGAAAATATGGATGAACCTAAAAAATGGCTGCTGGGGGAGTTTATCCATTGACAAAATGGCTGCCACAAGGACCACAGCCAAGTAGAAAGTACCAATTTATCTGGATGCCTCCTGCCACAGTTCTCCTCCTTTCGTCCACCCAAGTTTCATTTTTTTCTCAGCAGATAGATAAACGTAAAGATTCCCCTTGCACATATGTGCTAGTCCAGTGTTTCTCAACCTTGGAAGCTTGAAGATGGGTGGACTTAAACTCCCAGAATCCCCCAGCCAGCGCTGCTGGCTGGGGGATTCTGGGAGTTAAAGTCCACTCATCTTCAAGCTACCAAGGTTGAGAAACACTGTGCTAATCATTCTTGACTGTAGGGGGTGGTGCTCATCTCCGTTTCAAAGCAGACGAGCCAGCGCTGTCCGAAGACGTCTCCGTGGTTATGTGGTCGGCATATTTCACTTCCCCATTGACTTTGTCAGAAGGTCACAAAAGGTGACCACAAGAGCTACATGCCCGTTGCCACGTATGACCATGGGAACACTGCAAAGGTTGTAAGTGTGAAAAACGGTCATAAAATCCCTTTTTCAGTGCCGTTGTAACTTTGAACATTCACTAAATGAACTGTTGTAAGTCAAGGACTACCAGTACCTTATTTTAGTTTCACAAATAAAATAAATAAAATAAATAAAATAAATAAAATAAATAATAATAATAATAATAATAATAATAATAATAATAATAATAATAATAATAATAATAATAATAAAAATAATAATAATAAAAATAAAAATAAAAATAAAAAAGTGAAGTGTGTGGAATCTGTTTTTTTTTAAAAAATTGGGAATTGGCAGCTCTGTGCACCTTCATTGTGTTTCTCAGGCAGAAATCTCTCTGGACTCACCTTAAGAATCTTAAGCTGCTGAGACCGGACAGACACAACACCATCTGCTTAACATCTTGATCATTTAGTGAATTTCCAGAGAAGCTAGACAGGGGGAATGGAAAGTTTGAGATGCATCAGAAGAATGAAGTCTATCATGACGACTGCATTTGTGGAGGCGAAATACTTTTGAAGGTCCAAAGAGCTGTTGAAATGGCCTCCATCAACATCAGGCTTTTGTGGTGATTTTGAGGAACATCACATCAATGCTTCCATCCATGACTTGGTTAAACTCAGCATAGATCCAGTAGATGTGGCCCAGTGAGCTAAGCTTTTTTTCAAACTGAATTGCTCCGTAGAGAAAAGATTTAGAGGCAGCAATGGTTAATCTTTCCCGCTTTAGGCGTCAAGCTTGAAAAAATATTGAAACTAGGCAGAACAAATGCTCCTACTAAATGCCATCATCAAGATTAAAATTTCAGGGAAGCTAGCTTGGACCAAATCCATCTCATGAACCATTGAATCCTTGCTCCATTTTCTATCAAATGCAGAGGTGAAATCCAGCAGGTTCTGAAGAACTGGTAGCGGAAATTTGGAGTAGTTCGGAGAACCGGCAAATACCACCTCTGGCTGGTCCCAGAATGGGGTGGGTGGGAATGGAGATTTTGTAATATCCTTCTCCCAGGAGTGGAAAGGGAATGGGGATTTTGTAGTATCCTTCCCCTGCCATGCCCACCAAGCCACACCATGCCCACCAAGCCGTGCCCACAGAACTGGTAGTAAAAAAAATTGGATTTCACCCTTGATCAAATGCCAAGTAGAAAATATTAATCAAGAAAATTTGTGTTCTGCTCCTGAGTTACATTTTATAACCATTCTGCCTTCACAGAGTATAGTATCCAACATTGTTCATAATGTTGGCTAAAGACATTTACAGCAACAAGAGTAAAATAATAACCTATTCAAGCAATTGTAGATAGAAACACACACACACACACATACATGCATAAGGCGGTCCAACAGAATCAGTTACACACAGTCCTCGAGTTACGCCCACAATTGAGCCCCAAACTTATGTTGTTAAGTGAGAGACATTTGTTAAGCGAGTTTTGCCCCATTTTACGACCTTTCTAGCCACAGTTTTTAAGTGAATTACTGCATTTGTTAAGTTAATAGCATAGTTGTTAAGTGAATCTGGCTTCCCCACTGAAGATTGCAAAAGGAGATCACATGACCCCGTGTCACTGCAACCGTCATAAATGTGAGTCATTTGCCAAGTGTCTGAATTTTGACCATGTGACCATGGGGATGCCGCCATTTTTCAATGCCGTTGTTAACTTGGGACAATCACTCCATGAACTGCTGTAAGTCGAGGACTACCAGTAAAGTGTTAAATTGGAATTATGACTGGGGGGTTTTCAAAGCGTGTATGTAACAATTCAGAAATTTTTGTCAGTTTCTTTGTGACTGCAGTTAAATAAAGTTGGATAAGGTTGTCAAAACAAATGAACTGCTGTAAAAGTAACCATACCGAGCAATCATCTCAACATGGATTCTACAGGCAATGTAACAATATTTAGAATCATTTAGCAAGGTTAGATTTTTATCTAACTTTAGATATTAAAGACGGAATAAATCTGAATGTCCTGAGAAATTAGGTATTAACGGGTCCATGGATGGTATGAAGGTGTTCATCAACTTCCAATCACAATGGGGACCAGAATTTCTATTGCTTAGCAAATTCGCTTATTAAGCGAATTTTCCTGATTTTACGACTTTTTTGCCAAAGTTGTTAACTGAATCACTCCACCTGCTAAGTGAATCACAAAATATTTAATCAAATTTGGGTTCCCCCATTGACTCTGCTTGCTGGAAGTTGGATGGGAAGATCAGAAATGGTGATCATATGACTATAGCACACTGCAAACAATACATGCTCATTGCCAAGCACCCTGATTTTGACTCCATGATCCTGGGGATCCTGCAACAGTCGTAAATGCGAGGACTAGTCCAGCCGGTTCTGACAGGTTCTGGAGAACCAGTAGCGAAAATTTTGAGTCGTTCGGAGAACCGGCAAATACCACCTCTGGCTGGCCCCAGAGTGGGGTGGGAATGAAGATTTTGCAATATCTTCATTCAGAGTGGGGATTTTGTAGTATCCTTCTCCCAGGAGTGGGGTGGGAATGGGGATTTTGCAGTATCCTTCCCCTGCTACTCCCACCAAGCCACGCACACAGAACCGGTAGCAAAAAAATTTGAATTCCAGTACTGGACTAGTCATAAGTCAATTCCTTTTCAGTGCCGTTGTAACTTCCAAAAGTCATTAAATGAATAAGTCAAGAACTACTAGTATATAGTAAGTCTAGTACGAGAAAAAAAATCAGCTACAGTATGATTTTTTTTTTACAGGGCCCATTCTGCACTAAGAAACTCAGCCTTCATTTGTAGCTGTTGGTAACACATTAAAATGTGCAAATAGTCTGCCTCTCCTGCACTTCGGAGTTTCAATTCGCTCCAATTCTGTAGTGATGCTGGAACTAATAGGCTGCCTGCTGAGTTAAAATTCCTCTTGGCAGAATAATCTTTATGTCTTGTTCATCTTTATCTCAAGTAGCCTGCCTCAGCAGAAAAAAAACAATTCTTATCACAGCCTTCTTTGCAATCTGCATAAACCCTCTCCAAAAAAAAAAACAAAAAACCAAAACCCTGAAGATTTGGGCAGGTTTTAGCTACGAAAAGGATAGAAGAAGTTTTACATTCTCAGTCTTTCAAGGGGGGTTGAAACAGGTTCTTCCAACTAAAGACGCACGGCTGTCTTTAGAAGAACACATGACGGCCGTGGCCAGGGGGGCTTTTTATCAGGTTCGCCTGATATGCCAGTTGCGTCCCTTTCTAGATCGGGACTCCCTACGCACAGTCACCCATCCTCTCGTGACTTCCCACCTGGACTACTGCAACGCTGTCTACATGGGGCTCCCCTTGAGGTGCACCCGGAGGCTTCAACTGATCCAGAATGCGGCCGCGCGGGGAATTATGGGAGCGACGTGGCGCTCCCACGTGACACCTCTCCTGCGCGAGCTGCACTGGCTCCCGGTGGTCTTCCGGGTGCGCTTCAAGGTGTTGGTGACCACCTTTAAAGCGCTCCATGGCTTAGGGCCTGGGTACTTGCGGGACCGCCTTCTGCTGCCAATAACCTCCCACCGGCCAGTACGCTCGCACAGAGAGGGCCTCCTCCGGGTGCCGTCGGACAGACAGTGTCGGCTGGCGACCCCCAGGGGGAGAGCCTTTTCTGTGGCGGTGCCCGCCCTCTGGAATGACCTACCCCCGGAGATACGCAGGATTCCAGATCTCCGGACCTTTTGTCGGGCCCTTAAAACCCATTTATTCCATCTAGCTGGGCTAACTTGATCCCATCCTCCGTTTTTAAATTTGAAATTGATTTTAAATTGGGTTGTTTTAATTCTTGGCCGAATAATATTTAATAATTTTTAATTGTTTTTAACTTTTGTATACCATGTTTTATTCTGGCTGTTCACCGCCCTGAGTACGCAAGGAGAAGGGCGGTTTATAAATTGAAATAATAAATAAATAATAAATAAATAATAATGGGAGTTTTGAAACAGATATTCATCTCCATGTGGCCATTTGGAGCGCCAGTAAGGTCGGAGTTATTTTCAACCTAGAACAGAGCCTTCCAGGTGGAATCAGTTTTATAGATTTGTGCCTGATTTTTGCCTGAAAATAATTTAAAATGGAGCGCTTAAAACTTCAGACTCAAAACATTCTGCACAACAGATTGTTTACATTTGCACCGTTATTGTTCCTTTGGAGAAAGGTTTATTTTCAAAACGATACAAGATTTGGTTTCATCCATTACAACTTTACAACTCTTCAACTCAATTCATTTAGTAACCATTCAAAGTTGCAACAGAAATGAAAAAAGTGTCTTATCGCCAATTTTCACACTCACAACCATTGCAAAATCCCCATGTTTACCTAATGAAAATTTTCGACGTCTGATAACTGGTTCATATTTATGACGATTGCAGTGTCCCGGGATCAGGTGGATCTCATTTTGCGACCTTCTGACAAGCAAAGTTTATGGGGGAGCTAGATTCACTTAACAACCAGGTTACTAACTTAACAACTGCAATGATTCACTTAACAACAGTGGGAAGAAAGGTCTTAAAATGTGAGCAAAATTCACTTAGCAACTGTCTTGCTTAGTAACAGAAATGTTGGGCTAAATTGGTCATAATTAGAGGATTACCTGTATTTTGTTCTTGCAAACTCAGTTCCATTTTGGTTTAAATGTTAGGTGAAGATGTGCACACATCCGTCACAATACTTACTTGATTTCTGCCAATCCAGAACATTTGGTGAGAATCTTAAAGAGGCGAGTCATGTCCAGCTGGATTGTGCAATTTTCCAGGCTGAAAGAGAGGATATTGTTCTGCATTGCAAAGATTTAAATCCTGAATAGGTTGACACCCCTCCCCTTCTGATCTTTCCCCCCAATGCTTTTTTGCCCTTCCTACTGATTCTGTAACAATAAGAAAGATAAAGGTTCCCCTCGCAAATATGTGCTAGTCGTTCCCGACTCTAGGGGGCGGTGCTCAACTCCGTTTCAAAGCTGAAGAGACAGCGCTGTCCGAAGACGTCTCTGTGGTCATGTGGCTGGCATGACTCAACGCCAAAGGCACATGGAACACTCTTACCTTCCCACCAAAGGTGGTCCCTATTTTTCTACTTGCACTTTTTACATGCTTTCGAACTGCTAGGTTGGCAGAAGTTGGGACAAGGAATGGGAGCTCACCCTGTTATGCAGAACTAGGGATTCGAACCGCTGAACTGCCGACCTTTCAAGCAACAAGCTCAGGGTCTTAGCCACTGAGCCACCACATTCCATATCTATAACAATATGCTAGCCCAAAATGAGGAAAAATGATCTTCCTTCCTTCCTTTCTTTCTTTCTTTCTTTCTTTCTTTCTTTCTTTCTTTCTTTCTTTCTTTCTTTCTTTCTTTCTTTCCTTCCTTCCTTCCTTCCTTCCTTCCTTCCTTCCTTCCTTCCTTCCTTCCTTCCTTCCTTCTTTCTTTCTTTCTTTCTTTCTTTCTTTCTTTCTTTTTTTGCAACTCTTCGAAGAGAGTTCTGTAAATAGATAATTTCAAAAGATACCAGAATTGTTCAGATTGCACCAGCAGTGAAATCCTCCGAGGTTTGCCACTGGTTTGCTGTATGTGCATGCGCAGTGCGTGCCAAATGCACACTATGTGCGCAGGCGCACCACAGGCATTACCGTGCAGTGCAGAAAAAGGAGGTAAGTAGAACAGCGAGGGGGGAGGAACAGCTGTGTCACGCAATTTAAATTCCCTAGAACGCAGGATTTCCTGCTTTCTAGCGAATATAAATTGCACGCCACAGCTAATTGTTGGAAATCACCCAAACTGGTAGCATTTTTGTTACTACTGGTTCGCCCAAACTGGTATAAACCGGCTGAATACCACCACTGTATTGCACATGTCAGAGGCACTGAAGTCCTTCCTGCTGTGTCCATGGAGCTGCTAAAGGAGGTAGAGCCTGCCGCATTGGTTTATTGCCGCATCCCTTCAGGCAGGAAAATTAAAGCTTCCTATTGGTTGCTGTTTTTAACAGCTCAGTATATAAGAGCTGTCAACTCTTTCTAATGAAGATTTTCTGTTCAGGAGTTGCTTTTGTTGTCAATAAATGGTTCATGTTACAAGCCATCTCCTCATTCATGTTGACCCTGACTGAGTTTATAATACTTCCGGGTTGAAAGGATTGTGACATTATTGTTCCCTGGAGGATGCCCAGTTGGGGATGCCTTTCATTTTCCCCAACAGGAGCTGGAGCAAAGGATGGGAACTCATTTCACTTCAGGGCAGCACTCGGGTCTCAAACACGGGCTTGCTAACTTCCAACCCAGCATCCTAACCATGCAAGGCACCATGCTCCTAGGTATTAGGTCTGTTATTGCTGGTACTCAGGAATATTGACAGGCTATTTTGTCCCCATAGAGCAGTGATGGCTCTTTTTGCCATCATGTGCCAGGAGAGGGGTGGGTGGTGGAGGTTCACACACGTGCATGTCCATACCCATAATTCTATGTGCCCTGCCCTGCATACACAACCTCCCTCCCCCCTCCCGCTTCTGGGACAGGAAGTGGGACAGGAAGTGATGGTTTTTGCTGTCCCCAGCCTCCAAAGCTTCTCTAAGAGTCTCTGGAGGCTGGGGACAGCAACAAACGTCACTTTCCCTTCCTGCCGGAAGTTGGGAAATGGGCCCTTTCAGGGCTCCAGAGGGCCTCTGAGGGAATGGGGAAGGCTGTTTTCACCCTCCCCAGATGCATAGAGAGGATCTGGAGCCAGGTAAGAAAGAAAAACGTGCCTCCCCCCACACCAGGCCCTCCGGAGGCAGGAAACAGCTTGTTTCCCTACTTCTGATGGGCCCAGAAGGCCCAAAAATCAGCTGGCCAGCGCGCACATGCATGCCAGAGCTGAGCTGACGTGCCCACTGATATGGCTACACATGCCACCTGTGGCACGCATGCCCTAGGTTCGCCATCACAGCCATAGAAAATTGGCAGATGGAGCACCACTCCTTTGGAGCTATGAGGCACCCAAAAGATGAAAATATAACTTACTAAAAGCACCGGTAGCTCAGCTGCTTCTTGGCATGCTCGTTGGCTGGGCTATACCTTCAGAGAAAAAACAACAACAAACAAACTAGGTTATTTGAATCAAGAACTTGGTTGGGTTCTGTATTCTCCCAGTGCAAAAGTGTTTATCAAGATGGTGCTAACATATCTGGCTGTTTAATTTCTGAAATGAAAAGCTCCTGCCCATCTTGTCTAGCACGGGCGACGTTACCTAGCTTGGGTCATGAAACTTTCTGCCAGAAAACAACGAAGCTCAGAGAGCATCAAGGGCCCCTCATTTCAACACTGAGCTACAACTCTTCTCCTTTATTGGTACCTTCTGATCTTGTGTTACCCAGTTTTTTGAGTTAGAGATGCTAGGTCAGTGATGGCTAATCTTTCTGCCATCGCGTGCCAAAAGCGGGGGGAGTGTGGGGGGTTGTGGATGCGGGTGCCCACATCCATAATTCAATGCGCCCTGCCCTCCCGTGCATACGCACATGACCCCCACACACTTCCCCCTGCTTTTGGCACGTGATGGCACGGTGGGCCCAGTAGGCCCGTTTTCCCCCCTCCCCAGGCTCCAGAGACATTCTAGGAGCCTGGGGAGGGCAAAAACAGCCTTCCCCATCCCCCCCAGAGGCCTTCCGGAGGTCGGAAACAGCCAGTTTCCTGATTTCCAGTGGGACCGGAAGGCCTGAAAATCAGTTGGCTGGTGCGTGCATGCGTGCTGGAGCTGAGCTAGAGCAACACTCGCGTGCCCACCAATATGGCTCCGCGTGCCACCTGTGGCACCCGTGCCATAGGTTCGCCATCTCGGTGCTAGGTATTGAACTGATAAACTTCTGCAGGCAAAACATCTGGATTTTCAGTGTTGAGTGATCCTGCAAATGGTCGGCCAAGAAGCATCTTTATACCAAGATCAGAAGAAATCTGACAGCTTCTTTTTCAACTAACATGGTTTATTTATTGTGAGCGCCAGGTCCCCAAAATTGATGTCTTTTAATAAAATGTATTAGTTAGAAAAGGTGTCACTAGATTATGTCTGATTTTAGACTACCATGGACCAGAAGAGCTCTCCTCCTATAACAGTGCTGGTAAACCTTTTTGGTACTGAGTGCCCAAACCAGAATGCACACGCATGTGTGTGCATGTGTGTGCCAGAGCACCGGAAACCCCAAGACCAGCTGGCCAGTACACGTTTTTTGGGTGGCCTAGTTTTTTTGCTGTTTTTCGGGCTATTTTCAGGCTGTTTTCTGGACCATTTTCCAGAAATACTGGATCAAAAAAGGGCAAATTTTGAAACTGGCCCCTAAAACCAGAATGCAAAATGGAATCCCCATCCCTGCCTGTTAATCCATAATCAAGATAATTCCTACCTGAAAAGAAAGATGCATCAAAATAGACAATCCTCACCTGATTTGTTCTCCAAAGCTTAAGTGACATCTCTGGATCCTTCCCAAACTATAGGAGGAAGCAGAAATGCTATGAGTAAAGTGATTCCTAATGAATGTAGAATCTCAGCTTCTCAACTGAGATGAATTTGGCTTCTCAACCAGGATTTTTCAATTGTGCAGCAACTTGATGTGATACCTCCACTCTGAGCCCATCTCCATAGATATTTGGAGTTTAAGGTAGCTGTTGTCAGGTTTCAATGTCGTCTCAAACAAATTGCATTTCAAACAAGTAGTCTTTTATGAAAATCTCTCATTTATTAAGCACAACCATCGATCTCCAACTCCGTCGCAGCCAACACTGACTTCCTGGCCCAAACCCTCCCTTTCCTTTCCCCACTCCTCTGGTCTCATTGGCCATCTTCCAAGTCACTCTGCCCCTAATCTACTACTCCAGCTCAAAGGAATTTCCCCCCTCCCATCCTATCTCCTAGGGGATATCATCTCCAGGGAAAATAAGTAGGTGAAAAGTCAAACGTCCTCTTGCCAGATGCCCCCTCTTCTCCTCCTTATCTCAGCACTGGAGCAAATGCAGCTTGAAGTGCTGACAGTTGTTGTCTTTGCTACAAACAAGCCTTGAAAAAAGAATCCAATTCCAAGGAATTAATTTGGATAAATATCATTCCTGCTCTTTTTGGCCAGTCTACTGTAAAATGCAGGAAGAGCTACAGATAAGGAGAAATATTGCTGAAATATTGTTATGGTGCTGTGTTTCTCTGACCATGTTAAAAATGTATGGAGTTCCAGTCCCAGAATTCCCCAGTCAGAATTCTGGGAGTTGAAGTCCATAACTTCTTAACATTCCTAAGGTTGAAAAACATAGCTATAACGGTTAAAGCAGGGGTCTGCAACCTTAAACACTCAAAGGGCCATTTGGACCCATTTCCCACAGAAAATACTGGGAGCCACAAAACCTCAGTGGGCGTGGCCAACTCAACATCACTCACTTTCACCAGCCACATGACATTCCCCCCTAGCCACGCCTACCCAGCTGGTCATTAGGACAGAGAACCGGTTGTTAAAAAACAATGGGAACCACAAAACCCTTTTGACATCTTGCTCTCTCTCTCTCTCTCTCTCTCTCTCTCTCTCCCCTCCCCCCTCCCCCCTCTCTCTGTATCTCTTTGTCTCTGCCACGGCCTCTTCTCCATCCCCTGCCATCGCCCTTACCTTCTCAGGCCAGGAGAGGAGTGACTGGGAAGTGAGGGCGAGGGGTGGGGCCAGCCAGCGGTGGGATCATCCAACAGGGAGCCATAGCAGAGGGCCTAAAGAGCCACATGCGGCTCTGGAGCCTCAGGTTGCAGACACCCAGATTAAAGGCTCTGTAGTAGAAACTGGGAGATGAGTGAATTCTACTCCTGTGTTAAGATCAAAGGTCAACTGAGAAAGTTAAGATCAATCTAACTCAACCCTAGGAAGAAGCCAAGGACAAAAAAAGGTTATCAAGAAAACTGCAAGGTCTACTCTGAGCTACTGTCTGACCTTAAGGCACACAAACAAGCAAGAAACCCTCAAACCCAAATCATCCAGTTGTATCAGAACACAACTTCCTCCCGTCCCAACCATTCAAGAGATTTGCCGCGGGAGGTAAAGACTTATGTAGCCCATCACAGCTGATAGACTTCTGTTGATAAAGATGTAATAGGACAGACTGGACCAAAGACTGCTGACCTGTTAGATTGAGAAGGTCAATGGTGAAGAACTGGTGTGGTTTTTTTTTACATACCCTAAACGCACTGAAGTGATACGTTCTAAGCCAGAGAAGAATTCCAGCAAGGAAATGACACCATCCAGTGACATTTGGTTATTATCCAGACTGGAAGGAAAGAGAACAGAAATGGTCATTGCCAGGAACATAGATATGATTACAATGTGTACAGAAGCAAATCTGACCACAGAGAATTCCTTTCATGGTATTCAGAGCTCTAAGCACCTTGTCCTAGCTACTTGGTATTGGTATGTGAGGGTAAAAAAATAATAATTAATACATAAATTAAATAGGCTGATATTTTTAATGTTGTAATGCTGCTCACTTTCAGTTCTCTCTCTCTCTCTCTCTCTCTCTTACATCAGGAGCATATAAAATAATGGTTTGGAAAGTAGGGAACCTGAAAATGTGTGTGGACTTCAACTCCCAGTATTCCCCAGCCAGCATGCTGAAGCCCAGACATCTTCAAGTTCCCAACTTTCAAAGTTATTAATACAAAATAATATAAAAATAGCACTTAAGTTCCCAACTGCCTGTTCTGACCTAGGCTTCCTTAAAAAGCAGGAAGCAGAGTCTCGGTCCCGGCAAAACCCCTTTTATTTACATGACTGTGAATTCCTTTCATTCACAGTCAGCAAGGCCTGTCCAAACAGTCTTTCAGAGGAATATTTATCAACACAAACCTTATCTTGCTTGGAAAGTTGCCAGATAACTAATTTCCAAATGCAGTGTAAGGCAAAACGTGGCACAGAGTCTCTTAGAGTCATGAACAGAACTTTCCACTCTTGAAACGACCGACCAATCGAACTGTTTCCTGCAAAAGCCCACTCCCTGTTTGCTCGCTCCAAGGTGTGGCTTTACTCCCAAGTCGACCCTGCTTTCTGAGTTGTTCTTGTCTTTTGGCAGCTCTACACATGTGCACACTGGGAACAGGCTCCAGCTGTTCCTCTACCTCACTGCTGTCTAGCTCCCACTCTGCCTCAGATGCAGAGCCCTCGTCTGAGCTTTCCCCAGCCCCCAGGACTGGCCCATGTTCCTCCCCAACTTCCTCACTGCCGACTCTGCTGTCAGCTCTGCTGGCTGCAGGCAGGCCACAACACTGCCATCAAAAAGTGGTGTCCAGACAATGTCTACATTGAGGACTAGGTCAGGATTATTTAAAATCCGCCTGAGGATACTTATTTCTGCAAATATCACTAATTAAAGAGAAACTTTTACTTACATTAAAGAACTCAAATTCTTCAGATCTTGGATGGAATTCATTATCTGCAGAACTCCTGAGTCACCGAAAGAATTATTTGACAAACTGATGATAGGACAAAGAAAAGAATGCAAAGAGGAGATTACTAATCCAATGTGCCTATTTATCTTCTGTTATTGCATATTTTACTTTAGACTGAATTTAATTGAGGCAATATTTTAATTTTATTGATTTGGGCACAAGACCCAGTGGAAGATTTCAAAATATTCAGATGCATCCCAATGTATCTTCTCCAAAATGGAAGCTTCTGGAAGACTAACATATTGAAGCAGACATCCAAAATTTCAAAGTGCTCCCAAGCTCAGGACATTGACATTAACTGACAAGAATGAATACTCACTCTAATTCTAATATGCTGCTGCACCTTTCCAACACTAAGCACAAGTTCTTGAGATCTTCATCATGAAAATGATTACCTGCCAAGCTAACAAAGAAGGAAAATCACCATTCAAGGGTTGATTAAGCCAGGTAAGTCTAAATCTTCTCATGCTAGGTTCACACCACATAGCAAACCCTAAACCTGATTCAGAAAACTTTCAGATACTTAATGGTGTTCCTCAGAACCAGTGACACATACAATGGTCTTTTTCCTTCAAGCATTCAGAGAACCAAACTAAGTAGATATTAACAAAGTGATTGTACCATATTTTCTTTGATGCCACCTCCATCTGTTGACTTTTGCTTAATTGGACATCATGAAAATTGTAATTCCTGTAGCAAAGGCAAATGACAAAATATTATACAATGGGTACAAGGAACCAGCACCAGAAGTTCAGCAATGTGATTGGTTAAATGTGGCTAGAAATCTACTAGAGGCAGAAGACAGAGAGGTAGAGGACTTGAAGGTCAACAGGAAGACCCACTACCAAGGCAATGGTGAGATCAAAGGAGCCTGACCAAGAAAGAAACTTGAGGAAACATCTCAGATAAGCCATTCCCTAGTTCACACGAAGATAAATTGAGGGAGGGGGAAGCACATTGAGACTTGCAAAATTCGTTCAATATAGGTTTTCCATAAAAATAGTCCTTATCTACATGTCATTGATTTCCTAGTCTGGCGTCAGGCATGAAGACTCAGGACCATACATTAAGTTCCAGTTAAGATTAATTACAAATCACATTTTTGCCTACTCTAGTCAGTTAAGGGTCAGCACTGAATTGGTGCTAGATAAGAGTCAATGGAATTCAAAAGGAGTTAGGCCATTTCTAGCAACATAATGACTCCAGGCCGATGACTTGTTTGACTCTGCCTGCTCTTCTCCAACATCTGGTCTTCCTTGAAGGTCTGACACATACCTCGACCGAGTGGCATCAGGGCCTCCTTTATTCACAAAGGTCAAAACTGCAATTTGTTGATCAACACTAGAGAGATGAGAAAGAGTTCTGCAAAATCATGCCTTGTTGGTAAAGTTGACCAAAGGTCTGCAGGAAATAGCCTAAGAAATTATGCATGAACACATGGTTCCATGCACCTCCGTTTCTCGTGGTGGGAAGTTCCAGAAACCCAGTGTCCATCCAGATTTTATTTCCTTTGAAGCATACTATTCTATATAGGTAGTCCTCTACTTACAACCATTTGTTTAATACCCATTCCAAATTATAATGGCACTCAAACTAATGAATTAAAACTAGACTTTGCACTTACGACCATTGTAGCATCCTTACAGTCATATGGTCAAAATCTGAGTGTACGGCAACTGACAGTTGCATTGTCCTGGGATCATGTGATCACCATTTGTGACCTCAACGAGCTTCCAACGGGCAGTCAATGGGAGAAGCTGGATTTAATGACTGCATGATTCACTTAACTTGATTTGCTTAATGACTGCATGATTCACTTAACAACCATGGCAAAAAGGTAGAAAAATGTTGTGCGATTTATATAACAGCCATCTTGTTTAACAGTGGAAATTGGTCCAATTATGGTCGTAAGTCAAGGACTACCTGCATTTGTTTTAGAAATAAATTGATTCTGCATAACTGCAAACATACAACTCAAAACTTTTCCAGAAAACATTCTACCAATCAAAAGTGGGCACGTACAATAAAGCTAAAATCCTTCTGCTGCTCAACCTTCAGCCCAAAATGATAACAACAGCCATTTCTCTTAAAAATTGAATTGTCATTTTTTTATTAGCCCCAGGCATACCTGGCTTCCAGCTTCACAACATTTTGGCAAAGATTCACAGAGTCCAGGAGATAAAATATGCTCTTAAGTGAAAGCTGGTTGTTGCTTAAACTACAGAAAACCAAAACAAGAAAGAGAGATTGTTAAAAAACAGCTATAGCAATAAATGTCACATTAATATTAACTGATGGCTTAATGCAGGGGTATCCAACCTTGGCAACTTTAAGACATGTGGATTTCAACTCCCAGCATGGCTGGCTGGGAAGTTCTGGGGAAATGAGCAATTTTTATTTCAAGCCAGATAAACAAGTGCAATGTAGGGGTTGTGTGTCTCTGAATTTGTTGTTGCTTTGGGAGGTGGGGAATCTGTCCCACCTTGGCAGCTATATCCACTAGCCCATGCAACTTTCTGGATAATGCTTTTTGAGGGCGGAGAAAGAATCACTGGCTCAAGGCCACCCAGCTGTGTCTCTAAACTCATGGTTTGCAAAATTCAGTCTGATTGTACTTTAGATTGCAAAAACCTGAGCCTAAGTAGCGTAGGGGGCTAATGCCTCCTACTAAAGGCAGCAATTAACCTCCAGCTGCCTGTAATTCTGCGAGTTCAATCCTAGCCAGGCTCAAGGTCGACTCAGCCTTCCATCCTTTCTAAGGTGGGTAAATTGAGGACCCAGTTTGTGGGGGCAGTAAGCTGACTTTGTATAAATATATACAAAAGTATGAAGACTATTGCTTAATGCACTGTGAGCCGCCCTGAGTCTCCGGAGAAGGGCGGCATATAAATCAAATTTAAAAAAAAAAAGTCAACTGGAATTACAGGTGGTCCTTGACTTACAATCACAACTGGAACCAGATTTTCCATTGCTAAGCATGATGGTTGTTAAGTGAGTCAAGCCCAATTCTATGTCTTTTCCCACAGTTGTTAAGCGGATCACTGTTGTTAAGTGAGTTGTGTGGTTGTTAAGCGAATCTGGCTTCTCCCATTAACTTTGCTTGTCAGAAGCCAGCCGGAAGATCCCAAATCGTGATCAAATGAATGTGGGACACTATAACCATTGTAAATTCATGTTGGTTATCAAGCAACCAAATTTTGATCACATCACCATAAGGATGCTGTGATGGTCGTAAGCACAAGGTCTTATCATAAGTCACTTTTTTCAGTGACGTTGCAACGCTAAGAAGTTGCTAAGTTGTAAGCAGTGGTGAAATCCAAATATTTTTATTACCAGTTCTGTGGGCATGGCTTGGTAGGTGTGGTGTGGCTTGGTGGGCATGGCAGGGGAAGGATACTGCAAAAATCTCCATTCCCACCCCACTCTGGGACGAGCCAGAGATGGTATTTGCCAGTTCTCCAAACTATTCAAAATTTCTACTATTGGTTCTCCAGAACCTGTCAGAACCTGCTGGATTTCACCCCTGGTTGTAAGTCAAGGACCACCACACAGTTCACTTCACAGTGCTTTATAGCCCTCTCTAAACAGTTCACAGAGTCAACCTATTGCCCCCAATAATCTGGGTCCACATTTTACCGACCTCAGAAGGTTGGAAGTCTGAGTCAACCTTGAGCAGGTGAGAATTGAACTACCAAACTGCCAGCAGTTGGTAGTCAGGAGAATTAGCGTGCAATACTGCATTCTAACCACTGCGCCACCATAGTGCAATCAAATGCATTTTCATATTAAATGAAAAAGGCAAATTTTCAGAAAGACTTACTTCAGAGGACCAGAAATGCACATCTGGGACACCACAGTCATGAGTTTTCTGCATCCTTCATCACCAAGCTGGTTACCTGATAAACTGACATATTTCTTCAGGTTAGTAATAGTTTGAAACACCTCTTTCTGTTTACAGATACAGTAGAACCTCTGGTCACGACCATAATTCGTTCCATAACTTTGGCTACAAACTGATTTGGTCGTGACCTGAACCTAATTTTGGAAATTTGGCGCTTACAAAAAAAAATTGGTATGGAAGGGGAAATCGGCCACGAAAAAAAAATTGTGAATTTTTTGGTCGGAACCCAATTTGGTCATGGTCAGAAGCATTCATGACCAGAGGTTCTACTGTATTTTGGAAAGAATGGCTACCTACTTGATTTCAGACAGGTGGGAACAGTTCTGGAGAATGTCTACCAATTCCTCTGCCCTTTGTGAATCTAACTGGCAATCTTGCAATCTAGACACCACAAGAGGAAAGCAGCAAACATGAATATATTTTTAGTTGACTCCATTAATAAATAATAAATAACTTTATTGTCATTGTACATGCATACACAGTATACCCATACAACGAAATTCACTTTACACCCAAAGACCAGGTCCAACGCACATAACAATCCCCAAACACACTCCCACCCACAACATTCATCATTTTTATCCCTGTTTGTGGCACATGAAATTCTTGCAAACTTGATAACATTATTCCTTATGCCCTGTTATTGTTGCCGATGTGGAAAGACAGGGGCACAAGCTGACTAACACAACAGTTAAATCATGGCTTAACAGAATATCAGAGTTGGAAAGGGAGCTTGGAGGACAAATGTAAAAATACTATTTGGGTAAACTTTTTTTTTTAAAAGTGCCACCGATAAATTCTGACATACAGAGATACTTACTGTAAAATTAAACTTCTGGGTTTAGGAGCAATTTCTTCTTCATTAATTCCCTCATTTTTTAATCTGAAACCATGACATACAATCGATATGAATTGATAGAGATTTTGGCATTTAAAAATTAACTGTAGATAATAATATACAGAGATTTTGGCATTAAATTGAAAAAAAATATACTTCTTTTTATGTCATAAAAACAAAATGATGTACTCTTACTACCGTGTTTCCCCGAAAATAAGATCATGTCTTATATTTTTTTGAACCCTGAAATAAGCGCTTGGCATGCACTCAAAAGCCCGATTGGGCTTATTAGCAGAGGATGTGGGGAAAACAGGCTAATGTTATACTGAATATTACTTGTATGACTTCAGTCATTATCCATCCATTTATAGGTTTTGAGTTACCTTTTTTGAAAGTACATCTCAATTTAAATAAAAATAAATTAAAATGCACATACATACACACACAAATGCAAAAAAAAAAACATAACTAGTTCCATTGGGACTTTCAAAATAGCCCAGAAAAACACTGGGATTTAAATTAATCCTAAATCCTACCTTTTTTTTCAATTTGGAAATAAACTTCTGTCCTCTTAATACTTTTTTCCATTGTCTGTCTGCCCAATGTTGCAATTTCTGTCTTTTGGACTTCTTTAAATATAGAATAGTACAGAACAGAGCTGGAAGGGGCCTTGGAGGTCTTCTAGTCCAGCCCGCAGCTCAATCAGGAAAACCTACACCAGTGATGGCTAACCTTTTTGCTGTCATGTGCAAAAAGTGGGGATCATGCGGGTGGGGGGTCACACATGCATGTGCCCATACCCATAATTCAATGCATCTCACCCCCCGCACATGTGCGTGTGACCCACCCCTGCGCTATCCCCACTTTTGGCAAACAATGGCACGGTGGGCCTGGTAGGCCTGTTTTCCACCCTCCCCAGGCTCCAGAGGCTTTCTTGGAGCCTGGGGAGGATGAAAAAGGCCTTCCGTCCTCCACCTGGAGGCCCTCCAGAGGCCGGAAACAGCCCATTTCCCAACTTCAGGTGGGCCAGGAAGGCCCAAAAATCAGCTGGCTGGTGGGCACATGTGTGCTGGAGCTGAGTAGGGCAATGCTCGTGTGCCCACAGATATGGCTCTGCGTGCCACCTGTGGCACCCATGCCATAGGTTCGCCATCACGGACCTATACTAATTCAGATAAGTGACTGTCTAGTCTCTTCTTAAAAACTTGCAGTGATGGAGGTTAATATAAGTGACCTCAGCTAATTTTTCTTTAAAACTAATTAATTTCAGAAATTAATTGCCCTACTCAGCTCCAGCACGCATATGCACGCCAGCCAGCTAATTTCGGGGTCTTCCGGGCCCCAATGAAGTTGGGAAATGGGCTGTTTCCGGCCTCCAGAGGACCTCCAGGAGGAAAGCAATTTTCATCCTCCCCAGAAATGAACCAGAATAACCAGAATAACAGAATAATAGTATTGGAAGGGACCTTGGAGGTCCTCTAGTCCAACCCCCTGCTTAGGCAGGAAACCCTACACCACTTCAGACAAATGGCTATCCAATCTCTTCTTAAAAACTTCCAGTGTTGGAGCATTCAGAAATTCTGGAGGGAAGTTGTTCCACTGATTCATTGTTCTAACAGTCAGGAAGTTTCTCCTTAGTTCTAAGTTGCTTCTCTCCTTGTTCAGTTTCCACCCATTGCTTCTTGTTCTACCCTCAGGTGTTTTGGAGAATAATTTGACCCCCTCTTCTTTGTGGCAGCTCCTCAAATATTGGAACACTGCTACCACGTCACCCCTTAATTCCTTAAAAACCAGTTTCTCACCTAAGTTCCTTTGGAGAGAGGTTGGCAAAGGAGATTATTAAGATGCTCTTCCTGGAAATAAGCAATGGAAAAATAATATATGAGTTTCATCTTGCAACAAAATACAACAACAAAACAGCTTCATGGAATAGTATTAATGACAGTTGCCCACAAGGCTAGCAATCCGCTACTTACTTAACAGTCGAGAGATAAAGAAGGTCTTATTTTAAGACAGGGGGAAAAAAAGAATTTTGCTATGATTTTTTTTTTCTCTTGCAATCTTTAGCAGTTGGTACCTTATATGAAGCTTGGAAACTTTTGGATAATTTACAGCTGCTTTGCTGAAGGCCAGGACAGTTCCTGCAGACATCTCGTTGTAGCTTAAACTGTTTAAAATATAATAAACTTGCTGTTGCAAATCCATGGCAATTTCTTAAGCAGAAAACATCATCCATGTTTGCCCATGGGCAAAATTTTAGAGATTAAAATAACAATCATTTTGTGACCATCCCAGTTTTTTCTATTTTGATGAATTAGACTTTTATCCTAAATACAAGCTACCGTTTTGTATGGCGTCAAGCCACAGTTTGCTGAACTACGTTTTGAGATTGTGTTCATGCATTTCATTAAACCACGATGTGATAGCTGCTTTTGTTTTAGCTGATAGAGGACCCCTGTCTTTTTTTTTATAAACCATGGTTTATGTTTAGAAGGTCTCTTGCCTTAAGTAGGAGGGTTGGACTAGAAGACCTCCGAGATCCCTTCTGGCTCTATGATTCCATATTCTAAGGCAGAATGAGCTACCTACCCAGCAGTGGTGAAATCCAAATTGTTTTACTACCAGTTCTGTGGGTGTGGCTTGGTGGGCATGGTGGGGCTTGGTGGGCATGGCAGGGGAAGGATACTGCAAAATCCCCATTCCCTCCCCACTCATGGGGGAAGGATATTGCAAAATCTCCATTCCCACCCCACTCTGGGGCCATCCAGAGGTGATATTTGCCAGTTCTCTGAACTACTCAAAATTTCTACAACCGGTTCTCCAGAACCTGTCAGAACCTGCTGGATTTTAGCCTTGCTACCCAGCTAACCACAGTTAACCTGAAACCTAAGCATAGAAACCTAACTGCAACTAAATGGCACATGGAATTAAGATGTGAATAAACTGTAATAGGCACAGTTCACTCTGCAAAACACTACACAAATATTCCAGAGAACCAACTAACAACTGCAGTTGTTAAGAAGTTGGACTAAGATCATACTAAGAACAAATACAGCCTTGCCTTCTCAATTCAACATACCTCACAGCATAGTTATGAGGAAAAATAGGAAGAGTGACAACCATGTACTCTATGCTGCCTTGAACTTCTCTGCAAAGGTGGGATATAAATCTAATAAGTAAAATATAGGGATGGCCACTTATGTAAGTATTCCTCAGGAAAAAATTATTTATATTGTGCGCACTGTATATGTATAGTGATAAAGCTGATTGTCACAGGCAATTTTATGACTTAAAAGGTTGTGATTTCTCAGAATGGCAGGTCAAACAGGAGACATAAACTGTTATATTAATAGATTCAGGAGAAGATATAGATATAAAATGTATTCTGTCAGAGACATGACAGTTATTTGAAGCTACTTTTGGGGCCTGGCTGGCTGGGGAATTCTGGGAGTTGAAGTCCACACTTCTTAAAGGTTGAGAAACATTGTTTTATACTATACTTACTCCATTGTCTTTAACTTTTCCATGGCGGGAAATATTTCTGCCAACTTGATCAGATCCTGCTCCTTCAACCTGTTGTCCTGCAAACTGAAATATAACAACCGATTAAAATGTTAAGATCTCTGATTCAGGGTCAGGCATGCCACTGCTTTACACTTTTCCTTAAATGACAAGGTTTAAATTACTTTATTTCTTCCAGCTGGTGACAGTTTGGCAAAACTCGAACGAGATCTTCAAATCCTGGGCTTCTAAGATTTCCACCAGTTAACCTGAAAACGAAAAGTCACACTGTTGTAATGGAGTCTAAATTTCCCTTAGAGCGTATGAAAAAATTGATTCTGTAATTATGATGGGCTGTCATACCATACTGCATGTTAAGTCATGGCTTATTTTAATCATGGTTTTTGGAATTAGCTACAGGACTTTAATACGCACGTCACATATTATAAAACTGTGCCTTTTCTCTGCTGAGAACTAGGAGAAGGAGAAACTCATAAGCTGAAATTGATATTATGCTTTCATCAGAATAGAGCTGGAAGGGATCTTGGAGGTCTTCTAGTCCAGCCCCCTGCTCAATCAGGAGATCCTATACCACCAGTGTCAAACTTGCTCTGTCACATTGCCGTCACGGGATGTTTCATAATGTTTTCCTTATTTGCAGAGTTGGGGTGGGCATGGCCTGTGCATGTTGCATCTGGCCCATGGGCTGCCAATTTGACACTCCTGTCCTATACCATTATATACTAGTACTATATATTAGTAGATAGATAGATAGATAGATAGATAGATAGATAGATAGATAGATAGATAGATAGATAGATAGATAGATAGATATAGATAGAGATAGATAGATAGATAGATAGATAGATAGATAGATATACCGACCTATCTATCATAGATAGATAGCTGATAGATAGGTAGATAAGTAAGTAGGTAGGTAGAAATAGATAGATAGATAGATAGATAGATAGATAGATAGATAGATAGATAGATAGATAGATAGATAGATAGATAGACAGACAGACAGACAGATAGAGATAGGCAGGTAGGTAAGTACGTACGTAGGTAGATAGGTAGATGATATAGGTAGATAGTTATAGGTAGGTAGGTGAATAGATAGATAGATAGATAGATAGATAGATAAATAGATAGATGGATGGATGGATGACAGGCAGATAGATAGATAGATAGATAGATAGATAGATAGATAGATAGATAGATAGATAGATAGACCGACCTATCTATCATAGGTAGATAGCTGATAGATAGGTAGATAAGTAGGTAGGTAGAAATAGATAGATAGAGCGATAGATAGATAGATAGATAGATAGATAGATAGATAGATAGATAGATAGATGATAGATAGATAGATAGATAGATAGATAGATAGATAGATAGATAGATAGTTAGATAGATAGATAGATAGATAGATAGATAGATAGATAGATAGATAGATATACCGACCTATCTATCATAGGTAGATAGCTGATAGATAGGTAGATAAGTAGGTAGGTAGGTAGAAATAGATAGATAGAGCGATAGATAGAGCGATAGATAGATAGATAGATAGATAGATAGATAGATAGATAGATAGATAGATAGATAGATAGATAGATAGATAGATAGATAGATAGAGATAGACAGGTAGGTAAGTATGTATGTATGTATGTAGGTAGGTAGATGATATAGGTAGATAGTTATAGGTAGGCAGATAGGTAGGTAGATACTACCATGTCTAATTTTCAGATCCAGCTTCCATAGATTATAAGAAGCACTGACTAAATATTAACTTTACTTCACACAATGCACAAATATACAGGTAGCCTTGACTTATGGCCATTTGTTTAACAACTATTCAAACTTACAATAGCGCTGAAAAAAGAGACAACGGGTTTTCTCATTTATGACTATCACAGCATCCCTTCAGTTATGTGATCAAAAATTCATGCGCCTGGCAGTCCCCATGTGCCCTTCTGACAAGCAAAGACAACAGGAGAAGCCAGATTGGCTTAATAATGACATTATTCACTTAATGACGGCTGTGATTCGCTTAACAGCCATGACAAAAAGGTTGTAGAATCAGGCATGGCTCATTTAACAATTGCATTGCTTAGCAACAAAAAATTCATTACCAATTATGGTCATAATTCGAGGACTATCTGCAGTTTTTTAGGCCACTGTAGGAGCTGTCTATGGTTCTGAATAAGAAGAGGAGACAACTTGAGTCTCTTTGTGTCTCTGGTGCATAACAGTAGATAACATGACTTTAGAGAGATGCTTACTGAAATGTTGTCAGGCGTTTGATCTTAGGCAAGGTTTTGGAAAGGGCTCCTGCAAACTCACTTCCATATTGTCTGTTCTTGAAGCTACAAACAAACAAACAAAAAAAGCAGAAGGCAGACATGTTTAAGAGGCCACCAGTCTTATTCACAGAATCATAGAATTATAGGGTGTTGTGGCCCGTACGCAGCCTGTGCAGCTAGTAGCTGATTCCGACAGCAAGGAGGCTGGTGTGGTGCTGCGCCAGCAGCCTGTACAGCTGGCACTCGAGTCAGACAATGAGGAGGCTGGAGAAGATGTGGTGCCAGAGGCGGAGATTCAGCCAGGGCCTTCAGAACCTCCAGAAGCTCCCATGGGTAAAGAGGAAGAAGAGGAGGAGCCTCTTCTCGATGCACAGAGCTGCCAGAAGGCAGGAGTGGCTTCTCAGGAGGAGGTCTCCTTGAGAGTAAACCTTGGGACTAATTGGCCACTCCCTTAGCCTATTTAAGGAGGAACGCCGACTGAAGCAATTTGCAGGGAACAACTTAAGTTCACACACTTTCGTGTCTTGTCTTGCTTATTTTATCAGCTTCCTGCAAATTGCTTCTGGGCATTCTGCCAACCATAGTAAGCTTTCAGTTATTATTCTTTGAATTCTTGGCGGCTGTTAATGTAATTAATTAACAGCCTTTGTTGTAAAAGACTGGTTTATTTCATAAACTAAGGTTTGAACGGACTTTGTGTGTGCTGCGTTCTTTGGGGTCCGTAGCTGGGGCAGAACATAGGGCTGGAAGAGACCTTGGAGAACTTCTAATCCAGGGGTGTCATACTCAAGGCCCGGGGGCTGGATCCGGCCCATGGGGTGCTTAGATCTCACCTGCGGGACCACCCTAGAAACAGCAAATGACCGGCCCGCAGTGCCTCTGCCAGTGAAAATGGAGCCCAGGAGTGCTGCTCTCCCAAGCTCTGTTTTCGCCTGGCAGAGGGTTGCAGGAGGCTGTTGCAGCCGAAACGGAGCTCGGGAGCCTATTTTTGCTGGAAGAGCGCTCAGGCCACAATAGGCATCCCCAACACGAGTGATGTCAAGCTGGCCACGCCCACCCTGGCCACACCCACCCCATCCCCCAAGGTCAAACACAACCCTGGTGCAGCCCTCAATGAAATTGACTTTGACACCCCTGTTCTAATCTCTCTGATACCACGGCTCCCCAAACCTGGCAACTTTAAGACTTATGGATTTCAACTCCCAGAATATCCCAGAAGTCTTGAGAGTTGAAATCCACGGATCTTAAAGTTGCTGAAACAGTTAAACAGTGCTTTAGAGCAAAATCCAACTCCTTCCATCTTTAAGGATCTAGTCCTGTGATGATGAACCTATGGCACGGGTGCCACAGGTGGCACACGGAGCCACATCTGTGGGCACGCGAGCATGTGAGTGCTGGCCAGCTGATTTTCGGGCCTTCCAGGCTGTTTCCAAGCCTCTGGAGGGCCTCTGGGGAGGGGAGTTTTTGCCTTCCCCAGGCTCCTAGAAAGGCTCTGGAGCCTGGGGAGGGTAGAAAATGGGCCTACCAGGCCCACTGTGCCATCGCGTGCCAAAAGCAGGGGGAGAGCGGGGGTGTCATTCATGTATGCGTGGGGGGACGGGGCGCATTGAATTATGGGTGTGAGCACGCGCACATGCAATCCCCCCCACTACCCCTGCTTTTGGCACGCGATGGCAAAATGTTAGCCATCACTGATCTAGTCCTTTGCATGCTGGTAGATGTCTAATATGTCGTTTCTTAATTATTTTTAAACATTCCCCAAGCTACTGTGATAACTAGTAGAGTTCCCAATAACAGGAACAATATATTTGCTTTTAAAGTAACACAAACCAGAACCTAGGCCGTAGGTATTTATGCATCTGTGTATGTATGTACAGTATGAATGAACGTATATATGTATTTATTTTTAAATTTATTAGCCAACCCTCTTACCACAGGATAACTCTGGACGGCTGCCCTCACGAATGTAACTCATGATACAAAACTGAATTATAATGAAAATACTTTTTTCAGCATTGACTAACATCTCATAATGTTTTGTGCTCTTGTTCAGAAACCCAAAATTTCATGGAAATACAGCATTTTCACATAGGATCTTGCAAGATCTCAGGATGAATCTGCCCCAATCTCCCCAAATTTGGGAATCTTGCAAGATAATAAGAAGTCTTCTATTCTTTTGGATTTAGCAAGAGCTGCTTCATGAGATTTACCCAATGACCCTTGCAAATGAAAAGATTCCCAGAATCGTATTTTATGCACGCACAAATGTATAAATCATCCAATGGTTAAGTTGGTCTTTGTCTCTCACCTCAAGTTCTCTATATTTTCACAACTGCTCCAGATGTCCAAGTAGTCCAACTCCATGAGGCAGCCATCAAAATCCAAGCACACACCATGAGGACTTCCATTGATTAGAAAGGCTAAAGTCACCATATCGAAGGGCATCAACCTGAAGTTTCTGAATTGATATTTGAAACTTAACTGTTTTGCAACGTGCTGTGTTAAGCTAATGTCTTGTGTCTCGTACACACAGTGGCACAACTCTACTATCTTGGGTCCTGTTAAATTAGCAACCGCGAGTTTCTGCAATATCTTGTTGATAATACTTTGCCGTTCCTGAATCCAGACCTCGTTTTGCCCAGCTAAGGAACAAAGGAACTGTCTACATTCTTGAGATGAAAGGCCAGACAAGAAGGCATGGTAGTTCTCTGTAAAGAGCATCCTTGTCTCTTTCTTCTGAATCCATTTTTTCCTCAGGAAGAAGTTCTCCTTCAACATCTTGCCACCTACTGTTGGGCTTGTCAATAGGAAGAGGGCTGCAAAGAATTCTTGCCAGCTGAAATGAGCAAAAGTGTATCCTGCTTGAGTAGGGCCCTTGCCCGTTTTCACTTCAGAGGTCAAAAGAAGACCAAAGCGACAAGAAAAATCCTTCACGTGTTTTGGGACCTCTCCAGCATCAAAAACCCCTTTCTTTTCTTCAAGGCCCTTGAAGGCTAACTCACAGAGATCTGCAAGGATTGCTTGATGTTGAGCCATGTCTATTTCATTCAAAGTCCTCCCTCCCTGATGTTTGCAGATGAAAGTCCGCAGCATTGTGAGGTAAAACTGGGTCCTGGTTTGAGGGAGCTGGACACTCTCTGAGTCTTCAAGGAACAAATGCTCCAGACAGATGCAGACAATGTGACACAGCACAGGGATGTAACACATGCTCAAGAGTTTGCCATTTTCATTCAGAAGAGCAAGAGCGTGCTCTTTCTGCAAAGGCTGTTGGAAAAAATAGCTAACATATTCCTCAACTTTGTCACGGTCGAATCCCCAAATTTCTGCTGGCAAGATGGTACTTCTGTCTAATACTGCAGGGAGTAGCTTTGACCGGCTTGTAATCAGCACTGTGCAACCTGGCAAGAATTTTCCATGGCAAAGACTAGCCACCAGTTCAGAGACAGAAAGAGGTATGAGAAGATCTGAGGTGAAGGAAATGGGTGGGAGGTCCATGATGTTCTCCATGAACTCATCCAGACCGTCCAAAATGACCAAGGTCTGTTGGGCATTCTCCAGGAGAAATTGAAACACTGTTTCGGGTTGATCTGGTTGGAGGAAATAATCAAACAAGAGTTCTTGGAGAGTTAGTTTCTTCTTGATGAGGTTCAGCTGCTTGAACTCAAAGAAGAAGATCAATTTGAACTGGGGAAAGATTCCCTTGGCCCACTGCTGACAGACTTTATGAACTAACCATGTTTTTCCTATTCCAGCCTTGCCCAAAAGTAGAACAACCTGGGTGATGCCCATCGGGACACTTTTGAAAAGCTCAGACAAATTCATCATTGGGATGCCATGGTCCTTGGATTCATATGGGGCCATTGGTTCCTCTTTGATTTTTTCTTTTCCCGCTTTCAACTTGGGTGTTTTGCTTTGATGGATAACAAGGTTGACAAAATTTTGGCTGAAAGCTAAGGGTTGATCTTTTGTTTCTGCTGCTTCCGCAGAATGGCTCATTCCATATTTTCTAAACATCGAGCTGAGGATGTGTTGACTGTATCTTTCAGCAGCATCTGGGAAAGGCACACCAGATATCATCCAATAGCAACGTTTATACAGGTAAAAGGCAATAACTGTCCCCAAACTCTGAAGGATATTAACACTTTCCACAACAGTCTTGGAGGGCTGATACAAAAACATTCCATATGAGCTTTAACTCATATGAGTTTAAGAGGAGCCTGGATACCTCAGCAGACTAATGCATTGTGACTAGCAACAGCTGTCTGCAATTACTGTAAGCTCGAATCTCACCAGGCTCAAGGTTGACTCAGCCTTCCCTCCTTCCGAGGTAGGTAAAATGAGGACCCGGATTGTGGGGCAATAAGCTGACTTTGCATTAAAAAGAACACCACTTGGGGGGGGGGGCAAAAGCCCTACTAAGCAGGTATATACATAAGTATGAAAGCTATTGCTTAACACATTGTAAACTGACCTGAGTCTCTGGAGAAAGGCAGCATATAAATCGAACCAATAATAAATATTCTTTTGGATTACAAACCAATTACATGAACTTTGATACCGGGATGACCTAAAAGAATTCTCCATGTCTCTTTCCATTAAGAAAGGGGGCCAAAGTGCCCTAACCTCTTGATTTCCAAATCGTAACAGATGCAGGTGCTCAAAAGAAGCTTCTATTTCTTCCTCAACTGATCACTCAATATAGTTTTTGGACTTATAAAAAGAAAGAAAGAAAGAAAGAAAGAAAGAAAGAAAGAAAGAAAGAAAGAAAGAAAGAAAGAAAGAAAGAAAGAAAGAAAGAAAGAAAGAAAGAAAGAAAGAAAGAAAGAATAAGAGAGTTGGATGTACCGAAGCGTTTCTGCTTGGATTCTTTTCCGTTGTTGGGCAAATTGCTGAACGGACGGCGCCTTTCAAGCTCTGCAAAAGGGGAGGCGGGAAAAAGGGGGAGGGAGAGAGGAACAAAATAAAACTTCTTCATAGGGCATTTTTAACATATCAATACATTGGAGGACTTGACCCAGGACAAAAAGGGTTTGGGATCAAGTGAAAAAGCTGGACGTTATGCTGATCATGTTAATGGCCACTATCTTGATTTTTTTGACCTGCCTGGTCGTACAGATAATCCTCAATTTCATTTCATTTCATTTCAGTTCAGTTCACTTAGTGGCCATTTGTTGTGACCCGTACGCGGCCTGTGCAGTTAGTAGCTGATTCCGACAGCAAGGAGGCTGGTGTGGTGATTCACCAGCAGCCTATGCAGCTGGCACTGGAGTCGGACAATGAGGAGGCTGGAGAAGATGTGGTGCCAGAGGCGGCGATTCAGAACCTCCAGAAGCTCTCTTAAGTGAAGAGGACGAAGAGGAGGAGCCTCTTCTTGATGCACGGGCGCGCAGAGCTGCCAAAAGGCAGAAGTGGCTCCTCAGGAGGAGGTCTCCTTGAGAGTAAGCCTTGAGGCTAATTGGCCACTCCCTTAGCCTATTTAAGGAGGAACGCCGATTGAAGCAATTTGCAGGGAACAACTTTGTTCACATACCTTCGTGTCTTGTCTTGCTTATTTTATCAGCTTCCTGCAAATTGCTTCTGGGCATTCTGCCAACCATAGTAAGTTCTCAATTATTATTCTTTGAATTCTTGGCAGCTGTTAACGCAGTTAATTAACAGTTGTTGTAACAAACTGGTTTATTCAGTAAACTAAGGTTTGAACAGACTTTGTGCTGCATTCTTTGAGGTCCGTAGCTGGGGCAGAACACCATTCAAAGTAACAATGGCCTTGAAAAAATTGACTGATGACCAGTTTTCACCCTTACGGCCATTTCAGCATCCCCATGGTCACGTGATCAAAATTCAGATACTTGGCAAACCGGTTCATATTTGTGACCATCGCTGTGTCCCGCAGTCATGTGACTTTTTGCAACCTTCTGAGAAGCAAAGTCAATGGCGAAGCAAGATTGACTTAACAACCGTATTACTAAGTTAAGAGCTACAGTGATTCACTTAAGAACTGTGTTACTAACAACAACTTCAGTGACTCACTTAACAACTCAAGGTTGACTCAGCCTTCCATCCTTTCTAAGGTGGGTAAATTGAGGACCCAGTTTGTGGGGGAAATAAGCTGACTTTGTATAAATATACAAAAGTATGAAGGCTATTGCTTAACGCACTGTAAGCCACCCTGAGTCTCCAGAGAAGGGCAGCATATAAATCAAATTTTAAAAAAAACTGTGGCAAGAAAAATTATAAAATGAGGGGAAATTCACTTAACAACTATCTCATTTAGCAAGATAAATTTTGGGCTCAATTGCGGTCATACGTTGAAGGCTATCTGTATCTACATGAAGTCCGATTTCTAAAAAGTTAACGAATATAAGATTGCTTAAATTGCACAATTAATGCTAAGTATGTCATCGATAAAAAGTTGCAGAATGCAATGATTTACTTTTTAATACGAGAATCGTGAAGCTTAATACTTAATACGGTATTGTTATTTATAAAACTGGAGACAGAGAGAGAGAAAAAGAAAAATATGATCTTACTTCTCGAAGTTGATGAGAAGCAACATTTTGGGGCATCTTGTCCTTCGGATGCACTGCCTAGAATTATTGAGATCAAGAGGTTAATCAGGGTATCTTGTATCGAATCAGAGCCCCCCTAAGTGTTTTTTAAAAAAACTAAATATGTGCTCATATAACCAGACAGAAAAATACTCAAAGACCAGGGATGTTCTTGAAGGGATCTGGGGGAAAATGAGGTCTTTGGTACCCAAAGGATGTTTTATGATCAATTCTACCTCTTCTAATGGTCATTTGGACCTTTTGCATAGGTAATGCCATACAGGTAGTCCTCGATTTACAATCGGTCATTTAGTGATCATTCGAAGTTCCAGTCCTCCCACTTACAACCATTAGAACATCCCCAGGGTCATGTGATCCAAATTCAGGCCAACATGGATTCATGACAGTTGCAGCATCTGTGACCTTCCCAGATTACATTCGACAAAATCAACGAGGAAGCCACGTTCCCTTAACAGCCATGTTAGTAACTTAACCACCCCAGGTATTCACTTAACAACTGTGGCAGAAAAGATTGTAAAATGGGGCAAAACTCACTTAACAATTGTCTCACTTTAGCAGTGGAAATGTTGGACTCCAAAGTGCTCAAAAGCAAAAAGTTTTTGGCAGCAAATAAGGAAGCTGGTTAGACGAGATGTTAATGTTCAAAATAGAAGTCAAGCCGGATTTTTTCTTACTGGGCGTGATAGATGGCAAGTATGACGAAAATGTACCCTATTTAATATTGCATATACTTACTGTGGCAAGACTAGTGTTTGCTCAAAAATGGAAGTGTAAAGAAATACCCTCAGAAGAAGAAGTAATACAGAAAGGAGCCTGAGTAGCGTAGGGGGGTAATGCCTCCTACAAAGGCAGCATTTAAGATCCAGCTGCTGCAATTACTGGCGAGTTCAATCCCAGGCAGGCTCAAGGCCGACTCAGCCTTCCATCCTTTATAAGGTGGGTAAATTGAGGACCCAGTTTGTTGGGGGCAATAAGCTGACTTTGTATAAATATAAATATACCAAAGTATGAAGGCTATTGCTTAACGCATTGTAAGCCGCCCTGAGTCTCTGGAGAAGGGCGGCATATAAATCAAATTTAAAAAAAAATCTACAGCTGTGCAGAGATGGACGAGTTACTTTAGAACTAAAGACAAAAGTGAATCAACATATTATGAAGTCTGGAATAAATTTTATAATTGGTTAGATAAGAGGAAGAATGCCAAAAACAAGGGATAACGAATGTCTGGAAATGTATATATCAATGTATATTAATATATCAATGTATACTGAAATATGTGAATGTAATATAGGTTTATTAAATATATGTATAGCTGTTTAGGAAGTAAAATATTGTATATATAATGAAATATGTCAATTTGTACAAAGATTAAGGAATATATTACTTATTAACTTGAATTTGACGCAAATGTTAGAAACCAGAGACGTTGAGCAATGACCATTGTTTTACTTTTAAAACTAATAAAATACTTTTTAAAAAAAATGTTGGACTCCATTATGGTTGTAAGCAGGCGTTTTTTAAGCTGTGAGTATGCGTGCAAGCACACGTAAGAGCAAAACGCATGCATAGGAGGCCATGTGCACGCTCACATTTTCGGTGCCGGAGCGAACCAGTTGTTAAATTATGCGGAGTCCACCTCTGGTTGTAAGTTGAGGACTACCTATATCTATCCCTGGAGCTACACAACTCGGCGTGATTCAACCCTCCTTCACCTTCTTCAGAGATGCTCATCAATGTGATCTCCAGCTCCATGGGAAGATTGCATTCCATACAGACGCTCTGGATGAACTTTTTGAAGACCTCAGGATTGGTGTCCACATCTCTTAAGATCATATCCAGGATCAGTAAATGCTTCTTCTTGAGGTCAGGCTCCCTGTCAACAATACGCAGATCGCCTCGAGACAGAAGCATCTCAGCTTTCTTCAGCACCCACTCAGAATGGTCGCTCAGGAAGTCTACTAGCTGTGGCCAATTATGTCTGATGATACTTTGGCGTTGTGCAGCATCCATCTGGAAGACACCAAAACAGGAGAAGACTAAAGAAAGCCCCCAAACCTTCACATTATTGCTGAAAATGCAGCTCTGGATTAATTTTTAAGCCGATGTTTCCTAACCTGGTCAACTTTAAGATGTGTGGACTTCAGTGGTGGCTGGGGAATTCTGGGAGTTGAAGTCCATATATCTTAAAGTTGGCCAGGTGAAGAAACACTGCAAAATAAGACCAGCAAAAAGGCACTGAGGTCAGGGGGCACAAGGTTTAACTTATTTAACAACCCAACTCTCCTGTTTTTCTATCCTGCTCTATGGGGTGGAGAGTTGAAAGCATTTGAAATGTGGATTTAGAAGCGGCTGTTACGTATAAGCTGGGCTGACAAAATCAGAAATGAGGAGGGGATAAGCCACCTAGGAAACCAAAGGGAAATAATCAAAACCATTAAAAAGTGAAAGACTATTTCGGACCTGTGATGCGACACCCAGAAAAATACGGCATCCTTCACTTAACCCTCCAGGGAAAGATTGAAGGCAAACAAGGTCCAGGCAGAAGAAGAACATCATGGCTTCCAAATCTAAGGGACCGGTTTGGACAAAACTCAACAGCCCTTTTTCATGTGGCTGTTGATAAAAATAGGATGGCCAACATGATCACCAACGTCCAATGACAGTTATGTGTTATCGCCCACCAGCAGCCAGCGGAGCTGGTGGCAGACTCAGATAGTGAGGAGATTGGGTCTGCTTCATGTTTTTGGGAAGCCTAGGTCAGAGCATTATGGCAGGAGATGATGGAGGAGGAGGAGGAGGAGGAGGAGAAGAAGGAGAAGGAGGAGGAGAAGGGAAGAGAAGGAGGAGGAGAAGAAGGAGAAGGAGGAGGTGGAGGCGCAGGAGGAGGAGGAGGAGAACAAGAAGGAAGAGAAGGAGGAGGAGAAGGGAAGAGGAGGAGGAGGAGGGGGTGGTGGAGGTGGAGGAGGAGAAGGAGGAGGAGGAGAACAAGAAGGAAGAGAAGGAGGAGGAGAAGGGGGAGGAGAAGGGAAGAGGAGGAGGAGGAGAAGAAGGAGAAGGAGGAGGTAGAAGAGGAGGAGGAGAACAAGAAGGAAGAGAAGGAGGAGGAGAAGGAGGAGGAGAAGGGAAGAGGAGGAGGAGGAGAAGAAGGAGAAGGAGGAGGTGGTGGTGGAGGAGGAGGAGGAGAAGGGAAGAGGAGGAGGAGGAGGAGAAGGAGAAGGAGGAGGAGGAGGAGGAGAACAAGAAGGAAGAAGAGGAGGGAGAAGAGAACAAGAAGGAAGAGGAGGAGGAGGAAGAGGAGGAGGAAGAGGAGAAAGAGGAAGAGGAGGAAAAGGAGGAGGAAAAGGAGGAGGAGGAGGAAGAAAAGGAGGAGGAGGAAGAAAAGGAAGAGGAGGAGGAAGAGGAGAGGAGGAGAAGGAAGAGGAGGAAAAGAAGAAGGAATAGGAGGAGGAAGGAGAACAAGAAGAGGAGGAAGAGGAGGAGGAGGAGAAGGAAGAGAAGAAGAAGGAAGAGGAGGAGGAAGAAAAGGAGGAGGAGGAGGAGGAGGAGGAGATAGATTTACATGTAGATTCATGTAATGATAGAATCATGTAATGATTTACATGATTCTCTTTACAACCATGGCAAAAAGCTTGTAAAATTAGGCACGGTTCACTTAATAACCACCTTGCTTATCCCCTGAATATTTTGACCCAATTGTGGTTGTAAATTACCAACTGCACCTCATCCATCTGATACTTTTCACAGACCCATCTCCCTGCCAGCTTCCTACCATCATTTTGCAAATTCTTCTGTCTTCAGCAGTGTTGTCATTGCATTCTCCAGAAATGTCAAGGAGTGGGCTTCATATTTTCTGTACATTTTGGGGGGGCTCCCAGGCCCCCTCGGTTACTTCCAGAAGATCATCTTGTTGAAGGCCATCTCCTGCAAGATCAAATGAAGGACTTTATAATCCCAGCGTTCCAGCAACTTGGTCCTTTCAAATTGCAATGCAAAACCGCCTACCCCAAGTCTGATGCGCTCCAGATGTTGAGGTCAGGCACCTCTGGACTGGGGGATGTGAGCAGCTACATTCCCACGGTCTCTGTGGAGCACCGATTTGGGGAGGCTGACTTTGAACCAGGAGGCAGCAAAGAGGGACTCAATACTTACGTAAGATTAAAAATCAGAGAGAAAAGGAACATTAAGGGAGCAAACAGGGTCATTGAGGACAGCGATCTTCCCAAATCATGGAATGCAGAATATGGGAGGGATGAGAGCCTAAGGACCTGCTGTATTAACTACTACAGGTAGTCCTTAACTTACAACCAGGGGTGAAATGCTCCCGGTTCGGACCGGATCACCCAATCCGGTAGTGATGTCAGCGGGTAGTTCGGAGAACCGGTAGCAAAAATCCCTGCCCCCCCGCCACCATGCCCAGCTGAGCCGCACGATCATCACAACGTCTTCCGATGAAAAAATGCTTTTAAAAGTTAAAAAAAAAAGCCTCTGATGATCGCGCGTCTCAGCTAGGATCATCAGAGGCTTTTCAAAGCATTTTTTTTTCTGCAACCTCGTGGCCGAAGAGGTGGTAAAAAAAAATGCTTTGAAAATTCTCTGACGATCCCAGCTGAATTCCTGATCGGCAGAGAGGCTTTTCAAAGTATTAGAAAAAATACTTTGAAAAGTTTAAAAAAAAGCCTCTGATGATCGTGCGGCTCAGCTGGGATCCTCAGAGGCTTTTCAAAGCATTTTTTTTCTGCAACCTCCTGGCCGAAGAGGTGGTTTAAAAAATGCTTTGAAAAGCCTCTCTGACGACCCCAGCTGAGTTGCCTGATCATCAGAGAGGTTTTTCAAAGCATTAGAAAAAATACTTTGAAAAGTTAAAAAAAAAATGGCCACGCCCACCCAGTCACATTACCCCCTCCCCACCAAGCCACGCCCACAGTACCGGTAGTAACAGATTTTACATTTTGCCCCTGCTACAACAGTTCATTTAGTGACTATTCAAAGTTACAACGGAATTAAAAAAAAGTGATTTAGGATTGTTTTTCACACTTATGACCGTTGCAGGGTGACGTGATCAAAAATCAGACACTTGACAACTGATTCATATTTATGACGGTCACACTGTCCTGGGATCCTATGATCAAATTTTGCGACTTTCTGACAAAGTCAATGGGGCAAACCAGATTCACTTAACGACCATTTGACTAACTTAACCCGTGCAGTGATTCACTTCACCACTGCGGCAAGAAAGCTGCGTAAAATGGGGCAAAATTCACTTAACAACTGTCTTGCTTGGCAATGGAAATGTTGGGCTCCCTTGTGGTCATAAGTTGAGGACTACTTGTATCTATTACTGGAGCTACAGGACATGGCGCAATTCAACCATCCTTGACCCGTGTTACTAGCTTAACATCCGCAATGAATCACTTAACAATGGGGGCAAAAAAAAGGTCGTAAAATGGGGCCAAACTCACTTAACAAATGTCTCACTTAACAACAGAAATGTTTGGGCTCAACTGCAGTTGTAAGTCAAGGACTACCTGTATTAGGGGCCATGGATTAGTATCAACAGAACTACCCCATCTTACCAATAAAGGAGGATATCTGTAGCTCAGGATTGAAATGAGGCCAGGCTCAGCTGAGCTTGTCGATCAGAAAGATCAACAGTTCAGCAGTTCGAATCCCGAGTATAGGTCTCCTGTGTGAGCAGGGGGTTGGACTAGATGACCTCCAAGATCCCTTCCGACTTTGTTACTGCTAACTGCAGCATCCTTGGTGCTCTCTGAGCTTTCTTGCAGATGTTTCATCAGCAAACAAGGTAACGTCAATTACTCTGTGTGCTTTTGCTGAAATTAGCAGTCAGTCCTACCCCTCTTTATCGGCGGTTGGCAAAGGGCCGAGGGCGCCGACTACAAATGCTTCATATGTAAGAAGTGGCAAGGGGTGAGTTTGCGGCTGAGTAATTTTGCAACTGTGTTTGTTACTGGAACTAGTAATGTGGCATTTAGCCAAAGTTGTGGTCAAGAATCTCTTGATGTTAGAAGCGTGCACCGTTGGAGATCAACTGAAATGCTTTTTTTACTCTAGGTCAGGGGTGGGCAAATGTGGCCCTTTTACAACCTGTGGACTAACTCCCAGAATTCCTCAGACAGCTTGGCAAAGCGCACGACCAAAGAGAACCGGTAGTAAAGCTGGATAGAACCCACCCCTGGTGTCAACCTATTTGGAGGTCGTGTCCTTCTAACACTAATATTCTTTTGTTTTTAAGTTGAATCCAATCCGATAGTAAAGCTCCCAGTCTGGGAGGCTGAAATCCCTGTGGGTTTTTTTTTTTATTTATTAAATTCAATTTATATGCCGCCCTTCTCTGGAGACTCAGGGCAGCTTACAATGCGTTAAGCAATAGCCTTCATACTTTTTTGCATATACCTGCTTGGTAGGGCTTTTAGGGGCCCCCTAAGTGGTGTTCTTTTTTATACAAAGTCAACTTATTGCCCCCACAATCTGGGTCCTCATTTTACCTACCTTGAAAGGATGGAATGCTGAGTCAACCTTGAACCTGGTGAGATTCGAACTTGCAGTAATTGCAGGCAGCTGGCGTCATTTTAACATCACTTTAAGCTGCTGCGCCACCAGGCACCTGCTGTCTTGTAAGCTTAAATTTAATGTGGGTTTTTTTTCCCAAAATGCAGGCTACTTCTACTGACTGCTGACTGCTAGCAGTTTGATTCTCACCGGCTCAAGGTTGACTCAGCCGTCCATCCTTCCGAGGTGGGTAAAATGAGGACCCTGATTGTTGGGAGCAAGAGGCTAACTTTGTAAACCACTTTGAAAGGGCTGTAAAGCACAATTACCTTCCTTTCTAAGGAAGGTAAATTGAAGACCCAGTTTGTGGGGGCAATAAGCTGACTTTGTATAAATATACAAAAGTATGAAGGCTATTGCTTAACGCATTGTAAGACGCCCTGAGTCTCCGGAGAAGGGCGGCATATAAATCAAATTAAAAAAAAAAAAGAGATTGGAGAGCCATTTGTCCAGGATAATATAAGGCCATGGCCTTCAACCTTTCCAGCTTTGTGGACTGGTGAAGAGGGGCGAGAGGGCAGAGATGGGTTTCAGCAGGTTCTGACCAGTTCTGGAAAACCAGTAGCAGAAATTTTGAGTAGTTCAGAGAACCGGTAGTAAAAATTCTGACTGGCCCCACCCCCATCTATTCTCTGCTTCCCGAGTCCCAGCTGATCAGGAGGAAATGGGGATTTTGCAGTAACCTCCCCTTGGATTGGGGAGGGAATGGAGATTTTACAGTATCCTCCCCCTGCCACGCCCACCAAGCCACACTTACAGAACTGGTAGTAAAAAATTTTGAAACCCACCACTGCGAGAGGGGATAGTTCCGTATGAGTGGCGGGTCAGTGTGCACATGTGTGCAGCTCCATTTATGTGAGCAGCAGGCATGCACACTCGCCATTTGCACAAATGGAGTTGCACATACACTTGCCCAATGCTTCCACAGCCCAGTTCTGAACAGGCCATGACCTGGGGGCTGGGGACCCTCTGGTACACATATAGACTGGGTGAAACCAGGCTTAATAGTAGGAACTGTGAGAGGGATCTTGGAGTCTTAATGGACAATCAGCTAAATATGAGCTAGCAGTGTGCAGCTGCAGCCAAGAAAGCCATTGCAATCCTAAATTGCATTAACAGAGGGATACAATCAAGATCAAGGGAGGTACTAATATCTCTCTATAAAGCCTTAGTAAGACCACACCTAGAATACTGCATCCAGTTTGGGTCACCACACTATAAAAAAGAGGTTGAGACTCTAGAAAGAGTGCAGAGAAGAGCACCAAGAGGATTAGGGTCTGGAGGCTAAAATATAGGCTGAACGGTTGCAGGAACTGGGCCTGGCTAGTCTAGTGAAGAGAAGGACCAGGGGAGACAGGATAGCAGTCTTCCAATATCTGAGGGGCTGCCACAGAGAGGAAGGGGCAAGCTATTTTCCAAGGCACCTGTATGCCATACAAGAAATAATGGATGGAAACTGAACAAGGAGACATTCAACCTAGAAATAAGGAGGAATTTTCTGACAATGAGAACAATCAACCCATGGAACAGAAGTTGCCTTAGGAAGTTGTGGGAGCTTCATCCCTGGAGGCTTTCAAGAAGAGACTGGACTACCCTCTGTCAGAAATGGCGTAGGGTCTCCTGCTTGGGCAGAGAGTTGGACTAGAAGACCTCCAAGGTCCCTGTTTGATTCTATGAGTTAATCACAACCGGACAACATGAATTTGCATTGCGCATATCCAGTGCAGATGCATAGATTTCAAAAAGCAAAGATGTCTGGGAGACATTAGAGACACTGATGTATTCTGGATCCTCCTTTTTTAATTGCTGTGACTGTAATATTTGAGCAAAGGTCTCGAAATGAAATCTCTAGGTTTGGAATTCCCCAGCCTCAAGGCTGTGAGGGAAATGGAAACCTAGCCCAAACTTCATTTTCTAGACATCTGCTACTGAGTGCTGCCTACAAGCTTTTGTAAGTTTAGGTATTTTCCACACCAGTAACTGAGGTCTATTTGCTAGCGCAAGATCAATTATAAAAATTATTGAAAAAGGAAGAAAGATAGAAAACAACCTCTGGGTTGTGCAAGCTTTGCTTTGGTAATGGATAGCTCAGCAGACTAAATAGCCTGTTATTAACATTCAGCTGTCTGCAATTATTGCAAGTTCAAGGCTCAAGGTTGACTCAGCTTTCCATCCTTTCTAAGGTAGATGAATTGAGAATCCAGTTTGTGGGGGCAATAAGCTGACTTTGCATAAAAAATATACAAAAGTATGAAGGCTATTGCTTAACGCATTGTAAGCCGCCCTGAGTCTCCAGAGAAGGGCGACATATAAATCAAATTTTAAAAAAATCACACATGGAAGAGAGAGTCTTCAGCCCCAAAACCTTTTGAGCCACTTGCTCTCTCTCCACCCACTCTACCTCACAGGGTTGTTGTAGCATGGACAATGGGGAGGAACTCTGCCTCCTTTCCTGAACAAAATGTGGAATATCATCAAACAAGCAAATGGATATCTATGGAACATTCTCCCTATCCCATTTCATAGCTTCTGTAACCAACTCTGGCCTCCATGGCAAGCATTTATTCAATTAATTTTCTCAGCTATTTTACTTAAGTAGACTTGCAGGGGCATTGTTTAATTTAATTTAAGAATGATAATTTCTTCAGAAATCAGTTACAGTATTGAATACATTGTACAAACCCTTCCTCCCAAATGGGTTGGTTGAGTAACTAAGTTTGGTTGTTGATTTATTTATTTATTCTGCCTTTATTATTTTTACAAATAACACAAGGCGGCAAATATATCCAACACACCTTTCTTCTCCTATTTTTTTTTCAAAACAACGACCCTGTGAGGTGGGTAGGGCTGGCCCAAAGTTACCCAGATGGCTTTTAACCCTAATGTTTTAAAAACATTTTTTGGAAGGAAGGGGAAGAGAAGGGAAAGAGAAAGGAAAGGAAAGGGGGATAGAAAGAGAGAGAGAATAAAAGAGAGAGGGAGGGCGGGAGGGAAAGGAGAAAAGAGAAAGGAGAAAGGAGAAAAGAAAGGCGGGAAAGGAGAAAAGGGAAGGAAAGAGAAGGGGGAAGGAAAAGAAAGAAAAGATTGTCTTAATCTACAGATAATTGTGACCGATCTATATGAACACCTATAGCCCACACTTAACCACAGCCGAAACTGAGCTTAACAGTTACAGTTTCAACAGTTCATTTGGTGACAGTTTGGCGACACTGAAAAAAATGTCTTTGTGATCATTTTTCACACTTATGACCGTTGCAACATCCCCAGGGTCATATGAACAAAATCCAGACGCTTGATTGTTACTAACTTAACAACTGCAAGGATTCACTTAACAACGGAGGTGAGAACAGTTGTAAAACGGGGCAAAATTCACTGAACAAATGTCTCACTTAGCAATGGAAATTTTGGGCTCAACTGAGGTGATAAGTCGTGGATTACATATAATAAATTCCGAACAAGAGAAAGAAGGTTTCGTTTGTTCATGTTCTCACTTTTTGCATGTTAAATCAATTTTTGTACTATCCAATTAAAACTTTCTTCTTGCTTTTGAAAACTACATGCCACAACTTCAGCTCTATTTTCCATTTCCCCCTGCCCCCCAAATCTCCTTCCTGGTCCTCCCCCCCAGTTTCTATGCTGATTTTCTTGGGATAATCCAATACCTGAACAGGCCAAAGAAGACATGGCCAATTTAAAAGAAA